>CM021100.1:333583375-334183375 GCA_007115665.2 Sequoiadendron giganteum
TCTGCCTCTCTCCCTCTCCCTTTGTCCCTCTCCCTTTCCCACTCCCCCTCTCCCCCTCCCTCTCCCTTTCCCTCTCTCTCTCTCTTCGTCTACCACTCTCCCTCTCCCTTTGGTCTATGTGTGTGAAACTTCATTGTGCAGAGGTGAAATCTTACCGTTGCAGAAAATGTTTTACAAACTGAATATCGAAGTTTTTGGCCATAGAAAAACCCCATGTGGGCCTTTTTTGTGTATTCCAATGGACCCTAAATTTTGTTTGTAGCACTTTGTAGGTGACAAATGCATAGTTTCAAATAGGAAGAGACAAAGATAAACTTTTTGGAGCATCTTATACTCAAATTTGTCATAAATAATGATATTTTAGCATCTTTTATTTGGTATAATGGGGAGCAGCAGTCGTCGGAAGCAAAAACTTAAGAGAAAGCTAACAAAAGAACAAATTGAAGGATATAGACAAAGAGATAGAGAAGGTCATAGGAAGAAAAGATAAGGTATGTTAAATATTGGTGAACCTAAGCCCTATGGTCTTTCAAGTGAAGAGGAAATTGAAAATGCTCAAGGTGAAAATGTTTGAATTCAAGATGTTGAACATGATATTGAAATTGGGAATGAAAATATTGAAATTGATAATGAAAATGTTGGAATTGAAGATTTTGAACATGATATTGAAATTGATAATGAAAATGTTGGGTTGAAGATGTTGAACATTATATTGAAATTAGGAATGAAATTTTTCAAATTGATATTGAAAATATTCAAGGTTAAAACGTTGGAAATGAAGATGTTGAACATAATATTGAAGCAAGTGTAAATTATGTTTCAACAGATTACACGAGAAATGAAGAAACTTGTGTGGAAGAAAGACATATTCCAAATTCAAGACCTTCAAGGACCCTTAAATGGTTAGTTGAAATTGATGATAACATTATAAACAATTTTGAAGGCAAGAGGTCAACACGAACTATTCAGTTGTGGGCTAGAATACTTTTCAACCAATATTTTAGCAATAAGACATTAACCAAGCAATGCCAAATTTTTGTACAATTGCTAAAGATGCAAAAGATGAGACCTTTGCTAGCCAAATTGAAGATTCGTCTAAACAAGAGGACCGAAAAAATTTCTATTATTGTCAAAAATATTTTTAATGCTCTCAAGTCTATTGGAAAAAATAACAACGAAAAAGATAAGAGAGCTACTCAGAGAGTCATTACCACTACCATAGTAAGCCATCAGTTGAAAAAGGCTCGCTTTATGAGACAAAATTATATTGATTTTGACTTAAATTGTAAAACTTTGGATAAAGCACTTGCAAGAAGAGAAAGAATAGATGGTCCTCTTCAAAATGATACATGGGCTTTTGCTGGAAGGCTTACACATTTTGATAAGAAGCTAATCAATAATGTAAAGCAGGCAATTCAACAATTTTGGCATGATAACTCTAGAGTATCACCCAATGCAAAGGATGTTTTAAAGTTAAGAATTGGCAGTCGAGACTGTACACCACATCCTAAACATTTATTGGAATCAAGCCAAACAATGTTGTTCGATAAATTTATTGAAACGCATCCAAATATGGAAATCTCACAAAGAAATTTTGAAGGTTTGAAGCAATTTTATTGTGTTCCTCTTAAGATTCGTAATACTTGTTTTTACAAATACCATGTGGAGTTTTCAATGTACCATGAACTATTATGCTATATCCATTCTACTTTGCATACTAATGAAATATTGCAGGAGTGTGGTGCAATGCATCTTCCGAAATCATCAAGGGACTTGCTAGATCTATTTTTGTGTTCTAGGGATATGGTTCCTTTTTCTATAGAAATGATTGTTTAAATGCAAAGTGCTCACAATGTGGTGGCTTGTCAAAGTTTGTTCAATGTTTTCATGAGGGTTCAGAACATGAATTTGGAAAGAATCTTGTTGAGAAAAAGAGATATGAGATAGCCAAATATACTTTGCAGAGTGGAGGTGAAGGTTCTAGATGCAAGTTGGTTACAAAAGAATGCAGTGTTGCTGATTTTATTTCAGATTTAAGGACACTATTTTCTACAAATATGCAAGGCATAGTCATAGGTCTCAGTTGTTGGATCAAAAATTTAGGATATGTAAGGAATCTTTTCTGATTGGCACTATTATATCAGTGGTTGATTTTGCAGAGAACTACACATTGCAACCACAAAATAAGGTACAATCTCAGTATTACAATTCCATTCAAATTGCTATTTTTTTCCACATGACATTTAGACATGCACCTGATAGTACATGGGAGGATCGAAAGATAATCATAGAGTATCATTTTTATATAAGTGATGATAGATCTCACTCGTCCAAGTATGTCGAACATTTTTTTGAGAGTTTTTTGAGTTCTTGCAGGAGCATGATATAGCACTGGACTGACATCTCATTTGGTTAGATAACTGTATAGGTCAATTCAAGAATGCTTGTATATTTTATTGGTTTAGTAGAATGCATGTAGAGAGGGGTGTACCTAATATTTGGAGTTTTTTTAAGTTGGGCATGGGAAAGTGGAGCATGATGGAGCAAGTGCATGTGTAAAAAGAGCTCTAGTTAAGGAGCAATTGAAGATTTTAGGAGCAAAATTTAGTGATGCACATTCGATTGTTGATTGGTGTAGTTCAACATTGTCACAGGGAGGGACACTTGATTCAACAGTGCACAAATTATTTTGGTTGGTTGAGGAGGGTATAATGGGAGGTAGATTGGATTTTCATACAATCAAAGATTCTTCAAATATGCATTCGTTTCGAAGCTCAAATGCAAGCACATGGACCATTTGGACATGACCGTTGGCTTGTTTTTGTCAGAGTTGTATTTAGTGCGAGTGGGATCAATGTGAGTCAAGTGAGTGGGTGGATACATGGGTTCCACAATATCTAACTCCTTTATCTCAAACTATATCCATGACAAATTATAAAATTGAAAGTTCACTTGATTACGATCGGCTTTCAGATCTACTACATCTAGGACATGTTTTTGTAGTTGTTGCACCATAGGGGAATGAAGAGAGATCAAAATAGTGGTTGGATTGATGTGTGCGGGTAAAGAACAAGCTAACACAATCGATGGAAGATGATGATGGGTTTGTGTATCCTACAGGTTCAGTTGTGGTTGCAGGAACTTGGTTGTGAACATACATGATTAGAAAGAATGCAATACCTGCATTTGAAGACTATGAGAAACAAACAACCATTATCATGTGTTCACACCTTGTTATAGCAACAAATGTTAAGTTGTTGAAGCATCATGCCAAACCAAAGACAAAACAACTATGGACACTTAGTAATACTGATCATGAAGCAATATTGGACACTCTTAAGCAAACAAATGACCCTTCAAGCACACTTGAATACCATATTCAAGAATGGAAAGTATAATTCTTAAGCCTTTTTTTTGTTGTGAAAATATAGATATATCATTTGACAAATTTTGTGATATTCTTGGCATGATTGATCATGGACCTGCTGCAACAATGGCCAACTCTGATCCTTTCAGAGAGGTATGCAACATATTACTTTAATATAGATTGGTTATTCAAAGAATCTTTTATAATTTTCATTACCAATTCATCATCATTCAAGATGTTTAGATTAATATAGATTTGTTAGTCAAAGCATATTTTTTGTTGTTACAATATAGATTTATCATTTGACAAATTTTGTGATATTCTTGGCATGATTGCTCATGGACCTACTGCAACAATAGGCAACTCTAATCCTTTCAGAGAGGTATGTGACAAATTAAAATAATATCAATTGGTTATTCTAAGCATATTTTATATTGTATTTAGTTTAACTGCTACCTTGATGGTTTGTACAGGTGCTTGTCACCTGAAAATGGCAACATACTAATCTTGTAGAAGACTGTGCTTTCAATGCCTCAAATAGGAAAATTTTGTAAAAATTGAATTTTGAAATGTGAAACAATGTGAAAAGATCATAACTATGTATAGGCATAATCTATATCCAGTGATGTTTCTTGAAATACAGTTCAAATGTCTGCCATTGTATAAAGGGTAAGTTTAAAATGTAAAAATATTTTTGTACTTAATTGAGCTGCAACCAGAGGTTTTATTCCTGGTTCTTTCCTATCGGTATGCTCGTTTGAACCAGGTTTTGTAATATCTCCTATTTATATATAACAAATTATAGTGGCTTCCCACTTTTTCGAAAAACAAAAAAGTAAAAGTTCATTGTGAATTTCACTTTCCATGTAATTTATTCAAGTTGATTGCATAAGATTTTTTTGATGCAAGAGCTAAGACTTGCAGAATATTGATCCAACCTTAAATATTTATGCCCCCACATTTCATTGACATTAGCACTTTGGACTCTTAAGAGAAAATGTCGCTCCAGTGTAGCTCAGAGCGATTCAACATATTTGGGTGCAAAATAGAACCATATCTAGCATAAACATACTCATTCAGACATGTTGGAATAGTCCATTGGGTCGTACGAGTTCGAGAATGAAAGTTGCACCACTTTGCAACTTTACACTACTTGCATTTGTCAACTTTTCCCTCAACTGAAAACTCATCACCATGGAAAAACACCTTTGAGATAGGAAAAATCGAGCGGTTATTTTAGATGGTCTCAACACAATCCCGTATCCTCATACGAAGAGTTTGTAAGAATCACATTTTCCAAGAAATAGTCTGTCAAAGTTTGCAGCCTTTTAGCACTTTGGACTCTTAAGGGAAAACACCGCTCCAATGTAGCTCGAAGTGATTCAGCATATTTGAGTGCATGAGAGAACCATACCTAGCATAAACATACCCATCTAGACATGTTGGAACAATCCGTTGGGTCGTACAAGTTCGAGAATGAAAGTTGCACAACTTTGCAACTTTACACTACTTGCATCTGGCAACTTTTCCCTCAACTAAAAAATCATCACCACGGGAAAACGCCTTCGAGATAGAAAAAAATGAGAGAGGTTATTGTAGATTGTCTCAAAAAAATCCCATATCCTCAGATGAAGAGTTTGTAAGAATCACGGTTTCCAAGAAATAGTCCGTCAAAGTTTGCTGCCTTTTAGCACTTTGGACTCTTAAGGGAAAACGCCGCTCCAATGCAGCTCAGAGTGATTCGGCGTATTTGGGTGCAAGAGAGAACCATACCTAGTGTAAAAATACCCATCCGGATGTGTTGGAACATTTCTTTGGTTCATATGAGTTCGAGAATGAAAGTTGCACCACTTTGGAACTTTACACTAGCATTTGGCAACTTTTTCACTCAACTGAAAACTCATTACCACGAGAAAACACCTTCGAGATAGGAAAAACTAAGATAGGTTATTGTAGATGTTCTCAACATGATCCCATATCCTTAGATGAAGAGTATATAACCATCATGGTTTCCAATAAATATTCCATCAAATTTTGTTGCCCTTTAGCACTTTGTACTCTTAAGGGAAAAGGCCGCTCCAATGCAGCTCAGAGTGATTCGGTGTATTTGGGTCCAAGAGAGAACCATATCTAGCATAAAGGTACCCATCCAGACGTGTTGGAATAGTCTGCTGGGTCGTACGAGTTTGAGAATGAAAGTTGCACCACTTTGTAACTTTACATTGCTTGCATTTGGCAACTTTTCCCTCAACTGAAAATCCCATATCCTCAAATGAAGAGTTTGTAAGCATCACGGTTTTTCAGAAATAGTTCGTCAAAGTTTGCTTCCCTTTAGCACTTTGGACTCTTAAAGGAAAACGCCACTCCAATGGAGCTCGGAGTGATTCGGAATATTTGGGTGCAAGAGAGACCCATAGCTAGCATAAATGTACCCATCTAGATGTATTGGAATAGTCTGTTGGGTTGTATGAATTTGGAAATGAAAGTTGCACCACTTTGCAACTTTTCCCTCAACTGAAAACTCATCACCATGGGAAAAAACCAAGAGAGGTTATTTGTAGATGGTCTCAACACGATCCCATATCCTCAGATGAAGAGTCTATAAGAATCATGGTTTCTAAGAAATAGTCCATCAAATTTTTTTGCCTTTTAGCACTTTGGACTCTTAAGAGAAAACACTGCTCTAATGTACCTCGGAGCGATTCGGCATATTTGGGTGCAAGAGAGAACCATACTTGGGATAAACATACTCATCTGGACATGTTAGAATAGTCTATTGGGTCTTATGAGTTTGAGAATGAAAGTTGCACCATTTTATAACTTTACACTACTTGCATTTGGCAACTTTTCCCTCAACTGAAAACTCATCACCATGGGAAAACGCCTTTGAGATAGAAAAAACCTAGAGAGGTTATTGTAGCTGGTCTCAACACAATCCCATATCTTCAAATGAAGAGTCTGTAAGCATCACGGTTTCCAAGAAATAGTTTGTAAAAGTTTTCTGCCTTTTAACACTTTGAACTCTTAAGGGAAAATACCGCTCCAATGCAGCTCAGAGTGATTCGGCATATTTGGGTGCAAGAAAGAAGCATACATAGTGTAAAAGTACCCATATAGACATGTTGGAATAGTCTGTTGGTTTGTACGAGTTCAAGAATGAAAGTTGCACCACTCTGCAACTTTACACCTCTGTAGAGATTTAGGGATGTCCTCTTCAGATCACTCTATTCTGAATAGGTTTGTAGAGCTACCAATGTTAAATCCAAGTTGACTGACTTTGACAAAATAGTATCCCAGTAAACACGATAGAGGTTCCACTTCTTTTTGAATGCAAGATCACCATCTGACCCTTTATCTCCATTCCTCTTGAAGCATCTTTTCTTTCCTCATTTTCCTCCCTTCTTCGAGGATTGAGTGGAAAGAACATGAATGTCTTCATTTGTAGGGCTTCATCCAATACCTCTCACAACCAACCTTGACTCCTCTTGAATATAGTCAGCCCTCAACCAATCAAACTTGGGAAGTTTCGATCTCACGCCAATTCCTTGAATGTAAGACTCCCAAGATGAAGGAAGACCATTAAGAGCCAACATCGCCAAATCTTTATCATCAACAATATGACCATTTCTCTCACTGTCTTCAACTTAGAGATCAAATAATACAATTGAAAGCACTCAAAAAATGAAACACATCAAACAATAAACACAACAAGAAATTTTCTTACAACTCAGGCCCAACTCATGGCTGAATTTGATACAATGAATAATAGAACCTATCATAGATGCAAACATACAATCAAATATGCTTCTCCTTGAAATCGGCCTACTGCTGCAAGATTAAGCGTTGCTGCTCAAGTCCAAACTTTTGCTTGGATTACAAATTATGTTGAATGAACTTGATTGAGGAAATGAACAAACATCACCTCATATTTATACAAAATAAGGTGACTCTTCAAGGAGGTCAGCCTCTCTTGAAAATAATAAATTACAAAATAATATCAAGGAAGGTCGGCCTCATCCATTTAAATAAAATGAGTATAAATTAAATAGCCATAGGCTATCATTTAATTTATTTCAACTTAATGTGATCTCTATCATGTATGAAAAATATGGTAGCATAGACAAGGCAATGGACTATTTGAAAAAAAGCTTCAAAGAAATGTGGTCTCATAGAATTCAATGACAAACAAATGCAATTGACAAATGCTCATAGTTTTTAGTTATGCAATGTGAAGTAATTGTATAACTGCTTAGGTTGACTTTGTAAGAACTATATTGTAATTGAATTTTTTTTATCTATGAACATCTATTTGTTAGTTATGTAATGTGAATTAATGATTTGAGTTTGAAAGATGTGTAATGCAATGTAATCAGTGATATAAATATAAACTACATAATATAAATATTCAATTTTATGCTATTGTACATTGATATTTAACCATTGCTCAAGATAAAATTTTCAAAGAGTTTAATCATGCACATGAGGGACAAATTAAATTTCGATTGTCAACTTCTATATATCAAATTATCCAATAATCAAGTGTATGTCCATATACAAAAATGGCATCGATGCCAACTCAAACAAAGTTTTACAAAATATCGCATATGCCATCTCAATATGTATTCAAAATTTACATGCCAAAATGTTTATCTCATCCTAAACTACTAGTGGATCATCAAAATGGAGCCTCTTTGAAGCACTCATTGGCTCTGAAGGTAGCTGCATAAGAAAAATTCAAACCACAATTGAGATTAGTTATACTATATAATTTAAAATCGAATAATTAACATCAAAATCAATATACATTGAATTCTAATTGAAATCTTGATTACCTGAAATATACGTCTCTTCAAAGGCTTAGGAGTCCTAAAATATACCAAATCAACTTTTGAAATACCAATCTATATATGTGAATAAAACATAAAATTGATCCAAGTTAGCATACGATTATTGGTAATAGGAACTTATTAACCAAACACAAAATAAAATAAGCACATATTTAGGTTGATCTTTTTCTTTATCTCCTTCAGGTGTTTTGACTCCTCCTCCTTGAGGTGTTCCAATAACTACTCCTTTAGGCAGTGTGTCCCTTGTCATCATATCTATATAGCTCATAATTGCCTGTACATGATATTGACAAGTACATATGAAACTACCAATCTATGTCGACGTATGTATAATCAATATAAAAT
This sequence comes from Sequoiadendron giganteum, assembly GCA_007115665.2. Taxonomy (NCBI): domain Eukaryota; kingdom Viridiplantae; phylum Streptophyta; class Pinopsida; order Cupressales; family Cupressaceae; genus Sequoiadendron; species Sequoiadendron giganteum. The sequence continues at coordinate 333,591,935 of CM021100.1, forward strand.
CTTAAAAATATTAATTCAATCCAATTTGAGTTTAATTACCTTCCCCTTTTCTAGATTTGTGCCTCCATAGTCTAGACGATGTTGCACCTCACTCACACTAGGTATTTCCTACAAGAGGAAAACAAGATAAACATATAAGTTATTATATAATTTCATTAATGACAATTCAAATGACAAGAAAGTATATAATATAAAGTGTAAATGAGTGAGTGTGAAAATATATACTACGTGTGTGTCCTAGCCAAATGAAATGGCCCTAAGGGTGCTATCAGTCACCTGTGTGAGATCCTCCTTAGACATCAACTATTAAATAGACCATGTAAATAAATATTAGTACTTGATACTATCTCTTATTAATATTCACTTAAAAACAAATGCAAGTTATGAAATTAAAAATTAAATCTTACCTATGTCACTGTTCCATCATCTCCCTCTCTAGCAGGAGAGAAGTCTGTAGGGTGCGTTCCACTCCCCTGCGACTGATCTATAATTTCCACATCATGGAGGTCATAATCAGAAGTGTCCAAGGGATGCTCAGAGGGTTGTACAAGAGGACCCAAGCCTATCTAGCGGCACATAGTGCAACTATGTGGCACACAAATATGTGGACCTGAGGAGGATGATGTAGCAGCACTCGAGCCTTCACCAACATCACCAAAATATGGTTGAGCTATTGTAGAAGCATGCAAAACCAATTGACCACTCAAAGAGTGAATAGCATGAATAGTCTATGTGGATGCATCCTAGATAATCTTTGGATGATATATTGAAGGTGGGGAGGAAGGGGAAAATTTGGGTGTGGGACTACTCTAACTGCCCCTGGTCTATCATGGGGCATACCTCCACCAACACCTTGGAAGGGTTTAATGTCAAAGTAATTGATATGATGCCCTAACACAAACTCAACATATAATTTTTTAATAAAATAAAATGGTATGTCAGAATTATTGTTCGGTGGTTTATCAAAAACCATACACCAATGATTCAAAAAGTTAGCTACAATGTCCCTATGCATGCACCATTTTATGGAAAGTTTTGTTTTATTAACATTCACTGGCAAACTGGTGCAGGGGTCAATGAATAAAGAGACTCTTTGGGCTTTGGTTATTTGGAGATATTTCACATCATCGTAAGACAATCCACATCGATAATATTCCCTCATGTCTTCTCACCACAAATAAAATGAATTATGTTGGGTGGAGAGGGTTTCTATATTTTTAATTAATTCCTTCAATGTGTTTTTCATATCTCTCAATCGAGGCATTGGCTGATAAATTTCACAAATGCCCCTCAATTTCCCCAATTTTTCACAAATTAAGTCTTCAATTGGTGGCTGCGGAGGTGGTGGAGCATTTGGCTATAGAGGTGGAGTGTTTGGCATTTGTGGATTTTGACTCATAGCCATAATACCTGATTAAAGTTAAAAAGTAATTAAACTAATTCAAATTACACAATATAAATGAAATTATTGTAAATTAACCCTAGTTTTCAATAAAAATCCAAAAAAAACCATACTTTTTCACAAAAATCAATAACAAACTCTTATTTTTGATAAAAATGAATCAACAACACTAATTTTTAATCAAGATCCATTTCAAAACATTAATTTTTTAAAAAAAATCAATAGAAAACCCTATTTTTGACAAAAATTTAATAAAACCTACTTAAACTTAAGAGAATCTACTTGAAAAATTGATTAGAAGATTGAAAAAACCAGATACATACCTTTGAAATTGGATATCTAATCAAAGCGGATATCGAATTTGGGTTTTTCCTCTTGCGCCTGCATCAAACTGTGAGAAATGAAGTTAAACAGTTGACTGCTTTTTTTATATATAGTTTCCAGAAATCAGATATCCGATTTGTGGAAACTAGGTTTGGTTTTTGCTTCGAGTAAATGTACTGACACCCAAACCTAGAAAAGTCAACTTGGCATTTCCACATTTTTGAGCTGATCCAAAACATGATTTTTTCTCATTGCCACTTTTTGGCCCATCATGATCCTACACATACCCTACTTTCACAAGTCTCTCCTTCTTCTTGATCTTTTTGATTTATTGGAATGATCTGAACTTGATTTGAAGTCTGAATCTTGTTTGTACTATCATTCTGATCATCAAAATCATGTCCACAAGTTCTGGAGGTTTTATAAATTTCTTCATCAACCTTAACATTTGCACTTTCAACCATTTTCTTCAACCTCTTGTTTTAGCACTGGTAGGCCTTACTCTTAGTAGAATAACCAAGAAAGATTACTTCATCACTTCTAGCATCAAACTTTCCTATATCTTCATCTCTCATGATATTGAATTCACTCCCAAAGATTTTGAAATATCTAACAGTAGGCTTATTACCAAACCATAGCTCAAAAGGAGTCTTACCAGTAGTAGCTTTGATTTGTACCCGATTAAGGATGCAAACAATAGTACTTACAACTTCTCTCCAATGGATATGAGGGACATTTATTTTTAACATCATGTTTCCAACAACATCTTGAAATTTCCTATTTCTCCTTTCCATAACTCCATTCTGTTGAGGGGTCCATGGTGCAGATAATTGTCTCTTTATCCCATGTTCTTCACAAAAAGAGTTAAACTCACTGGAAGTAAATTCACCACCTCTATCTAATCTCAAATACTTAATCTTCATACTTGTCTCTATCTCAACCATGGCCTTAAAGATCTTGTACTTTTCTAGAGCTTCAAATTTCTCCCTTAAGAAAGTAGCCTACATCATCCTAGAGAGCTTCAAATTTCTCCCTTAAGAAAGTAGCCTATATCAATAAGCAACACATAAAGTACATGTAACCTTGTAGACTTCTATTTCTAGCAAGACCACACAAGTCAGTATGCACAAGCTCCAACAATTCATTTAAACAATGCTATTTTCTTCAAGATGAGATTCTAGTTTGTTTTCCTAATTGACATTCCTTGCATATAGTATTAGTAGGCTTCACCAACTTAGGAATGTCTCTCACAGACTATGATGAACTTATCTTGATAATATTGTCAAATTTTTCATGACACATTCTTCTATGCCACAACAAAATTTCATCAACTTGAGCAATCAAACAACTTTTCCTGGCAACATTCAGATGAAAGATGTTACCTTTTGTTTTAGTACCTAAAGCAATCACATTCCCATAACTTCTTAGTATGCTACATTTTCCATCTTTGAATTGAATATTGATTCCCTTATCAACCATCTATCCAACACTCAGAATATTATGCTTCAAACCTTCAACATAAAGAACATCATCAGTATTTTGGTTACCATCAAAAGAAATATATCCTCTACCATGGATTATACCACCATTTTTATCACCGAATATTACAACACACCCATCATACTTCTCCAGGAGTATAAATTTACTCTTATCACCTGTCATGTGATGTGAACATCCACTATCAACTACCTATTCATCTTTTTATTCAACTCAAGCAGCTAGAGCTTTCTCCACATTTGTAAAACTAACAAATTTAGTAGACATAGGATTATTTTCCTTGATAGCAATAAATACAAACTCATCTTCACTTACATTCCCTTTGTCAGATTCATCATCTATCACACCTTCATTAGCAAAATACTAACACTTCTTTTGAAATTTAGGCTTGTAAGGTCTTGGCTTAGGAACTCTTTCTGGACACCTTGATGCAAAATGACCTGTCTTATTGCAAGAGAAATATTTAATAGGAATCTTTCCTTTATACTTACCTTCTCCTCTGGCTCCCCTTTTGATGATAAGTACTTCAAGCTCATTCTGTTCTCTTTCTTCTTCTTTAATCTATCTCAATTCTTCCTCATATCTGAATACCTTTCTAGAAGAACATTCACCCGAATCATATCCCTCATTGTATCTCCCATTATTAGTAGCCTTAAATGTAGATTCTATCTTTAGAGGGGCATCATCAAATTCACTCAACTCAAAAGTAGTAAGTTTACCAACCAACATAACTTCTTAGTATGCTACATTTTCCATCTTTGAATTGAAGATTGATTCCCTTATCAACCATCTATCCAACACTCAGAATATTATGCTTCAAACCTTCAACATAAAGAACATCATCAGTATTTTGGTTACCATCCAAAGAAATATATCCTCTACCATGGATTATACCACCATTTTTATCACCAAATATTACAACACACCCATCATACTTCTCCAGCATTATAAATTTACTCGTATCACCTATCATGTGATGTGAACATCCACTGCCAACTACCTATTCATCTTTTTATTCAACTCAAGCAACTAGAGCTTTCTCCACATTTTTAAAACTAACAAATTTAGTAGACATAGGATTATTTTCCTTGATAGCAATAAATACAAACTCATCTTCACTTACATTCCCTTTGTTAGATTCATCATCTATCACACCTTCATTAGCAAAATACTAACACTTCTTTTGAAATTTAGGCTTGTAAGGTCTTGGCTTAGGAGCTCTTTCTAGACACCTTGATGCAAAATGACCTATCTAATTGCAAGAGAAATATTTAATAGGAATCTTTCCTTTATACTTACCTTCTCCTCTAGCTCCCCTTTGGATGATAAGTGCTTCAAACTCATTCAGTTCTCTTTCTTCTTCTTCAATCTATCTCAATTGTTCCTCATATTTGAATACCTTTCTAGAAGAACATTCACCCGAATCATATCCCTCATTGTATCTCCCATTATTAGTAGCCTTAAATGTAGATTCTATCTTTAGAGGGGCATCATCAAATTCACTCAACTCAAAAGTAGTAAGTTTACCAACCAACATATCTTTGGTTATATTTTTCACAGTTCAGAGCTCCTAAATATCTACAGCTTTGATTTTGTATGCATCAATTAAGGATGTAAGCACTCTAGCAAAAATCTCTGATTCATCCACCTATCCACCAACATATCTGATACCACACACAAGTTCATTCACTCTTTTCATGAAAGTAGAAATATTCTCATCATTACCCATTTTCAACAATTTATATTCTCCTTTCAAACTCTATAGCTTAGCCATCTTCACATTATCATCACCTTTAAATAAAATTTCCAACTTTTTCCATATTTCATAAGCAGTTCTTAGATCCATAACATTTGTCATCTTAGAATCAGTCAAAGCACTAAACACTGCTTCCTTAGCCTTTATGTTATATTCAACATGCCTAATCTCAAAAGTAGCAGTAGTAGGACCATTATGAGGAATAACATACCTATTACATATAATGTTCCATTAGGATTCACCAATGCATCTCAAATGACACTCCATTTGAGTCTTCCACATAGAATAATTTGTTCCATCAAATCTCAGACTATCCTTCCTGTATTTTGCCATCCTGGATCACCTCAAGCTGTAAAAATTCTTCCAAGGAACTTGCTCTGATACTAATTGTTGGAAACGCAAGGGAAGACAACTGAGAGGGAGTGGGTGAATTAGTTGTTATGAAATTTTAGACTTATTAAACTTATTAACCTTTATTCTTAGATCTAATTAATAATAGTGAAAGTATGAATCAACAACACACATAACACCAAGATTTTTGTGTGAAAACCCTATTAGGGAAAAAACCATGGTGGAGATTAATCCACAAGTTATACCTTGTTAAAAGTTTAAGAAGAATATATGAGGAATGAACATGCATTTAGACACAATGCCTAGAGCTCACTACTCAAAGGAAGACTCATTGTCTTTTAGAAAATATTCAGATTAAATCCATCTGAAGAATTTGAACTGATAAAGTAGCATCTGCTAATGCCTATTTATAGTTCCAGTTCAGCACATGATCACTTCTTCACTTTTTTTCACTCTTCTCTGCCTTCGAATGATCTAAACCTTTTTCACACATGACACTCACACAGTTCATATTTCACATTTCACACACCTCAAATGAAGAAATAATCACTTTTATATATCTGCAATAAGAAATTGCATTACTTCATGTTGGCTCCAACAAAATAATAGAATGAATGCAACTTGTCAGCCCAAAATAATAAAGATTATCAATGTGCATCAACCAAGGTTGACCACAACATAGTAGAGACCCAATTTTTTTTTCTTGAACTCAAAACACCTTCAAATATTCTTCCTCGAAGATCCACAACATGCTTCAAAACACCTTGTTAGCCATGAACATGAAAAAAATGAACACACAAGAGAAAATTAGAGACCATGAGAACAATGATCAATGCAAATGTCCAACACAAATAGAACATGATCTAGAAAAATCCATGAACACCACAATAACATACACAACAACTTTGATTATTAGTTACATGTTATCTTCTTCCATGAACATGATTTATAGTAACATAATAGTTGATAAAACATAGAACCTTATAACCTTCTCAAATCTTCATGCGCACCTCTCAAAATTTCGGCGTAGAAACTAGATAGGTTTGAAAAAAAACCCTTTAATCTGCAACATCTCACTATCAACATACTGAACATTCTACCATGCTAATCTTCACTGGTTCACAAACAACCTATAACATATTTTATTACAATTTTCTCAATATCCTCGACATATATAGTCTTAAAGACATTAATGCTAATAGTGTTGACATCAATGACAACCACAACATCCCACATATAGTTCATGCCAACCTTTCTTGGTGAAGAACACATTTTGGTTACTTCCACAAGGTATGTATGATGGATATTTTAGCTGGTAGTTTATAAAGTCACACGTTTCATCTAATTAGGCCAACCTAATTATGATATTGTAATACTCCTCCATTTTGTTTCTTGTTCAATTTGCTTTATGCTATGTTTTGGTTGCAGATTACTTTGATACTCGATACATTTTGTTATGATGTTTTGATCGCTACTATTGAGCGACAACTATTATTGTGGGATGTAGTTATCTAATTATTGTTTCACTTGCATTATGGATTAATGATGTTGTAGAGTTGACATGAGATGTTATTATGATATTACTGGATTATGATGGAAGTGTCAGTTTCGATGAGTGTATGGGTGAATAGGATGAGTTCGCATCACTCGCTTGTGAGCGCCCTGCGAATCCGTAATTCCTTCTTCACGGTATGTATTATATGCTGGATATATTGTATGATGTTGTTTACTTGGTTGCAGAATTGCAGGTACATGACATCGACTCCACCTGGTTTCACAGGTTTGAGCCTGTTGATCCAACGGTTAAGTTGAATGGGAGATAGTAGCTAGGTAACATGTGTCAAGTTTACACCCTAGCCTTAGTGTGTCGTCAGTTGTGTGTGTCAATTCATTGTCTGTCTTGCTTTGATATTATTTAATTCTGAAAAATTCTTGATTTGGAAATAGATATTTAGAATAATTGCATTTAAATCATGTTGATGGTTATTTAATTTAAATAATGCAATGTGGATAAAAGTTTATATTTAAATTAATTAATTATTTATTTATTTAATTAATTAAATTTAATCCAAGGGGGTTGAATTTAGTTATTAAATAATTAAATTAATTAATTAAACGTGATGCAAGAGAATGAAAGGAAATAAAAGAATTAGAATTAATTTTGGAATTTAATTCCAACGTGTGGGAATTAAATTAGAAATTGTAATTAAATGTTTATTTGGGAAATTGGTTGCAACTTTGGAAATTAATTTATTATTTGAAATTGCATTTTAAATTGAAAGTGGGTTTTCAAAAAGTGAAATTGAAATTGACATTAAAATTGAAATTGAAATTTGAAATTGAAATTGAAATTGAAATTAATATCTAATTTGCATGTAATGTGAATTAGGGTTGTAAAAATTGAAATTGAAATTGAAATTGAAATATCTAATTTGCATGTAATGTGAATTAGGGTTGTATTAGGTATTTTTTATTTATAAAAATACATGTTTTAATTTTAGGGCAGAAAGGTTTTTAGGAAAATTCATTTTTACAGCAAGGAAGAAATTTTGGAAAATTTGCACAAGGGGTTGAATAAAGTTTGATTGTAGAATTGATTGAAAGAAATATTGTTTGCATTTGTTGGATTTTGGATTGGATTCATTGGAGGAGGCTTGCATCAGAAATTCATCTCTTCCTGTAGCTTCTTGTACCAGGTTTTCCTCTTTGTATTTTATTGTTCTTGATTGTTTTTCTTTAAAATAGTAATGATTAAAGATTTGTTTGTTAAATCTGTTTTAAAAAATAAATTTGATATTAGAAGAAAAGAATTAAACAAATTTACAGCCTTTGCTTGTGAAAATTCTTGAGTGAAAATTGTGAAAACTTTAGTTGAATTTAAATTATTTGGGGAAATTAATTTTTTTGTTATTGAAATCAAACATAGAGATTGAAAAATGCATTTAGAATGTTTTTAGAAAATGAAACCTTCTATTTATTATTAAAAAACGGATTTTAAAATCTGCAGTATAGTTATATTTTTCATGGTAAAATGGTCTGGTTGCGTCACCTATAACTCCATTTCCACAAACTGGGTTGTCAGAAAATTTAAAGGGTTTTTGCATTTTGAAATTTTCTTATCCCTGTCAAACAATTGCAAATAACCAGATCGTAGTTTTTGAGTTATGCTTGAAACATGAGACTGCTGTTAAGTTATTTTCCCATGACTGTTCTGAAAATAAAATAATAATAAATTGATATTTATAAATATTAATATTTTAGGTATTGTTATTATAATATTAAAATATTATTTAATAATATTTTATATTATAATTTATAATACTAAAGTATTTAATTTATTTATATTATTTTAAATAAAATTTGTATATTAGATTAGTGGAATTAAAATTATAAACGTATGGGAGATTATTGTTTATTTTAAAATGACATGTTAAAATTTAATTGCAGGAGTTAAATATTTGATTTAAAGAATGCATAATTTAAAATTTAATTGTGGAATTTAAATTCATATGTAAAAGGTCCAATTATTAATTTGGTTTAATTGGAAAAATATATTTATATTTTGGAAAATTGATGATAAGGGATATTTTATTTTGAATTAAACAATTTGATATTCTGTAAAGAATAGAAGATATGTTAATGATTAAATATATTTAAATATATTAATTTATATTTAGTATATATATATATTGAAGGTATATATCCATTTGAGAGAATAAATAATATTTTATATTATTTTATTCCGTTGTTTGCAAATTGGGTATTATTAGTGTTCTAAAAAAAAAATGATTAGTGTATATGGAAAATGGATAGAGAAACAATATGTTATTATATTAAAGTGACTGAATATGTTAAATAGAAAATTGAATGAGATGCAAGATTTGGTTAGGAAATGGAAAGAGTTTACTTGCATGGATTTGTGTTGATTTAAATGTAAATTAAGAAGTTGTTTTATTGATGAGGTAATCAATTATGTTATTTAATTAATTTATATTTAGATTAATTGAATCATTGTGATTAGATTATGAAAGAGATATGGATTTAGTATATCCAAAAGTAGTATCTTCCTCATGATTATCTTAAAGGATTTAATTCTCTGTATTTAGTAAAGGGAAGTAAGTTTAATTGTTTTAGATTTCCAATAATGAAAAGGAAAATAGGGGTTATGATTATTTTAGATGATCTAGTTATCATGTCTTTGACTTTGTCAACACTACCTATTGAATGAGTATGGATTTAGGAAATCCAAATATTAGATTTGATTGATGACTTGAATGCTTTTGTTGCAATGTCGTCAAGTTGCATTGTGGGTTTTGGAATTTAGTGTTAGTCCTAAATTATAAGTCTTCCAGAAGAACTTAGATGATAAGGGTTGTTGAATCTTTATGTCATCCAATTGTTTTCCCTTGGGTAGTGCATGGTGTCTTTTCAGTTTTACCCGGTTTTCATGAACGGGGATGTTTGCACCTCCTTAGTTTAGGAGCGGATTATGGGATCCACGTCTCCTTGTATGGAGTGACCTTGTGATGTGGTTTCATCTTTTGTACCTCTTGTGAAAGCAGTGGACTATGTGATTGTTGCCTTCAAGATGTATGGAGTGAGTTCTATTATTTGTATCCTCCTTGTGTTGGAGTGGATTATGATGCCTAGTTGGTATGCACTTGTGGTTCCCTTGGTGGATTGTTTGGGTGTGTGCTGTCAAATAGAAGAGTGGCTTCTATTAGGCGCCAAAGCCCAAAGAGGTAAACTGGATAACCTTCAGGAGTGATTTAAACAAGTGATAATTAAAATAATGTACTTTGAAGATTAGGACTAGCTTCATATTAATCAAGATAATTTAATCCTCACTCATAGACACAAGGGCTTGTTTAGACTTGGGATGAGTGAGAAGGCCTAGAATGGCAAGATCAACTATCTTGTCCTTGCGAGAGGTAGTTGATTCAGCATGAGTGAGTATGAGTGCCGAGATTCGGTTGAGGCCACAAGGATTACTTGTGCCGGAGCCTATGAAGAATGCCCAGAGGAGATCTCATGACAAACTTTGCGATGACACTCTATCTAGGACAATTGTTGTTAATTGTTTTATGTGTATGGTTCTCTAAACATACTTGATTTACTTTATTTTTGGAAGCAATGTGACCTATGTCACTGATGTTGGAGTTGTACTTGATTTTGTGGACATGAAAAATCAGCAAATGGTTAGCACAATGACAAATCAACATAAACAGAAATTCCTAATCCTATGAGATAATACTTCATGATTCAAATGCAACCAAACAACAAAATTAAATAAAGCATCTAAACCATGAAATAAACCTATCCCATATTGGATTGGTGCAACTTGGTTGTGTAGGAAGCTGCCCTTTCCCAATCCATGATAAGCAAACTGCCAAATGATGAGCAAGATTAGTTCTCACAAGTGGAAAGTAACCTTGCCATGAGAATGTGTTGTTGCTAAGCAAATGGTGTTGTGATGAGCAAGATTGATTCTCAAATGAAGAGAGTAACCTTGCAATGAGTAAGTGTTGTGTTGTTGTGTTTTGGAGAAATGCTTTGCATTTTATAGATTCAAGGTTGAGGGATTTAGAGAGTTTGATGAATGTGGGATCATTCATAAGCAAATGACAAGATGACACTTGTCAAGCTGTGAGAGGGTGAGGAATGTGCAAGTCTTGGCCAATGTGCCAATTTGAAATTCAAATTTGGATGAAATGACATGTTTAGGGGGGATGAAAGGTGCAATAAATGCCATGTTTGACTTGTGCAAATAGCATTTAAAACCTTGTTGGAAGGGACAAGTCCCATTTGGGGGGAAGATTCAAATTGGAAGAATATTCCATTTTGATGCCATTTTGAATGTAATTAGAAGAATTGATAAATCAAATAAATGATTTATTGGTGCAAGTGGGTGGGTTAGTTAGGAGTTTAGATTTGAATCTAGTTGAGTCAAAAGCTAGAGAATGATAATCATGATTAGAAGTTAATTAATTTAGATTAATTAACTTAGGGGATATTAGGAGGTGACATTTGGTTAAATCAGTTTGATTTATTAAATCGAATGAGAAGAACATAAGGATTAAATAATTTGACTTATTTAATGAACCTTAGGAAATTAATCAATAAATTGTCTTAATTGATTAATAGGAGAATTCGATGCATAATGTTAGTTTTGCATGTCTACATTTTGCCCCTCTTTGAAGCAATGTACTCGTTGCATTGGTTCAAAGAATGATTTTTCTGACATCGAAATTAAAAAAAATTCAGATTTTTCGGATGCCCCAGCGAAAATAAGTACGTTAGTACATTGCCCCCTCGAGAGATCGAGCAAAAAGATACAATTTGAGGTGGATCTCATGACAAAGAGGTTCAAAATGGATGTATGGATAGTGATGACTATATAATCTATATGATAATGATGATGTAAATGAGATGTTCTAATTATGCAAGATGCATGATGGATGTAAGATGGATGCATGCTGGATGTATGATGGATGCATTGTTAGTGGGAAAGAAGGTAGAAGAATGAGAGGGATCAACCCTTAAATTCGAGAAGATGAAGAAGTCCAACAAGACAAATTTATTAGAAATGATGAATGATGATGATGTATTGCTTATCCAAGGATGGGAAAAGAGCATACCTTTCTTTATGTTTGATAACACACGTAGGTGCGATGCATCAAGGTATTAAGAACTAGGATGGCATTGCGCCTAGTGTGATGGACTTTGACTCGACAATCAGATAGGAGTGCTCTTGTTCACACTTGACATACGGAAACCTTGCTAGGACGGACCCAACAAAGCAAGTATTCACCAAGTTATTTTACAAGAACATCCAACAAGCACAAAAAATAAAAAGATAATGATCATTGCCCCATTCCTTTCTCTCTAAACCTGTTTTGTTTAGGCAACATCGAGAGGTCCTTGGAATGAGCGCAAAATAAGATAATTCAACAAGACCAAGATAAAGTAAATAAACAGGATAATGTTCTTCGTACCGCTAGCCAGGCTAAACTAATGTGGGGTACCTGATGCTTATGTCCATCGTGGGAAAGATTTATCCTAGGACATGTAGTGATCAGGGTTTTAGTAAGATTGATTATGTGATAAGCTATTGATACTCCGAGTTGACCAACTTGCTGACTTACTGACTTAGACCTTCGAGACTTTGACGATTAGGGAGTTCACTTCGGAACTTGCTAGACTTGCTTCTGACTCACTCACCAAAGGGTGAAGGTGACGATTGATTTATTATGAGTGGCGACAATCACGGGTGAAAGCGAAATGAAATGGATGCACCATTTTGGGTTTTTCAGATATTTTGAGGCTGTTTTTGGTATTTTCAAGATTTATGAATGTTTTTGAATTTTGTGTCTCGAGGGCCGATCAAGGATGGCCTTGCCTACGTTTAAGCTTAGAGACGGCGTAGTTTAGATGACAAACTTGACTCAATGAAAAGATAGATGGGAAAACGGATTGCCAATGCGACAGACGCCTAAAAGACTGACCTAAATGTAACAAAGATAAGCAAACGAATGCCATTGCGACGGACGCCTAAAGGATGGGCAAACGGATGCCAATGTGATGGACGCATAAAGAATGACCTAAATGTAAAAAAGATATGTAAATGAATGCCATTGTGACAGATGCCTAAAGGATCGACCCAACCATCTCGGGGGATGATCAAAGATCAACCTTGCCTACGCTCAAGCTCAGAGACGACGTAGTTCGACAAGGTGGAAAAACTGACAAGACTCAAATGATGAAATTTTTTGAAGATTTTCTGATATTTTGACATGTTTTTGGATTTTTGAAAGATTTGGATGTTTTTGAAATTTTTGATGGATTTTTGAAAAAGATCATGAGAATATACACGAATCCGATCTGATGTTGCGAGAACGTGCCCCTAGTGTGGTGCAATAGATTACTTCGATAAAGGCAAGACAGGCTGACCTTCGAAATGCCAAGTAGTTCCAATGGTGGAATATAGTACAAATACCAATACAGGCTATGGTATGGATGCGAGCGGATGAGTGGAATGCAATGGAATGGATGAGTCATGCAGATCCTAATAGATGGGGAAGGTGTTTTATTTACACTTGACACCTGCTTTCCAGGTTTTCACCAAGGTACTTGCCCAAAGCGCCACCAAAGTGGTTTTCACTAGAGGACGATTTTTTTCTTTTTACTATTTTCAATCCTTTTCTAAATTTTTTGGATTTTTTGATCTTTTGATTTTTTTGCTGTCACCAAGTTGCCTGTTTGCCAAGTTTTCATTGAGGTAACCATTTTTTCAAGACCTTTTCAGATTGTTTTTGTATTTTCTGATTCTATACCTTGCAAGGTTTAGGCATAAAACTTTTTGAGGTGAGAGCTATTTAGAGGCTCTTGCAGAGGCTCACATTCTAGTGTTGCTAGTTGATATGCCCCTGATGTGTAACTTTTAGTGATGACAAAAGGTTCCAACCAGTTGGGCTCAAAGGTCCCTCCTTCTAACGCCATTTTGTGGACATGAAAAATCTACAAATGGTTAGCACAATGACAAATCAACATAAACATAAATTCCTAATCCTATGAGATAATACTTCATGATTCAAATGCAACCAAACAACAAAATTAAACAAAGCATCTAAACCAATTAATAAACCTATCCCATATTGGATTGGTGCAACTTGGTTGTGTAGGAAGCTGCCCTTTTCCAATCCATGATAAGCAAAGTGCCAAATGATGAGCAAGATTAGTTCTCACAAGTGGAGAGTAACCTTGCCATGAGAATGTGTTTTTGCTAAGCAAATGGTGTTGTGATGAGCAAGATTGATTCTCAAATGAAGAGAGTAACCTTGCAATGAGTAAGTGTTGTGTTGTTGTGTTTTGGAGAAATGCTTTGCATTTTCTAGATTCAAGGTTGAGAGATTTAGAGAGTTTGATGAATGTGGGATCATTCATAAGCAAATGACAAGATGACACTTGTCAAGCTGTGAGAGGGTGAGGAATGTGCAAGTCTTGGCCAATGTGCCAATTTGAAATTCAAATTTGGATGAAATGACATGTTTAGGGGGGATGAAAGGTGCAATAAATGCCATGTTTGACTTGTGCAAATAGCATTTAAAACCTTGTTGGAAGGGACAAGTCCCTTTTGGGGGGAAGATTCAAATTGGAAGAATATTCCATTTTGATGCCATTTTGAATGTAATTAGAAGAATTGATAAATCAAATAAATGATTTATTGGTGCAAGTGGGTGGGTTAGTTAGGAGTTTAGATTTGAATCTAGTTGAGTCAAAAGCTAGAGAATGATACTCATGATTAGAAGTTAATTAATTTAGATTAATTAACTTAGGGAATATTAGGAGGTGACATTTGATTAAATTAGTTTGATTTATTAAATCAAATCAGAAGAACATAAGGATTAAATAATTTGATTTATTTAATGAACCTTAGGAAATTAATCAATAAATTGTCTTAATTGATTAATAGGAGAATTTGATGCATGATGTTAGTTTTGCATGTCTACAGATTTGTACTTGTATTCTACTTGAGTTGTACTTGATTCATACTTGTATGGTGAATGAGTTTTACTTGTTAGTTCATTTGTTTGGTTATATCAGTATGAGTCTGCCTTTGGTTAGAGGTAGTAGAATCTTTGTCCATGTTACTTTGTTACTATCTCCTAGCATGGGGGGTGGGCCTTCGGGTACCACATTGGTTGGGTGGAACATGCACCAAAACCGTTGGGTCCCCATCGATCTTCAATACTTGGTGGCGAGACATCCAGATGGACAGCTCGTGGCTCTTGTTGTAATTCCTTGCATTGTAATATTTCAGTTTGTATAAGTTATTTTATCCCTCTTATGTTTATGAGGTGGAATTATGTAATTGTAACCTTACGTACTACTGTCTCATTATGGGAATGAGTGATGTAACTATTGGAATAAGATAATGATTATGTGATTGTATCTTGGTTGATTATCTTATTATGTTATGTGGTATTCTTATGATGTATGATGTTTATTTCATATAGTTCATACTACTATGGTTATATGTATTATGTATGTGTGGGTTAAAGTAATCCTAACCTTGTAGCCTTAGAGGTTGTTGTTTATTAGTAAGTGAATGTGTATGTTAAATGCACTTTATAAAAAAAAAATTGGTTCGCTTATGATGTTAATTGCAACTTCCTTTAAGGTTACTTGATGGGGCATTACAGATATGATTGATTAAAGAATATATAAATATACATAAAAATTAAATTAATTGATGGTATGATGAGGTATGTAGTGAAGTGTAGAATGTGATAGGGGTGATCATGTGATGGTGAGGAATGAAGTGTGTAAAATCGGTTTTCTAAGCTTAACTAGACCTATATCTTCAACATATAGTAGACACATTATAAGAAATTTAAATATTGATAGTGAACCATCCTTTTAATATCTTTTGCAATTCTTTGAGTGATATTCCCTGGGTAGTGAGCCCTCCTATTTTCTAGATTGTGAGTCCTTCGGGCAATGATACCTTCAGGTGGTGAGCCTCATGTAATCTATTGTAAGTTGTTATGATATATTGTAAGCTAATCCTCAATATTATTTTTCCCTTTCAAGGGTTTTCCATTTAAATATGGTGTTCTTATGTTGATTTTTGTGATGCATGATTTAATTGTTTCTTTCCATTTCTACAAGTTCATTGAGATTATTTTAATGCACTTTTAAGTTAATTAAATTTAGGGAATACTAATTCACCCCCCTCTTAGTATTTTGGGTCTTCAATAATAATTACAATAATTATCTCATGGTTATTATATTTCTTTCCATAAAGAATAGAGTTTTTTTTATTATGTCTTCAAGACTCATGTTAATACTTCTCTACACATAATAATATTTTTTTAAAAATAAAAGGCTAGAAGCAGACTATATATATTTATTTAATTATATAAAAGGCTACAATATCATTGTTGCTAGCTGAAAATATGCTTTCATATCCATCATATCTACTTCACTAATATGTAGTAATTAAAAAATTCTCTATTGTGATAGATAAAATCTAGATATATAGAGACTAAAAAATATATATGTAGAGAATTCAAAATGCCAGCTTGTTTGATACAAAAAATAGCTAACTATATGCTGACTATATGCTTCTATCTAGTAACATATATGTAGATTTATACTATAATCATGCATTTCCTACTAAAAATATTTCCACCTTTTCTCCTTTTTACATTATTTGATGTATTGGTTGAGTTGATTGAGATTTAGTTGTAATGTCCATTTCTGGAATTTGTGGATGTGGCTTGTCCTGATGTTCATTATTCATTTGCTCAACTTGTGATTATGTAGTTTCCATCACTTCCTTTTATTTTTCACTTTGTTTCCTAGCACTATATTCTTGACGACAATGATGTGTTAGGAGAAATGAAAAAGCATTATATTTTTCTTTGAATCTTCTTTCCATATCATCCCCCATTTCATAATGATGATGTGCTAGTTCTTTGTACGGGTGGCTTGAAGAATCATACTCTAGTGATGTTTTCATTGCAATGTATATATTTTTGAAGAAAAAATTGTGATATAAATAGTGTGTGGGAAAAATCCCTTCCACATATGCTTCACCTTTCCAGAAATTATACCTCTATATGCTCTTGAGTAGAATATTATCATGCAACAACACTTTGTGGATGATAGCATTTGTAAGTTTATGCATATCTTGATAATTTGGATTTAAATCTAGCACATTTGAGATAAATATTGACACCAGGTCTGAAGGAAATATCAACCTCTAAGTTGGAGGGTGTCAGATGTCATCTCCTATCAAGGTTTACAAAAAATAAAAAATAGATAAGCAATCAGTCTTAAAAATATGTGATAGATGTTCTCTATCCAATCCTTTGGAAAAGGGAAATTCCAATTCTTGCACAAGAAATGGGGCTCTATGATTTCTTGGAATAAATTCCATGATGAAACTGTCTAGAGAGGAAAACGTATTAACTGCCACCTGAAGAAATCTATACCCATATGCCACCTTTGCATACATACCCATCGAGATAAAATTGGAAATCCAAGTTCCTTGATATTTTGCAATGATAATTCAAAACACTAAAACCATGAATTGAAAAAACCTAAGTCCCTTAACAAAATGCAAAAAAAAAATTGTTTTATTGAACCCCAACAAAAACCTATAGAAAGATTGCAACACTAAAAATTTTGTTAGCAGAGATCATACCCTTCAAAGTGACATCTACGCCACACGAGACTCCCACCTTTTTTCTTTAATTGTCCACACATCGCCCACAAGAAGAAGGTAACCAAAAGTCCATACTGAGCTTGTTTTTTTAAATGCATGTAGAATGTGTGTATCCTGTAAGTTCATTGCATTCTTATAGACATGCAGCTCAACTTTTTGCAAAAAAAAGAGAATTTTATTGAAATCCTCCACATGCATAAATATCCTAATCCACACTTAAATTTTCTTGATATCATGATGTAAGTTCCAAGATTGTGTCCTTCATAAGAAACCTGCATACACTCAAACTCTTGTTAGCTAAACATATATCTTTGGTATGACCGATGAGATGAAGTATCTGATTTTTTTCTAGGAAATCAATTCACATCAAAACTAATCATGTGGAATAAAGATGCTCCATGTGTTGATTACAATGGACAACTATTGTCTCAGATTTTATGCATGTCAGACCAGGTTTTTGTTGTGGGACATATGCTTGTTATGTACTTAACAAGATTTATTTATATGTAAAACAAAATATCACATAAATTTGATGCACGACCATGGATATTGTTTTTCGAAAAATCACCCATCTGGCATCTGTTGTACAATTAAAATGATGACCCTTTTTAGAAATAAACATATGTTTAAAGCTAATATCCATTAGCGTTGCCCCTATTTTCTTGCCAAATTTAGCATGTCGTGCCTTTGAGACAAAATAATTGCAGCATCTTATCAATCCTCCTATTGAAAAGGTTTTATTGAATATCGATAAAAAATATCTAAATTATGAGCTCAACATCACCTCCATACCATTGTGCTAGCAATTAATTATTTCTCATTCAATAGCATTTTTTATTTCCAATGCTATATCTTGCAAATTACTACCATAAATTTGCTCATCCTGAAATTGGTCACACCCAACATTTGCAAATTTATCTTCCACTAGGTTTCCTTCCATATACATATGTTTTATTTGCACGGAGCTACCAAATTTCCAACAACATCTATACCTATTGTATCACATATGTAATTTTCCAACTAGAAATATTTTTTTCTTTACAGGCATTTATAATAATTAACGAATCACCTTCAATTTCCAATTTTTGTAGGTTCAAGATATATGCTAATTGCAAGCCATGTAGCAAAGCTTATTCCTCTATAATATTATTTGTTCCCTTTGGGAGTTCTATTAACCTTGCTGAAATTAAAAAACCTTTGTGATACCTTAATACAATCCCCACTTCTGACAAACCTTGATTGGGTATGTGCAGGATCATGATGGGCCAAAAAGGTGTGATATGTAAATGATATGATGGCCCATGTGGCTGACTAATTTTTTTTTAACCCATAATTGATTCAATGAAAAGGGTTTTTAAAGGATATTCTCAAATTTCCGCTAATATAAATTATGCTTTACTTTGAATTTTATAAATAATTATTATTCATTTTCTATTTGAATTACGACTAAAGTCCTGATTGATAGGTTGATTGAAAAACATCTATAGCCTTCAAATGGTATCACATTTTTTGAATTTGAAAGATGTGTCACATTCTATGCTTCACATATTATAGGATTTAAAAGAAAATAATTTCATGAAGTTTTGACCAAGTTAAGGTGGTCAGACATACGAGGTTTTATATTTTTTAAAATTTTTAATAAAATTTTTATAATTCATTATTTACTTGGAAACAAATTTTTTTTAAAAAAAGGCATCACATAGGGACATGAGTCCTCTACTTATATCTAAAATCTTATAAAAAAATATTATCATTTTATTATGGTTAGGGTGGTCAAACAAACACCTACTTTATTTTTTCCCTGAAATTGAAGTACTAGCGCATTGAAATTTTAAATTTTCACCAAATAAATTTTTTATTTGTTTAAATAAACCTAGTAGTTTAGAAACTACATTCAATTTGATACAAATTCTATTCTTACATATTTTTGAAATAATATAGAGAAATTATTCAAATTTTTACGTCAAGTTGCCTAACTTTGATTTTCTAAATTTTCATTGCCACTTAATGGCTTGTTTTTTCCATGATGATCCTGCACATACCTGATTCCCATGTGAAGCACCATCAAATTTAAACTTAGAATTCCCTGCTATAGCTGAAGTCCAATGAATCTCACTTTTTCCTAATTTGTGAGTTGGATTGTGGTGTAGAGTTCGTTTGAATGGTATAACTATCTTTTCCCACCTCTGCAAAACTTTTGAATCCCAATCAGTGAATAATAGTCCAACATGTTTTGTCTTAAGGACTGTGCATTTGTTATCTCTAAGATTGAAGACTCCAATTTCTCCAATACCTACTCAATCTTCATTTTTTCTTTTCTAAAAATCCTTTTGTTTTGTTCCCACCAAATGGTCCACAATACTACTGAAGGGATCACTCTCCATATGCAAGAAAACACTATAGATTTATACAATACTAGCCAGTTTGAAAAAAATCCCACAAATTTTTTGTCATCAAAGCATACCAACTTAATTATTTTTTAATAAATGACCAACATTGAGATGCAAAAGGACAATGTATAAATAGTTCATTTACCTCTTCCAACTCATTATCACATTGAACACAATTAAATTGATTTGCTATCCCGATTTTGACAAGCCTATCACTTGTCAAAACTCTTCTTTTAATAGTCAGCCATGAAAAACAACCTAATTATAGAGGTAATGAGGAGTCCAAACACAAGGTTAATTCTCTTTGTGGCTTTATACTATCCCCGTGACTCATTATTGCATTATATCACATTTCTACTATATAATTACCAGTTTTAGTTGGGGCCCATAATAGCTTATCCTCTCTTCCTGATAAATATATAATCCCCTAACCTATTATTCCCATAAATTATTCTTTCTATCTTCATCTATAGTCAATAGTGGTTACATCTTTCAACTTTACCTTCCCATCACAATCATTTATGCTTTCAAAATAATCACTTACTTTATCACCCCAACATACACTTAGTAGATTTTGAATATCTTGTAGGTTATGAACAGTTTTTAAAGGTGCATGACCTCCCCTCGAATCTTCCGAGATATTTTCTTTTGAACCATCTTGAATTTACCAAGTGAGAAATGGTATTATTACCTTTCTACATGCAACCAATAAATTCCACATTGTTCAACCTTGTGGTGGATTTAAAACTATAAAAAATTGTCTCTAGATTCATGTTGTCTAAATACTTGTTTTGCATGAGCCTACACCATTTAGATTATGATTTAGCGTACATGTACCACACTAGCTTTGCTCCTAATGCTTGATTTTGAGCTGTCAAATTGTGTATTCTAACACCCCCTTTAATTTTTTCTACACAGATTTTCGAATGAGATAAGAGAGATCTTTTTGTTATCAATGAACAATCCCTTCCATAAAAAATCCTTGATTATTTTCTAAATCAACGAGATCATAGATTTTGGGGCTTTTAACAATGCCATATAATAATTTGGAATAGCATAAATGATTGATTTTATGAATAGTATTCTATCTGATAATGGAAACAATTTGCCTTTCCATTATGCTATTCTCATTTGAATACTTTGGATGATGTTAGTCCAATAAGAAATTATGTTTTCTTCAGAAAAGAATGGAATCCCAAGATATTTACAAGGTAATTCTATTGTTTGGAACCCAAGAATATTAAAAAAATTCTTTTGTAAATCTGGTTTAATATGAAAAGTGTAAATCTCTGATTTTTCAGCATTTTGTGCAAAGAAATAGAGTGAAAAAATTTATGTGCCACTAAATCACCCTCTCTTGTTTGCCTACCTAGAACAAAACTACCTTTCTCCTCTGAAAATAATTTTGGAATGATGGGAACCAAGAGAAGATAGATTGTTTTGGTAAAAATCTTATAAACAATGTTGTAAAGAGATATAGGATGAAATTCGGAAAAGGACTTAGGATCCTTAAACTTTGCAATTAATGAAATGTGTAAGGAATTAAATTGTGTAAGCATGGAACAAGAAGTTTGAGACTCCTCCAATTCCTTAAGAAGGCCATTACCTATGAATTCCCAACATTTTTGAAAAAATAATGTTGTAAATCCATTTGGACCTGGAGCTTTATCTGCCTTAAGTGAAAAAACAACTGCCTTCACTTCATCTAAAGTAAATGGCTTATTGAGTTTCACATTATCTTGCTTAGTGACTAAATTAGGTATAGATTGTACTCTCTTTCAATAATAATTTGATCTGATTAATGTTTTGGTGTAGATAAGAGATTGGAAAAGAATTTAACCCCTTTATTTTGTGTCAAGTTCATTATTTAACCATTTTCTAGATGAATTTTCCTAAATACGAAACACTGCATGTTTAGCTTTCTTAACCTCAAATGACATACGGAAGAATTTAGTGTTCTTATCACCTTCTTTAAGCCACAATTCCTCACGAACCACTAATTCTTCCCATTCTTCATGAAGACTTCTATGAATTTCAAAATACTATAGAGTTAACCCCTGAATTATAATATGTTCAGTCACATCTGACAACTATTTTGAAACTAAAGCCTTTTGATGAAATATATTTTTGAATACATGTATATTCCATTGTTTAATTTTTCCTTTCAAAATCTGCATTTTCTTATAGAATATACACATGATAGAACCTATTTCAAACAAAGCCTACATCCACCATATTTTCAATAATGGTAGAAATTCATTATGTCTAAACAACATTGATTCAAATTTAAAAGACATTGTCCACATTTGGGGTGATTTAGAAGCTTCAATGCTTAAGGAAGTAGGGAAGTGATCAAAACCTGACCAAGGAAATATTTATGACATTTGAACATACTTTTCTACTACCCAATTTGATGATATGAAAATTATGTCTAATCATACAACAATTTACAAAATATCACATCTCTTATTTGTCCAAGTATACATACCATTTTCAGGTTGCACATCCACAATTGCATTATCATGAACAAACTTATTAAAATATTCCATTGTCCTATGAGGCAGCTTGATTCAGCCTATCTTTTCTTGAAGAGAAAATATTACATTAAAGTCTCTTGCAAGCACAATTTTTTCAACCCCTGCTTGCTCAAAAATTAATTATAGCTCCTTCCAAAGATTTTTCTTTCCTACTGTTGAGTTTGGTGCATATACATTGACCAGCAAGAAAGATAAATCAAAATGAGTAACACACAGCAATTGCCAATGAGGAGTATTCGTAATGGATTCCATTTGTACACACTTAGTATTCCATAAAGTTAATAGTCCCCATGATGCTCCTTGAGCAATAGAATTTCCACATAGTCCACTTAAAAAATTATAGTGTCATAAATTTCTCTAGATAGCTAAAGTCTCTTGTAATAAAACAATATCAACCCTTGAAGAATTTATTTTGTGTTTGACCTAGGATTGTTTGTTAGGGGCATTTAAACACCTAACATTCCAAGAGATGATCTTCATTTCGATCAAGGAGAGAATCCTCCTCTCCTCAATCTTTTTTTTATGTTGCCATCTAAAGTTAATTGTATTCTTGAAGCAATCTCCTCTTGTAGTTTGATTGCATTTAACTTCCTACCTCTCTTACCTGGCGATTTAATTGCAGGAGTAGAAAGAAGAGTTTGACTGACAGATAATTGATTTGAAAAATCAAAATCAACACCAAACACTCTATTGCGCTCCTTAGCTTCAAGGAAATTAGTCCTTCAAGTCTGCACATATGTTTCTTGAGTGTCATCTTCAGTAATTGTTAGAGAATCTGGAAAAATATTATCACATTTTCCTGACAAGAAGTCCCCTTCTTCCTAGATTACTTCCTCTGCAATTTCATCAAAAAGGTTTGAGCCAACCATATTCGCTAGACAATTTTCCCAAATCTCTAAACTGTCATGCTCATCCTGATAATGTATACCATGTGAACCCAAACTATCCAACTGAGAATATCTGCTTGGAAATTGTGACATTGGGTTTTCTATGAGACTAACAAAATTAGATAACAACGAGTTATCCCACATTAGGTTAGATATTATACCATCTAGGTGCTACTTAGTACCTATTGAAATGCTTGGTGTATATAAAATCAAGGAGCTTACCTTGGGTAAGAATTTTGAAATTAGTTTGCGAATCCTTTGCCAAGTTTACTACAAAATTTAAAGCCCTATCTTTTTTGAATGGCCAATTACTCTTGAAAGAATTAACCTCTTGATGGATACCACAAATAGAACTCCCCAAGTTTTGTATTAACACAAGGGTAGAAGTGAAAATGGACGTACCTGACAGAGGTCCTATTTGTGAATGAAAAGATTCCATTACTGAGGATTTGTCCTTCCTAATAGAAAAACCCAAACCCAATTCACCATTAAGGACTACAGATAGTATATTGTTCTATTTCTGGTGCTTAACAAAATTTAACTCTCTTAAAGTAGAATCACTTTGTTTGATAACTGATTCCATCTCCATCGTAGAATCTTCTGGCTAGTTGTCTAATAGAGGCGAATCCCCTAAATCATTTATACTCTAACTTTGTGCACACTCTTGAACAAAATGACCCAATAAGTGACAAGAAGTACAAACATTATGTGGATTTTCAATTAGAATTTTCTTCATCCAATATCCAAACTTTGAATGTATTCTAATTGATAAAGGAAAAGCTTTCAAAGTATTTAAAAATACACAAACGCTTATTGGTTTGTGTGGATTTGTGAAAAAAATCCATGTCATGGCATACAAAAACCCCAAATTATTAGCAATGGTTTCCATAATTCATGGTTCCCTATACTCAAGTGGAAGTGTGGGCAATTGAATCCAGAAAGGAACAAATTGCATGACAGCAGATAATGCGTCAAAATTTGGAGTCCAAGCCTATGTGAATGACCTAGTACCCTCAAAAAAACCATGATTTAACTTTTAAAATTAAATCTCTCTACAGATTAGTGGAGAAAAACACAATGAAAAATCCATTACCCTGATCTATGTAGAAAGTATGATTAGCCCCATCCCATTCAAAGAAAAGTAAATCCTTTAAAATTTCAATAGAACGTAGGAAGTTCCAAAACTTACAAATTAATGCATGATCTTTAAGATCCTGTATTTGTGCATCTAGTATTTCTTCAGATAAAGATATTTGAACTAAACCTTCATAACCAGATTCTTTCTCAGAAGTTCGAATAGGGCATCCTATTTGAACCCATTTCTTGACTATTTTTTTTCCCCTACTTTTTGTTGCACATTGTTTGTTGATGAAAAATTGTTTGAAAGAGAACCAGTAGACAAGCATTTAGCCACAGAAGATGAAAGCAATAAATTTACCTTATTCTGATGGGCATTCCTCAGTTTCAGATTAAGAACCTGATAACAATCAACATGCTTCGGAGGTATGTTGTTCGGGTACGATGCAGGCGTATCAACCATGGAAGCAAAGTTTTCAATTAAAAGCTTAGACTCATCATGATGGATTTTTAAGTTTGGATTGAAGAGAGCTCCAGATCTAATCGAAATACTATTAGAGAATGATGCTGGAATGTGTCGAGAAGATACAACATCTGCCCAAGATCGAGTATCTTCAACATTGTCAGTATCCGATCCACAAATATCAAAAGGGATCTGCTTATCCTGATTAAGGTTTTTCCTATGAAGAGGATTCCCAATGAGGTGCCGAGAACCCTGATGCAAACCATTGGTTCAACCAAAAAACTTCTCTGAACCCTTTGAATGAGCAGGAAACCCTCATTTTTTCCCAGAAAAAGATTTATCTACTAACGCAGGTGTTGATCTATGGGATGCTGCCACACAGGGACGAGAATAAGCACCCCTACAAACCCGATCTGCTCCATGGAAGGCTGAATACAATCCAGAAGGGTAAGAATTTTTTTGAAAAATTACAGTTATCGCTAAAAGTACTTCTCTGATTTCTGCGGTCCCCCATTTCTCCCCTAATCTCGACATCTTTTTCTACACATAATAATATTATTTCTATTATTCATATCATTATGTGAGCTTTACGATGAATCTTAGTACCACTTCCTCTTTTAGAAGAGTCCACAATTTCTATTCTAAGGACTCCTAGTTTTATCATTCTAGGTAGAATCACATTATCTTGTTTTACAACTCTTTAGTAAAATTTTATTAATTTTTTATTTTTAGACATTATTAATCAAACATATTGAATGATATATTACATTTTTTTCAAATTCTATTCATTATATATTTTTGTGCATATATTTTTTATGATGGTACACTCATTTTAAGGAAATTTACTAAATTTTAACATTTTAAGTAATATCATTTATATGAGTGTTTGAGTATTAAATTTATATTGACAAATTCTCGAATTTGAAATGCCTTTTCATATTAGTTCACATGTAAATAAAAAATGTGGGGGAAAAATTAAATGGGAAAAAATGCACATCTTACACTTTTACATTTATTCTAGGACTCACTCAGCCCTTTTCTCATTTATTCAATGCTTAATATGAACATTAGTATTTTTATGTGTGAACTTTTTAAAAATAACTTACACTTCTCCTAAGGAATTTGAAGAGGATGTTGTAAAATGATCAACCCAAACTGATTATTATCATCTAATAATCATTGAACACATCTAGAGAGATCAGATGAGGTTACTTCATTGAACAATACATTTTACTACCATTGTATACACATGACATCAAAATCTTTATAACTTAAGAATATTATATATTTCATGATGTGTCATGGCTAATTATATCAAACCCATTACAATTGACCTTGAGGGTTTGACCAAAAGAGAACAATTTATGAGTTACTAATTCCTTAATGGTGTCTATCAACACAACTCTTATGGACACAAACTCTAGAAACCAAGGTTAGTAAAACTTTGACATCAATTTCACCATATTTTTTTTAATCTTATGAGGGTTTAGTTCAATTAGTGTAAAGATTAATTTTACAAGCATGTAAGTGAATCGAAATATTATGAATTAATTTTTGATCCCTATACTTGTTGTCTAATAAATCATAAATTTTTAACATAGTGATGACTTAATGGATGTCAATTTCAATAGTAATATTAATAACAAATCTGCAACTAAATACCATTATTCTATCTATTTGCATTAAATACGTTTATTTCAATAAATTAATGTAATTTTATTTTTTTGACTCTGTAAAATAATTGATATCCTACTAATATTTTAGTTGTTCTTTTTCTTTACAACACACATAATGAAAAATGGATATAAAAGGTTGTTACACTACTCAATACCAAATCACATAGGTCAAAGAACTCAATAAATGAGTGGGCTTCGATAACTTCTATGGTATCATTGAAGCAATTATATTTAATATTTTTAACTATTACTTGTAACTTCAGGAGCTATTATATTTGTTTCACAAGTTACATCAAAGAATCAACCTACCACATCATCATACATAGTCTAATCATTAATACATGTATTCGTGAATATGTTTTAGTGTAGTATTTTAGGATGTGTTTTTGGACAACTCAACTAAGATATAAATGATTTTATTCATGTATTCGTGAATATGTTTTAGTGTAGTATTTTAGGATGTGTTTTTGGACAACTCAACTAAGATATAAATGATTTTATTGTATTGTCAATTCCCAAAATAAAAAATTATAACTTACAACATTTTAACTCGCGTAAAAGAATATATTAATGGAAAGTGTAATTTATATTTGAGCATATGATCTTCTAAAGTTGTATGCATACCATTTATATTTCTATACATTTATAAATCAACACAGAAGTTTCTGCACATCAGTATTTATAGCGCTACCGCTTGCACAACAATTTTACAGTTAGGAACTAACGTACTCTGTTCCCTTGACTTGGATACTAATAGAGGAACGCAGCCATTCTGTGCACTACCACCATTTGATAACTTCCACTCTAAATCTTCAACCATACTGTGCACTTTCACTAATTCATATTTTCCACTCTAAATCTTCAGTCTCCCATTTTTCCAAATCTGATCTATTCTTAGATCATAATAATCTAAATAAAACAACTGAAAGACAAATGCAACGACTAGATACAGCTACACAAAATAACCTATCCTTCTAGAAAAATGACAGATAGCTTGGAATATTTTACTCTATGGAACTATGGCCTTAGCACCAGGAGGATTGTTGTGACCTACTCCGGGACTATGTCCAGATGGCTGAATTGTAGTACTTTTTTCTTCAACTTTTCTAACCATCTTACCCACTGTTATTGGAGATGGAAAATCTTCCACCTTCCTGGAATTCTCATCAATGTTATTGGCTTTTGACTCCTCGCCAAGCCCAAGACTTAGATTGACTTCGTTTTCTGCCTCCATAACTCCTTCCTGAGAAGTGAGTTTATAACTCACCACCTTGACATCAGGCATAGGCCGAGCAGCTAAGCCGAGGTATGATATAAGCAACTGAAAAAGCACTATAATAATCAAAGCACAGACAAGCTTCATTATTATTACCTATTGCAGATACACACTATTACTTACAAGAGAACGCAAGCTCCGAAACCCACCAAAATGTTTTCAGAGATACTAAGAAATACTTTTCTGTCTGCAGAACAAGTTTTAATAAGAAGATACTACAAAGCAACGCTTTTCGTTTATTCAAAATAAGTTGTCAAGCAGAGGGTATTTAAAGTTGCCCGGGTCTGTAGTTTAGTGCGTTTTTAAGTAGAATGAAATACAAGAACATTATAAAAAAGTAGTTGCTTTCTTCAATGGCAATTTGAAGTCGTTTCGATGGTTATAATCCCAGCGTGGACGAATCTATTAAAATAAACGGCTAGAAATGCAAAGCAACTCCCACGAGATGGCTTCCCATTAATATTGTAGATTTCTCGAGAGACTAATAATGAAGGTGACCATACCTAAAGTCCAAAGTGAATTTGAGCACGCTCATACTCATAATGAGGTCTAGTGAATGTGAGAGAATATTGAAAACGACCATATCTGAGGTCAAAGTAAATTAAGTAAACTCGCACTCATGATGAGGTTGGGTATATGTGAGGCAATATTGACTAAATAGATACCACCAGTGACATGTATGGCTCACGAAGATTCCAATAGTCTTTGTCTTCGATTAGCATAAGTGTATGCCCACTGTCAACCTCTCCACCACTAATCCTTGGTGGAGATTATTTGAGCCGCCATTAATAGTCAATCAAGCTCCCTCCATTGTCTTGTGTTCATACCACCTATACACCTTTTCATTTAGTTGATTAGGTTGTAAGATTAAATAGTTTAGTTTATTTATTTATCTGGTCATGAGATTTCAAATTTGATTTTTTGGGAGATTGAAGAGATAGTGTTTCTTGGCTGAATTGTTTTAGTACTAAGCATCTTATTTTCAGATCACATTATAATTGAATTGTTAAAGGAGATGCCTTCGACACCAAAGTTCAAAGCCTTGCTTGAAGATTATGTGTATTCATTGCCATACATAAATAATGTCATGTGAAGTGTAAATCATTTATCCCAGCCCTTATGTTGGAAAAACATACCTAATTAGACTTCAAACTAGATTGAGCATGATAATCTATAAATAGAATTGTGACACCCCTTGAAAGGGGCTGGATTTTTGGGCTAAGAGAGTTGTTTCTAGGAATGCCTAAGCATCAAAATAATAATTAATATGGTGTTTTCAGTTTTTTAATAAAGATACATAGCGATTCAAATTCTAGTTTGAAGATAAGAGTGTTAGACCATCTGTGCTATTTGAATTTTTATTTTAGAATTTTTTAAAGAATAATAGCTTATATGATGTTTTGATTTTTCATAAAATTATAAATACATATATTAATATAGGTTAGAAGAAAAGATTGTCCTTGAACAAAAGAATGCTAATTGTATGATGAGAGGAGATTGTTGATTTAACTTGATTTTGAAAAGTTGAGATAGTTATTGTATTTATTTTATTTTATTATTTATCTTTGTGACAATTGTACTTAATACTAGGCTCCTAAATCTACTCTATTAGATAAACACCATCATATCTCATATAGTATTGTAGATTTTGTTTGAGGATGAAAGATACAAAAAATAAGGTTCATTTATTGAATAGAAGGTCTAGATCATTTTCTCTAAGATAATTTTTTTCATTATTCTTCTTGGGTTTTTTATGGATTATGCAATTTTTCAATGAGTGTATCATGATAAATTCAATATGTTGTAAACTATTTTCTTCCGAATTTTCATGCACTTTGAAGATTTGAATAGTATTTGTGATTTGAAATGATTCTATTGAATTTTATATACCTTGATTATTTTCCAACAATTAACAATTATTTGATAATAATTAGTTAAATTATGTACATATTTATATATCTTGATTATTTTCTTACAATTAATAGTTATTTGATAAATAAGATAAATATGTACAAACATTTGATAGGTTCCTTGATAGGACCAAGGGATAAATAACAAACAAGTGATATTTAGAAGGTTTCATGATAAGTTTTAATTATTATTCAATTAATTTTAGGACATATGAAATTCATAGCAATAAATTCAATTCTTACAAATAGTTTTAAACACCTAATATAGCACATAGTGATGCCTTAGAAGGATTCAAAAGAATTATGCAATTTATGCATAATAATAAATAGAATATAGTAATTTATAAAAACAATGAATAGGTGGTAAGATACCTAAAAGTATTAGACGACCAATAAAATTGAGATGGAATATTGATTTATATTTGACAAGGATGGACTCAATTCTTGGGATAACAATAAGATATTTGAAACTTGACTTTTTGAAAAGGGGGAGAAATGAGTCTTTTATTCCCAATATATTAGCCTAGAAGGGATTGAAATGATCAATGAGATCTTTGAACATCTCAATATCCTTAATTATTTAAGAAAATAAATAAACACATATACATGCAATTGATCAAGAAGAAGGAATCTAAATGAGTCAAATTATTAAATATTTAAAAAAATTATTGCTAATATTCTAACAATCTAGGTATGAAATAATTTTTTTTTAAAAATAGATGTATCTCAATTTAAACTATGTGCATATGTTTTAAGAGAAATTTTTATTAATGAAGAAGAAATAATGAACATGTTTTCAACTTAATATTTTCTATAATATCATGACTCATAAAATCCAACCATGTTTGCAATCTATAGATAGTGCATAAACAATGAGGAAATATAACTACAATAGAAACCAATATTCAACAATAATAGAAATATGAAATATTATAAAATTATCCAAAGGTAGAGATATTTATAAAGCTAGATATCATATCAAATTATAATATTCTAATTAAAGAATAGAAAATGACAAAAAATAATGTACATGTGTATAGTAAAAACTGTAACAATAACGAATATTAAAAAATTATTTTATATCTACCTAGACCTCAATATAAGAAAATAAACCATAAAACATGAAGAAATAATCAACCTCACCCACATACAATTCCTAATACACCAAGAAAAAAATATGTCTAATGCCCCAAGCTAACAAGATTAGAACACAACTCGATGAAATAACTTTGTTTCGAAACAACAACACCAATAATTTAATAGTGACATGTCACAATTTCACAACAACATACACATAAGTGTCACAAAGTTCCAAATCGAAGTAAACAAGTCAACTTCACCATTGCATATGCAAGGTGGAAAAACATAAGACTAAACACTTGTAGGATAAATCCACCATGATGAACAAATGGAAGAGAGAGAGGATAACACCTATGTAGTGATCAATTACTAAAACACTATTACATTCTATAACAACTCCATGCCTAGATAGGATGAGGGACTCATAAGCCTCCAATATACATCAAAAAAATTTAAACCACTCTAAAAGAAAAGTGAAACCTTCATAAGAGGTTACCTAACCAAGAGGCACAACTTCCCATATACTAGAATGACCACAAGTCACTTCTAGACAATCTCATAGTTCCCAAGACATCCCATTGTAAAGTGACATCACTCAAGGGCAAAAAATACTCCATAACACCCCATGACCTATGAAGATTATTGAGGAAACTCACAAGATGATCCATAAAGTCTTGTAACATTCATAAGATTTACAAGACTAAAAGAATCATCTCCCCAACCCTATGTCTCACAATCAGATCTTAACAAACATTACACAAAAAATGATGTAGGAGATGGCATAAGTCATTAGTGATAGAACTTG
Organism: Sequoiadendron giganteum; assembly: GCA_007115665.2. Lineage (NCBI taxonomy): Eukaryota > Viridiplantae > Streptophyta > Pinopsida > Cupressales > Cupressaceae > Sequoiadendron > Sequoiadendron giganteum. The sequence continues at coordinate 333,623,598 of CM021100.1, forward strand.
AGAACTAGGTCAAAAAAATACCAAGACCTTTGTACTATTGTGAACAAATTTCACTCACAAAATTTTCCCAAACAAAGTCTCGAATGAGAAAGCAAAGCACAAGTTTAGAGTTAGAGAAATTTTGACTAGGTTTCAAGGTTCTAGATGACCAAAACTATTGGAATGGGAAGATTATAAGTCATAAAAAATATTAATTTTTTTCAAAGATAATAGGAAACCCTCACCTATTTTTGGTTGATAGCATTCACTCTCTGGTTTTTGTATGGGGATGAGGACACGCCTACACTAGACTAGGCTATCCAAACAACCTTAGGAAAAATTTTAAGTTTTCTGAATTTTAGGACTATCAAACTAGGCCACCCCTACTTCCATTAGGCCACCACTACTTCCACCATGTCACCTCGATAGTGTTACGAATTTTTTTGAGGTCCCAAGTTCAATAAGGTTTATTACAAGGCTGCCTAGGTATAGGATGAGTGATGAAGTAAGAAACCAACTGTTATTCACATACTCACAACAATCTAAAAATTCAACTTAGAAATGGTTTAAAACAACACAAAAATTCTACAAGAAATGTTCTTGTTTGTTCATTCAAAATCTCCCAAAAATTCAAGAATTACATAGAATAATTGAAAATATTGGTTTCGAAGCCATATGGGCTTATGAAAATAATTACAAATCTGAAATATCACTGATAAAAAATAGAAAAGATCAATAAATTTATTATCTCCTTTAATTTGACATATATCAAAAGCCTCTAGCACCTTCACCCTGTAATCTTCTTTAGAAATCATTGTTGCAATCAAACCATGAAATCATCAATGTTATTGCTATTGTAGCATACCTCCAAACTAGAAACAAAAATTTCTTCTTTGTCTCTTTCAACCTACTTTTAGTTGAATCTCTCAAGCTCTCTTCACATGGACTCCACTAGCTCACTATATCTCAAAATGTGGAGCTCAATAGCTCTCAAAAACATGGGATTCTATGCAAATAGAAATATGCAAAAATGGATTCTTCAAATCCTCTCTTCAATCTAGAAGCATCTCCCTATCTCACATAAAAAACACCCAAAGCCACCTTCCCAAATGAAAATTCTTGAATATATAGATTTGTGAATGAGAAAAAACCACTATGGTTTTCCAAAACCACAAGAAAACTACCACCTTGGAAAACCCACACCCCATTTGGAGAAATAATCATAAAATAATAAAATTAATAAATTATCACATAGCCTTCACATGGACACCTTAACCATGGCTAATCAAATTTGGTCAATTCTAACATCTTCATTGATCTTCGGTAGCTTCGACGGCTCCAAATATGAGCATACAACAAATGCAACTTGTTGGTGGCACAACATGAAAATACATGTGAAGCATGCAAAATAACATGCAAGAAGATGCATGAAAAGTGGTCCCCACCTAGAAATGGATGCCCCAAAGAGAATCTTACAATTTAATTTCCTTGGAAAAATTTTATCTCAATATATTTTCTCAAAAAATTACATTTACATATCGCCACAAGGGAAAATTATAATGTTGCAAATTAAAATATTTATTATCCTAACCCCTAATCCCTTATTGAAAATAAACAAAAATAAAATATCAATATTTTTGGTGATTCAAGATTGCTAGTACCCCTAGTTTCTCCTGCATTAGACACTCATGGTAGGAACTTTTTTGTGAATATAGATTCACAAAAGGGTTTTGAGTGGTAGTACGACCCTTTCAGATTGTAATAAATCCTCAACAAACTCCATCACTAGATTTGGTACTATTTGTAATCGATTCTTCTTTCTCCTCTTCCAAAACTTAATCATAACAAGCTTCCTTCTCTTAAAACCTTGTTCTTCATTGAACCTCCTGAATTCAGAATCATTTCCATCATAAACCAACCACCTCCTCCTAGTGTAATTCACATCCTCCTCCAATATTTTGGGATTCAACCCACCATATTATGTTCACCTCCACTATTTTACACCTACACTTAACTTTTCAACACTATAAAAATTCATCTCTGCATACCAATATTTATAAAAAATTCTAATTGAACCATCTCATTTGCATTCACTAACTAATCTATATCAAGATGAAAATAATTCACAAATTCACTAAAATTTGAACTTACCTTTTGTTGTTGGAAAATGTACTCCTTTACATTTTCATACTATGTTTGGGTCCCTTAATAAAATGGACTTAATTACGCTTCTAATTGGACCTATATTGCATCTTCAAGCCTAATTAATTGCAATTTTGGAAAGGGGAATCATGATTTAATTAATGCAATTATCATTTTTAACACACCGAAATAAATAGACCTTCCTAGAAATTTAGGTCAAGACACATTTGCCCTTGGGTGAATGGGTTCCCTCTAGTTGCTTAATTAAAATTTTAAGTAGTTTTTGGTGGCATTTTTATGATCCCAAATTCAAATTTAAAATGTCAACTTGTAATGAACATTTATTTTTGAGAAAATAGAAAATTGTCTATAAAAACAAGGTCTTTTTATCAATTCAAATCCTAGATTTTCAAGAGCAATTTCATAAGAGCTAAGATTATTGTCAAAACTATTCAAGAGCATATTTCTCAAGCATTTGTTGCAGAAATCAAGATATCAAGCATCATGTCAAATTTATCAAGTATAATGCATTTTTTTGGAGCTAACATTGTGATGTAGGTTTTAATTTTCAAATCAAGGTTCAAGCATCAAGATTCGATCATCAATAAGGCCATTTCATGCAAGATCAACACCCTTGAGAGATCTACAAAGTTTCATTCCTTCAAGATTTTCAAATCAAAATTTTGGTGAGTTGCAACATAGAAAGTGTTCATTAATTATTCATTTCAAGGTTTGACTACCAAAACAAGGAGAACCATTGTAAAAGTTGTCAAAGTTGTCGTCAAACTACAAAAAATAGCTTTCAAAATTTATTCCTAAATTTATGACTATGAAACCCAAAGGAATCATAAGTATAGACATAGGACTAGAGGAGTGTGAAATCAATTTTTCAACCCATGTACCAAGACCCATTCTCCCTTGGGAAAATGAGTCCTAGGAGGAAACTCAACACAACCTTTTTGTTATAGGTGCATAAAATCAAGCCCTTCTTAGATCTACAATTTCTTTTTGGATTTTGTCAAATTAAGGTTTAATTTAGTACTTTCATGTGTTACATTGCATAATTGAATTCATTTAGCTATTTCATTCATCTCCCAGAAGTGTTGTTTCAACTGATTTACCACATCCTAGGTTGTAAGGAAAACAACAAGATCTCCACCAAGGTTGACTCGCCTAAGGGTTGAAATTCAATCTTGACCTAAGGATTATCTTTTTCCTAATGAACTAAACAAGATAGGTGCATTGTGTCCCCCATTTTATCATCATTATTCATTGCACCCCAAATTTTTCCTTTATTTCATTTTAGTGAACCTTACATTCTTGCACCTATTTTTTTGATATGGAGTCTAGTGAAACCCTAGATCTAGGATTTGTGTTAGTTTGCATTTCATTGCATTAAAATTAATCTCATTTAGGGTTGTTAAAGTTGAAAACAACTCTAAATCCTATCATGTAAGACCTCATGGAAATAACCTAATAAAATATGTGGGCTCAAAAGCGATATACATGCATGTCGTGTTAAATTATCGTATGTGTTCCACTGGATCGCCTTTCCCTTAATACTTGCTAAATTTTGGTGCAATGAAGTGAGGGGAAAAGGTGGCTTGTATATATTTCTATAAAATGGATAAGGACACAATTCCTACATATAATATGTCTTCTTGGTTTTTCCCAATTGCATATTTATCATTTTTTGTTGTATTGCTTGCATTTGTTGCATTAAGGTGTGCATTGTAGATGGTTTCGTGTTAGGTTGATTTTTCATGATGGAGTTAGTTTCAAATTTTGGATTTGGATTGACATTTTATTGTATGGTACCTTGTGAATATTGATGTGTGAATGTTGCATTGGTGTTGGTTTGATTTGGAATGAAATTTGTATTTTGATTTGTCCCAAAAGTCATGTTTGTGTTTGGTGTGACATTTTGAAATTGAGAATACGGACCATGATTAGCACTTTGAAAATTGAAATGTTGGACCTTGATTTCTATTTTGAAATTGAGGCATGCGACCTTGATATGTGTTTTGGAATTGAGGTGTAGGGTCTTGATTTGTGTTTTGAAATTTATTTCACACTTTATGTGGAACAATATGAATCATCCTTGATTTATTGTGTTGATTTTGAGATGTGGGACCTTGACTTGTGTTTTGGAATAGAGGATTTGTGAATGTCATACCCATGGAGATTGATGATAAGGCATCAAATGAAATTTTTTTTTTTTGTGTTGTGGCATGAGCTCTCTTGTTTCCAAATGTTTGTGGATGAGGAATGTATATGTTTGTTGCCATGTGTGTCATTTTCCCAAGTGGTAGGCTAGTGAACATTTTTTGTGAGGATGGAATTTCTAACAAAAATGTATTTTGATCGAAACCTTGGTTTTGTGTTCATGTAGCTCCATCCACAAGAGTAGAAACATCATATTCAAAAGGAAGTTTCACCCCATTCTTAGCTAGTACATAAAAGCATATATTTGGATCAACACTAACAAGCTCATCAACAACGCAGACAATCCTTGAATCTTGGGAGGCTCTTTCAATTTATTATAGGGTTAGGTATTTGTTGAATTCTGTTAAGCCAAGGCAACAAATTTGTTTGGTGATTCTCTTTGTGTTGTTTCTCTTTGTGATGGTGGAGATTGATTTGATCCAAGGTTTGTACCATCAAGTGGACTAGAAAAGAGGTCACTTAAGGAATCCATGTCCTTTCTTTCTTATTGTGATCTTCTTTCAACCATGTAAGTGTTGCAAGATTGGAAAGAGGAATTAAAGTGTTGGAATTAAAGTGTTGTCATATAAAGAAAGTTAGAGGTTGTCAGTTGTTGGTCGGATACTTGTGAACTATGTTCTGGCTGATGTCTAAGAGAATTGTTTTTGGTACAAATTTATCTTTATGGTTCGATATTTGTGTTGCCTTGGTTCTATTGAAGATGGTTTTGACATTTGGAAGCATCGAGATTAATATATCTATGTTTTTTACACTGGTTTGGCCAACTGTGTGTCAAGCACTACATTCGAAGTTGATGAAGTGTGTTGGATCTATTATGGGTCTTGGTGAAGCATGTGTTGGGTTGCTCTCATTCTAACTCCACCCTAGGATGTTTTTCACTTTCCTAATTTGAATTTGCAGTTGGATGGCTGAATTTGTATCTTTTCAAAGTTGGAGATGGTATAAATACAAAATGCACTAGGAATGAAAAGTGTACATAATAAAAGAATGAAGATAAGTGAAAGAATAGATGTGACTTTGTTGATATTTTGGAAGTGTGTGAATTATGTTTGTGGTTAATCACTGCTAAGCTTAATGTTGAGTTTTCAGATGTAGTGGGAAAAAGGTGAACTCTATCATTCATACAAGTGGATCAATCATTGCGGTGGAATCCTTTGTTGCATTGGGATTGTTGTCTCTTTGTAACAAGTCTTCTTTGTCTTCTTTGTATCTTTGTGGAAGTGATCCATTTGGGTTGTAGCCCTATAGACAATGAGTTCAGATAGTGAGTCCTTATTCCAGGAAGTGAGCCTTATTTCATGTAGTGAGCCTTTTTGTAATCTATTTTGATCTTCTCTAGAGTGTGAGTTAATCCTCATCGTGATTTTACCTCATTGGGTTTTCCATGTAAATCTATTATTATTGTGTTTGTGCATTGGCATTTTATGGTTAATCACTTAATTATTTTATATGTTAGTTCTGGTAATTGAATTTAAGGTTAAAATCTATGACAATTGATTCACCCCCCCTCTCAGTTGTCCTATCCAACAGTAAGACTAGCAAGGTGGATGTGATAATGCAAGGATAATAAATGCAAAGTTGGATATGAGACTAGCCTATGCTTTTTGGATTTGTTTTTTGAGAATATGAGGATGTCAAATGTTAATGCACCTAAGACTAAGGTTTGAGATGAAATGATGATAATGACCCTATGACTAAAAGATGTGATATGAAAGGAGATCGAATGATATGTTGAGTAATATTTTGGGAATATGTAACTAAACATTAAATTATGCTAAGGGGACACATCTTTAGATCTAATAAAAATGTTACCAACCAAGCTATGATGGTCCAATGTGACAAGCCAAATTGCTATGACTTCAAAATGACAAGATTTTGATGATGTTTCGACAAGGTGAGTCTAAACAAAGAAACAAGTTTGAGACCCAATGATGATGATAATTGATTGATAAAGAGATGAGGTCAGAAACAATTTAAGCATAAAACAATGGAATGATCAAGAACTTGATAAGTTTCCTAATCTACAATTTGAGATGTCCAAATGACCTAGAATTCCTTAAGGATTTATTAGAAATATGGACAGAGTCATTTAATAGAAGCTTGAATATTTTCATACACAAATTATACCATGATTTTTCTTTAATTTTCATTCAATACAAATTATATATATATAGGAGTTATATTTCCTATATTCTAGGAAATATCCTATAATCTATCCTCTAAATATATGAGTTGTCTTAAGAACTCAAACAAAAAACATTCATACAAAAACAAAATTCTATACATATGACTAACCTAAAAAATATTGTTAACACTCATAATAAATATGTGAGTTATTAATTTAGCTCTCTTTATATCACACTAACATGTGAACACTAATAAAAATTCCCAACACCCCCCTTAGTGTGAACATGGGGTGAAAGTGCATCACAATAGTTGATAACCACACACAATAGCTCACCAAAAATATAAGGTAAGAGTAGGTACATACACATCCACTCATGAGAAGCAGTAGTGGAAATTTCCTCACTATTATTAGTGTAATTTTATCCAAGGATAGGGACAAACACATCTACCCATGGAACCAAGGATAGGGATAAACACATCTATCCAAGGTCTTACATCAAGTTTGGATAGGGACAAAGCAATCTATCCAACATCAATGTTATGAACAGGAACACACACATCTACTCAAAAAAATTACAATTGGGGACACACACATCCAACCATAATCATAAATGTATGTGATTGGGAACAAAAAATTCCAATCACTTACACCATCTTGTCAATGGGGAAAAACACATCTATTGACACACAACCAAGAAATGTGATTGGGTACATACACATCCAACCACAACATAAAAGCTTGAACAATGAGCCCTCATTGTCATGTATGAAGCCATCACTATAGATCATTTCCACTATGATCACAAATGATATGAGATGGTTGTCGCTGACACCTAGAAACCGATCTTAGCTTTAGTTGTTCTGGCACAAGTTTTTTTTTCACTAAAACAATTTTGCAACCCCATCACTAGTGATTGACGAGAGGTCATTGAGTACCCTCTAATCTCTATTTCCTCCTACCTCAAATAGATTTAATTTAGAAAAAATATTCCCTCACTATATTTGTGTGGAGGATCTTTAGTAGCCTCACCATGAAGGCATTCTTCATCATCACCTATAGCTAATTCCTTATCTCTATTTAAATTTCCATCAATGAGATCCTTCGTACACTCAGTCCAATGCATAATAATGTGTCCCTTCTTCTTAAAATAGTCGCACAAAATTCTATTCTTGAAAAAATGATTTCCATTTGATGTAGAAGATCTAGATTTGGAGGAATGATTAGGCCTATTTTTTCCATACATTGTAGCTGAATCAATTTTCTTCGCTCCTTCATCAATTAAAGTAGATATTATTTCATCTAGGGTAGCATCTACTTTCTATAATCTGAAAACAATGTTTCCATAACTAGGAGGCATGCTATTTAACAAAATAGATTTTGAATCATCATCATATACTTAGAATCTATCCTATCTAGTTGTTTCAATAGGGAGAAAAACTTACTTAGATGTTGAACAATGTTGTCACCTTCCATCATTTTCAGACCAAACAATTTTTTCTTTAATCCCATCTTTACACTTGATGATTTTGATCCAAAAAAAGTGTTAAAATTATCCAGATTTCATTGGAGGTCTTAAATAAGTCAATATGGTGAAGGTATGCATCTGATAATGCAAGACCAATCAAAGTTATTTCTCTTCAATCTTTCACAGTCTACTTTAAGCTTTCATCAACATTAGTTGGATTTTTTGTTGCTCCACTTACCACATCCCATGGATCCTTCACAATAAGAATCAATTGTAATATGATTTCCCATGTGTGAAATTATGTACCTTCAAATTTTTATATTAATACTCTATTTTTCTTCATATTGAAAATATGTGACCCCCTAAATGAAAACAATGTCAAAGGTGTCGGTTTCCATCAATAATGAACCTTGAATTGATTTGAACACTATTATAAATTTTATTGTATTTTCTTATAGTTTGACACAAGAATATATTGTTCAAGTGCATAAAACAACTGAGAAGGGGGGTGAATCAGTTGTACCAAATTAATTTTACTTCTAACCTAATCAAATACACTTTAACTTAATCTATTATTATGTATAAAAATGAAATGTAGATAACAATAAGAAAAAACTAGAGACACCAAATTTACGTGGAAAACGCAATGATGGAAAAACCACAGTGAGGATTAACTCATAATATAATAGTAATGCAATACTAGAAACAAAGGCTCACTTCCTATAGATAGGACTCACTATTCAGAAGGAGGCTCACTACCTACAATCAAATAAAGACAATTGAAAATCTACCACAAAAGGCTCCACACATTCACATCTTGATCAAACGACTGTAGAAACTATTAACTCACTACTTTTAGGAATCTAACACATCAAAGTAATTCTCCCTCGATACACTTTCACACACTCTAGTTTTTTCACTTTTTTCACACACACTTCACACACTCTTACAATTTACAACATCTTGACTTGCATGTATACCATCTTCAACCTTAGAAACATTCGCCAAGGTCAAATACACATCCTTTATTTTACAGATTCAAATTAGGTCAGCTACTCAACATTCCCGTAGTGGATAGGAATGAGAGAGGACCAATTACATATTTAATTCAGACCCAAAAAACCTTTTAGATCAATCAAACACTTCCTTAATCAATGCTTAATCTTCATGTAATGTGTAAACACTAGGTTAGCCAAACCTAATGAAAACAACAATTATCTTTGAAGTACGTGCATCCACAACAATATCATGACATGTGGATCACACAAAATGCTTCACTAGATACTAGAACACCTATTAGAAACCTTCAGATACATCCACAACAATTGCAACAAACTTTCTACACTGAACATTCTTCAATAGTCCAACTAGACCGTCTAGTCACACAAAGTATCTCTAGAACAAGCCTTTGAGAGCACCAAACCACAAGCGCATTTTCCATAACATGAATAACATCAATATTAACCTTCTTCCAGATCTGAAATATCTAAAACAAACCACTAGAATATTGTGGAGCAAAGACATATCTCCCAGTCCATAGATAAACAATTATGCCAAACCGGTTCACACACCGGTTCACACATCTTTCAGTCTCCATCAACTCAGAAGCTAAAAATCAGGATATATTATCCATTGAAGCCCATAAAAAATACTATAGATCCACATAGAATAAATGCAGAGCACATTACTAGAGTACACTCATAACACACACACAACACTATCTTCATTATTTATTAATTTTCTCAAAAGAACTTGACATATGTACATTTGCAACACCATAAATATAGATCCATGTACTCTCAACACTTCTACAGTATCTCAACTATATATGTACCACCTGCAATCCCTTTGAACTATGTTGACATCAATGACAACATTAATGACAACACAATCAAATGCATCCATACTTGCAACAATTTTCCCCCTTTGTCATTGATGGCAACACATGATGTGAAAAGCCATCAAAGACAACATATACACTCCCTTTCTTCTTATTCCATTTTTTTGTTAGATTATATAGCTTGCACAAGCATTTATGCACTCGCTTCTCCTTGCAAGATGATTCTCTCCAAATAGGATTTTTCACATGATTCTCACTCCCCCTTTGACATCAATGGAAAATAAAAAATTTGCATGAAATTTCTGCCATATAAAGCTCTGATCACTCCCCCTTAGGAGTGCACCCACATCTCATACTACAACAATGATACTCTCTACTCCCCTTGAGGAGTAGACCTCAATCATCAGTCCAGATCAATGAAGAATTTGTAGATCCACTAGATTGATGCACCTCCATGTGCACCTATTTTAAGGAAGGAGGGGAAGTAACCCCTAACTTCCCCCAAGATACTCAAAAGTATCCTTCGAAAGAGCCTTATTGAATATGTCAGCAATTTTTTCCTTAGCAGACACATATTCAATTCTGACTTCATTTTCCAGTACCTGTTTCCTCAACAAATGACACCTGATAGATATATGCTTTGTACTAGAATGCATCACCAGATTCTTTGAAATATTTATTGCACTTTTATTGTCATAAAGATAGGGATAGGCTCATCACATGTCACACCTATATCCTTCAATCTTTGCTTCATCCAAAGTACCTGTGTACAATAGGATGCTGATACAATATACCCAGCTTTTGTAGTGGACAAAGAAATTGAATACTATTTATTTCTTAGCCATGAGACCAATCTTCTTCCAATAAATAATGCACCACCACTTGTACTCTTTTAGTCATCTACACAAACAACCCAATCTATATCAATGTAGGCATTCAATGTGAAATCGATATCCTTAGGATACCATAGACCATAATCCAAAGTTCCCTTAAGATATATAAATACCCCCTTCATAGTTGTAACATGTGTCTCTTTAGGTTCTACTTGAAATATGGCAACCAAACATACTGCATGCATGATATCCAGTCTAGCAGCATTAAGACATAGTAGTCCACCAATCATAGATCTATACATGCTCTGATCAACTTTAGAATATTCATCATCCTTAGTTTACATCTGATTACCATAGGGGTACACACTAGTTTAGAATAATCCATTCCAAAATTCTTTAGCAATTATTTAACATACTTAGATAGTGAAATGAATATTCCCTTGATTCACTTGAAGTCCAAGGAATAAATTCAATTCAACAATCATAGACATCTCAAACTCTTTTTGCATCTCTTCTGCAAATTTGTTGCACATACCTTCATTCCCTCCAAAGATAATATCATCAACATACACCACAACTATCAACATTCTATTTCTTTCAACTTTGAAATAGAGATTTCTATTCGTAGACCCTTTTTTGAACCCTTGTTGTGTCAAATATTTGTCCAACCTTGCATACCATGCTCTGGGAGCCTCTTTAAGTCCATATAGTGGCTTTTTCAGTTTGCAGACCATGTATGGTTTTTCTGATAACTAAAATCCTTATGTTTGTTCTATGTACAACTCTTCTTCCAATTCTCCATTCAGGAATGCAAACTTAACATCCATCTGGTACACTTTGAAATCTTTATGAGTATAAAAGGCCAAAAACATTGGAATGGCCTCCATTATCACTACCGGGGGAAATGTCTCTTCAAAATCTATTCCCTCAACCTATGAATAACCTTTACATACAAGTATTGTTTTATTTTTTACCGCTTCACCATATTCATTCAAGTTAATCTTGAATAGGGTGATCCCACAATACTGGTTTACAATTTTTGGCCAAATCAGACACTGAATTGATTTTTTCTAACTAAATCTTCATTTCGGAACCTATAGCAGCTAAACCATAAGGAATGTGAAGATGATGAAAACTAGCAATTTGTAAAATTTTGTCTATAGATTCTAAATATATTTTTTTCAAAAATTTTGGAATCAAATTGCACTTCTTTTTCCATCTCCTTCAAAAACTAGTTTTTTTCAGTAAACACCATTTTTAAGGAGTGACATTCACCGTATAACACTAATTTTTTTTCCATGAAGGATAAAATTATTATTTTTTCAAATTTAGATTTGTAACTATGATATCTAGTGCTTCCAATTGGTTTCATAGTGTTTTATTGAATATTTTTTCCTTAATAAAATTTTGAAGTCAAACCAATTACAATTCAGACATAGGAGGACCGTATAACACATAACCTGTTTTGTATGTATCAAACTTCAAATTTTTTGGTTGGATCAAGGAATTCAATATCTGGTGCACTCATATTTTTCAAAATTTTTTTTGATAATATTCTATTTTTCCACATGTGCAAAACAAAGATCTTGATTTTCGATGAAAAACCTACATTCATAAGAAATAAAAAATAAATATAATAATTAAATTAAATTTATTTGAAATCATACTTTTTTGGGAAGCTTATAATAACTACTAAATACTTACAAAAACTAAATTTTAAATGAATTCATTTGATCCCCCAAAAGGTAAATCAAAAGTGGTTTTTTATCTACATTTTTATAGGTGTAAAGGAGACTTTGTTATAGGTATGGTTTAATACTAGCAGGGTTCTAGTCAAGGGGGTTTGATCTAAGGTGGTCAGATCAAATCCTCTTCAATTGTAATCCTTAAAATGGAACTTTTTAAGCCTTAAATCATTATATTTTCTAAAAATATGTGATTTCAACAAAAATCAAAATCTCCTAGAAATTGAAAACCAGCATTGTGGGATCACCCAACACCCATTTTGAACCAATTAAATTATTTTTTATTGGCCTAGGAAACAATTCCCATGTATTCTTCTTCTCTATTTTCTGCAATTCCTCTTTCATTACTATAACCCAACTCTCATCTTTGCATGCCTCACTTACATTCTTAGGTTCTATCTTAGAAAGTAAACACAAATTTACCTCAACCACTTTGCTTCATGTCTATACACCTTCACTTATGTCTCCAATTATTTTTTCCTCCAAATGATTCTTCTGTACATATTAAGGAGTCCTAGGAGCAGGTTCTGGAGTCTCCTCTTCATCACTTTTTTATTTCTCTTCCTTTTCCTCTTATTGTATTTGTCTGCAGATAGGGTCATCTGGTTCAACTTCACTTATTTCCATAGGCCTATGCATAGCTTCATCAACTTTTACATTTCCACTTTCAACTATTTTCCTTAGTCTTTTATTGAACCATCTATATGCTTTGCTATTAGTTGAATATCCAAGAAAAATACCTTCATCACTTCTTGTATCATACTTTCCAATATTCTCATCATCTCTTTTAATGTAACATATTCTTCCGAACACCTTAAAGTACTTAACAATAGGAGTCTTACCATTCCATAACTCATAAGGAGAGTTTGTGATTTTACCTCTGATCTGAAATCTATTAAGAATGTCAACAACAATGTGAATTGTTCTCTCCAATATACATTAGGAAAATTTGCCTCTTTCATCATAGTCCTTGCAACCTCTTGAAAAATTTGGTTCCTTATTTGCACAACATTCCGTTGAGGGGTTCTAGGAGAATAATAATGTCTCTTTATACCATACTCTTCACAAAATGCATTAAACTCACTAGAAGTGAATTCTCCATCTATCATACCTCAAACATTCGATTCTCAGGTTTACTTCATTCTCTACTCTTGCTTTGAACACTTTGAATCTATCTAGAGCTTGAGATTTCTCTCTAAGAAATGTAACCCATGTGATTCTAGAGTAATCATCAATCAAAAGCATAAAATAACTTTCACCTTTAAGGCTTCCTATTCTTGTGGGACCATAGAGATCTGTATGAATTAGTTCTAGCATTTTGGTAGATGATTGTTCTTTTACTTTAAAATTGCATCTTGTTTTTTTCCCAATTGGAAACTTCTGCAAATAGAATTTATAGGCTTTGTGATTTTGGGTATGTGCAGGATCATCATGGAAAAAACAGGCCCTTAAGTGGCAATAAAAATTTAAAAAATTATAGTTAGACAACTTGACGTAAAAATTTGAATATGTTACTTTTATTATTTCAAAAATATGTAAAAGTAGAATTTGTAGAAAATTGAATGTAGTTTCTAAACTACTAGGTTTATTTAAAATAAAATAAATTTAGTTGGTGAAAATTTGAGATTTTAATGCAGTAGTACTTAAATTTTAGGGAAAAAATAAGAAGTAGGTGTTTGTCTTACCACCTTAACCACAATAAAAGGATAATATTTTTTTTATAATATTTTAGATATAAGTAGAGGACTCATGTCCCAACGTGATGGATATTTTTTTGTAATCTTTTTCCAAGTAAATAATTAATTATGCTTTTTTTATTTCAACGTTTCAAAAATATAAAAACTCATATGTCTGACCACCTGAACTTGATCAAAACTTCATGAAATTCAATTTTTATTTTTTTAATCTTATAGTATGTGAAGCATATAATGTGACACATGTTTTGGATTCAAAAAATGTGATATCGTTTGAAAGCTATAGAATTTTTTTCAATGAGCCTAGCAATCAGGACTTTAGTCATAATTCAAATAGAAAATGAATAATATTTATTTATTAAATTCAAAGTAAAGAATAATTTATATTGGTGGAAATCTAAGAATCTCCTTTAAAAACCCTTTTCATTTCATCAATTTTGGGTTAAAAAAAAGTTGTCAGCCACATGGGCCATGATATCACTTACATATTGCCACTTTTTGGCCCATCATGATCCTACACATACCCTTTTAGGTAGATCCCTAACAACTTCTCTTGAATTGATCCTAATCATATTATCAAATTTTACATGTCCCATCCTCTGGTGCCATAGCTAACTTTAATTAATTTGATAAACAAAGCACTAAACATCACCACTCTTAAGCTGATAGATGTTTCCATGAGTTCTTCCTACCACTACCATAGTTCTGGACCCTTTTCTGATCTCACGGGTGCTATCCTAAAATACAAGCTTAAATCCTTTGCTATACATTTTCCCAACACTCAAAATATTATACCTTTATCCCTTAACATAATAGACATCATTAGTACTATATTTTCCATCAAAAATAATTATTCCTTTTCCAAAAATCTTAGCACCAGAATCATCTCCAAACATAACTAATCCTCCATCATACTTTTCAAGTTTAGTGATATTACATTTGTCTTCGATCATATAATTTGAACATCCACTGTCAATTACCCAATAGTTTTCATCCTGTCTAGCATGAAAAGCAGTAATCAGAGTACCTTCCATCTCATCCTTCTTGTTCTCCAGACCATATTCACTTGCACATCTTCCATGGTTAGTAGAAACATATTTATTCTCCAAGGATAGAAACAAGGATTCATCTTTATCATCCTCAAAATTAGACTCATCATCAGTAATTCCAACATCTTCTCTAACATAATACAATTTCTTGAAATTTCTGCCCTTTTTGTCTTTATAATTACTATCTTTGTTCTTCTTGTGTGTAGCTCTATTTGGAAATCTTGAAGCATAGTGACCAATATTTCCACAACTAAAACATTTAAAAGGTAGCATATCTTTGTACTTATCGATACCCTTCTTCAATTTCCTTGTAAAGTTTTCTTCCAACTCTTCTGAACCATCACAATCTGAGTTATCTTCTATCTTAGTTGCTTTGAAGGTGGTTTCAACTTTCTCCTTTTCTCTTCCAAACTTCCTCATCTCAAATGCAGTCAAGGTGCCAAATAGTTTCTCTTTAGTAAATAACTTTGGATCGTATGATTCTTCAGTAGGGTCATCAAGATCTTCTCTATTACATCTTCATCTATCAGGGTACCACCATGATTTTTTAATTCATTTGTAGAAAGTTCAACTCTCTGATAATAGCTTGCAATGTCTTCACCTTCTTCCATTCTCATCTTCTCAAATCTACATTTTTCTATTAGCTCCCTTGAGAATTTGACTCTATCATTTCATTCATAGATATCTTTCAACTTTTCCCATACTTCATAAGCAGTGCCTAAAAAAAAAAAAATTTGTTCCTTCAATTTTAGATAAAGCACTAAAGATAACCTTGATTTTTCATTCTCTTCATAGGGAGAAATCTCATCTGCAGAAGAAGGACCACTATCCGGTTCAACATGATTTGCTTCAAAATATTCCCAAGTCTTGAAACCAAGAGAGATCAGATAACCTCTCATTTGCACTTTCCAATCATTGTAGTCAACTCCATCAAATATAAGGATTTGCAGCTTGTGTGCCATCTGATCTACCTCAAATAGTTAATATCTTCTTTGAGGAACCAAAGCTCTGATACCAATTGTTGAAGTGCAGAAGACAACTGAGAGGGGGGGTGAATCAATTGTACCAAATTACTTTTACTTATAACCTTAATCAATTCCACTTTAACTTAATCTGTTATTAACTATAAACATGAAATGCAAAAAATAGAAAGAAATAACTAGAGACACCAGATTTACATGGAAAACCCAATAAGGGAAAAACCATGGTGAGAATTAACTCACAATATAATAGTAATGCAATATCGGATACATAGGATCACTACCAAAGGGCTCACTGCCTACATATAGGACTCACTATCTAGAAGGAGGCTCACTTCCTACAATCAAATAAAGCCAATTGAAAATCCACCACAAAATGTTCCACACATTTGCATATTGATCAAAGGATTGCAAACACCATCAACTCACTGCTTTCAGGAATCAACACATCAAAGTACTACTGCCTTGATACACTTTTGAATACTCTAATTTTCACACTTTTTTCACACACTCTTACAATTCACATCTTGAATTGCATTTATACCATCTTCAACCTTAGAAACCTTCTCCAAAGTTAGCTACACATCCTCTATTTTACAAATTAAAATTAGGTCGGCTAGTCAACATTCCTGTGGTGGATAAGAATGAGAGAGGACTAATTATATATTTAATTAGGACCCAAACAATATTTTTTATCAATCACACGCTTCCTTACTTGATGCTTAATCTTCATGTAATGTGTAAACACTAGGTCGACCAAACCTAATGAAAACACCAATGACCTTTGAAGTACACACATCCACAACAAGTTGATGACATGTAGATAACACAACACACTTCACCAAGTACTGGAACACCTCTTAGAAACATTCAAATACATCCCCAACAACTACAAAAAAATTTATACACAAAACATTCTTCAATAGTCTAATTGGACCGTGCATTGACACACAGTAGCTTTGGAACAAGCCTTCTAGAGCACCAAACCACAAGCACGTTTTACAGAAAATAGAGAACATCAATATTAACCTTCTTTCAGATATGTAAGATCTAAAACAACCCACCATAATACCAATGTGGAGTAGAGACATCTCTCCCAGTCTACAGACAAATATTTTTGCCAAATCGGTACACACACTGGTGAACACATATTTCACTCTCCATCAACCCATAAGCTAAAACTTAGGATATATTCTGCATTGAAGCCCATAAACAATAATACAGATCCAAAAAGACATAGGATCAACATAGATGAAATGTAGATCACATTATCGGAGCACACTCAGAACACACACACAACACTATCTTCATTATTTATTAATTTTCTCAAAAGAACTTGACATCTGGACATCTACAACATTGTAAATATAGCTTCATGTAATCTAAAAAATTTGACAATATCTCAACTATATATGTACCACGTACAATCACTTTGAACTATGTTGACATCAATGACAAAATTAATGACAAAACCATCAAACACATCCATACTTGCAATGTATCTCATTATGAACTAATATACATTTTGAGATACTAAGAAAAGAATAGATAAACAATAAATTATGATGACAACCTAAAACTAAAACTTGATCTAAAATATATTATTAGAAACTTAATCTACAAATATAGAAACAATTTCATTCTTAGCAATATACAACTTAAAAATATTTAAGGTGACTTTGAAATCTCAGTCTAAGATTTCTAGCCTCATATAGGCCACTTCATCTACTATAATGATGCATGTTTCCACTCTCATGCTTAACTCTTGAATCCTGGTTCTGACAGAGACCCGAATAACTAGGCACCCTATAGGGTGAGGCTACCAATCCCATCAGTCTATATTGAGGTGAGGGAATACCCCTTACTACAACAATAGATTATACTTCTAGCGTTTAAGACTATGTACTGGGAATCCTTCAATAAGTGTTAGAATTCTTGCTTGAAAGATAATGGCACTTGAATTGATCTGAATCTGTTCTCTAGCAATGGTTTCTTTTGAATTGATACTATTAATCCTACTAATTCCATGACCCATTCAGTCTTTATCCAGAACCTAATTTCTAAACTAGAATTCTTTTCCTCCTTTGAGGATCGATAGAATGACTTTAGTAAAATACATCACACACTCAAAAGAGGCAAAGACACAAGAACTTTAGGAATAAATTTTCTATGATACCATATTAGAAATATGGGTAGAGTCAAATAGAAGCTTGAATATTTTTGTACACAAATAATACTGTGCTTCTTCTTCAATTTTCATCCAATACATATTACATATATATAGGATTTATATTTCCTATATTCTAGGAAACCTCCTATAATGACTCTAATTATATGAGTTGTTTTAACAACTCAAACAAACACACTCATACAACAAAATAAGTCTATACATATGACTAACATAACA
Source organism: Sequoiadendron giganteum (assembly GCA_007115665.2). NCBI lineage: Eukaryota > Viridiplantae > Streptophyta > Pinopsida > Cupressales > Cupressaceae > Sequoiadendron > Sequoiadendron giganteum. The sequence continues at coordinate 333,642,086 of CM021100.1, forward strand.
AATATTCCTAACACTCATAATAACTATGTGAGTTATTAGTTTAAGTCACTTTACCTTACACTAACATGTGAACACTAACATAAATTCCCAATAGGATTAATCAAGAAATGTAAGGTGGATAAAGAAACTTCCTAAGTCATGATAAGGAAATTTAAATGAATCTCCTTAAATGGTCAGCAAGCTTGTGATCAGAGAACAAGTTTAAGTTATATGAGATTGAGATTGGACAAATATTTTCCCTAAACTCTATATTGCATTAGTAACAGCTCATATTTTACTGTTGTGTTGCTGATTTAAAAGTTGTGATCTATCATTACTAGTCAATAGGGAGTTTTGGATAATAGTTGTAGCTCTGTTTCTATCAAATGAAGTGAACAATGTGCTAATCTCAAGTTTGATGATTTCAAATGATCTTCATTTTTGGAAAATGTGGAAATGTGACTAAAGACACTCTTAAAACACTGAAAACACTCTGAATATAGATTTGGATGTTGACTTTGTGAAAATTTTCGTAAGCGCATGTGTATGTTTAGAGGTTATTCAACCCAATTTCCAGTGGTATAAACACATATCAAAAATAGTCAAGCACTTCATATCCCTAAGGTCAATAGCTAATAGAGCGATGCTCAGGCCCACAACTTGGAAGCTCGTTCAATGTAAGTGTTTCCACCTTGGTATTTGTGAGAGAGGTTAGATAGGGGCCTCATGGAATGGAAGGATAACCAAAATGTAACTCTCTCTAGAAAGCTACAAGTTAAAGAAGTAGCTTATACTACAACGGGGATTTTCATCTCATCTTAAGGGATCCATATGGTGAGTAACTTTTAGGGTGCAATGGTATACCTTTGCACCCTGAGTGACACCAATATAAGTCAATCAATAAGGGTGGCTACTAAAGAGGTGTCTAGTCAAAACTCGAAGACTTACCACCTTGCAAGCATCGAGCAAGAAACTTAATGATTTAACCAACCCTACTAGGGTAATAAAAATACCACATGTAAATGTGAGTACCTTCGACTTTCAAAGCTTGCACTATATGACAAAGCCTAATGGTAGTTTGGATTTGAATTTCATCTTATCCTTTTATATAGTGGTCCAAAGGAAAAAACTGCTTTGGATCACCAATGAGTTGTTTGTACGGATGTGTATCAATTTTTAGGACCTATTACAAAATAAAAAGAGATGTAATGATTTCTCTTACACCCAAGATCACACGAGGTGCAAGGGGAAAGGATAATTTCATGACACCTAAAGGATCTACTATAAATAGTTATGTAAGTACACCAAACATAGTAGACAATCATTCATTAATTAACCCAAAATTAAAGTGTGCCTAATTAATAAAAAACCAAAATGTAAGTTTTCGGTTCTTTTTAGCCCATTGAGTGTGAAATGAAAATTTGTTCTTTTTAAACTGAATGACGTGAAAATATAGATTGTTGTTCTTGTAGATACCGAAAATTGGTCTAGGCCTGCAAGTACATATTCGACATAATTTTCTATAGTTCATGGTCATGATTAAATAATGTTAATTATTTAATTAACCTTCCTAACACATATTTCCTCTATTAATTAAATACCCCTTTTTAATTAATTCATAAATAACCTTTATTCAACTTGACTAATTAAATAAATCATAATTATTTAATTATGTCCCTAGCTAATTAATTCTCCCCCCTTTATCATAATTTTCCAACTATAATTAAATACCTTTATTTAATTATTCATTTAACCCCCTTTATCCATAATTAAATATTTATTATTTAATTATATATATTATTCTCTTCAAACAGTCAAATTAAATAAATTACTTTATTTATTTAATTAAAGTCTTATTTTCGAATGTTGAATTAAATTAACATTTAATTCATTATTTAATTATTTATGTCACATTCTTCTATCAGTCAGTTATCTAAGTCATTCACTCACCGTCAGACTCAAGATCTATTTTTAGTTCTCCAGTTATCTCTTGAGTTTAACATCTGATTATCTCCAGATTTGAGACTCTTTGTCACAACTGGTCATTTAACTAGTTATAACTCCTATTTGCGTTCGAATGTATTATTCTTCAACTTCTAACTTTGGCTTTTGCATACAAAGTCTATTTCTTCTATTTTTGGAGATTAAAAATAGAACTTGTGTTCTAACTCATGTTCTAATTTAGTCTCTATCTTTAGTCTATTTGATAGTCTTTCTTGAACTCGTGTTCTAACTCATGTTCTATCTAACACAAAACTCACATCGTATGGCATTCATCAATCTCATCTGTCGATCTCTCTTTCAATCTAAGTCAATTGTTCAAAAACCCAAAATCTATAAAATGGCTTGTCATTATCATTATTCCTCCTCCCGAAATCATACACTTTTGAGAAGAGATTCAACTTCAATATTTTGCTTAGACACTTGACAATACTATACTTGCATTCAAACACATAAATCTGAGGGCAAGAATATTGAAAAGGCAAAATGGAGAAGAACAATCACGATAATTGAAAGGGATGAAAGCATATTCAGTGAGATCATTTTGGTTTTATTAGTTTAGTTTATTTTCCTCGTTCTTTGTTGTTTGATTTTAGATTATTGTTTAGATTAAGATTTAACTTTGTTATTCTAGATTGCAGAAAAATCTATATGTTACATTTGGTGAACCCGACGTGAAAACGCTTCAAAATCCGCACTATTTTTCATCTTTCCATTTTCTTTTTGCCGGTTTTCCATATGGTGCGCCACATCTATTCAGAAAAGTGACGTATCTATGTCCACGAGCCACATCTATAAAAAATAGCAATGCATCTGCCATCACGAACCGCATCCGCCTGTCAGCAAAATATGTGAACCACATCCGCCTATCAACAAAATCCGTGAACCGCATCCTCCTATCAATAGTCGAACCACATCTGTGGCTCCAAAAGCCGCATCTGCCTGGTAAAACTTTTTCAATTTTTTTAATCATTTTCGTACATCCATATTTTCAGTTTTCTCTTTTTGGGTTATTTGGATTTCCGCTAATGTTTGTTTGAGTTGTGTTTAGGAGGAATAACATAGTGTTTGCAAGACGAAGATTTGAAGACAATTAAAACGAAAGATAATTTTCTGTAGGATGAAAGCTAAAGAATAATGAACTACTAATAAATTTGCATGTAGGACCTAATGCCTTTGTGTTGATTTATTCATTTATGCAAGCTTTTGTGTGGTAGATAGATAATCGTCATGTGGGTTTAAAACAAATTTCCGATTAATAGATAGACTATTGTCATTTGGATTAAAAAGAACCACTTTCTTTGTTTGGTGCTTTGCATGTATTTGTCACCCTTACAATTCAATAATAGAAGTATCCTCTCCCCTTGCATAGTCATGCGATCCTGGGTGTAAGAGAAATGGTTATTGATTCTAGAACTTGGGCCTATCTTGGTGGAAAAATGTACTCACCCCAAGATGACTCAGACCGGTAGCACGCTAAAGCCAAGCGACTTCCATCTGGTATATAAAAGTGGATTCTTGGGGAAAGCCCATGAATCACACACACTATTCTGATGAGATGGATAGAAATGGACTCTCACCGACGTTGGATAGTGTCCCACAAATGAAATGCCCTTATTAAATACCTTGTTGTAGAGTGACCAAAATCCTATCTACTTGTTGGCGCAACAGGTCGGACCTGTGAAGCCATCTTACGTTCTTACGGTTCATGTGTAGAGATGAAATGTATGCCATGGGAGTTTCATGCGTACATTAGCCTGGCTGCCCTATATAAGTGAGTGTCGTGGAGAGGAGCCAGTGGGGTTAAGCTACTAATCATCCACCGTGAATATGTGTAGCCAGAGAATCCAAGTAAGAATTCAACAAGTACTGTCCTAAAAGCCTAAGTTGTAAATGTTTTCAAGTCTTAATAGTCCTACCATCACGAAACTGAAAATACATTGATTGTTGTGTTTGTTGTTTGCTGTATTTGCCAAAATCTTGATCAAACAAACAAAGTTAGTCAACAACTTTCGGGAAAAATTTCAATTGTCAGAAAAATTGAGTCGCATTTGTCAGTTTAAATGTTGCATCTATCGTAGTGAGTTGCATCTGCTAGGGGAAAGACCACATGTGTCTGGAAATTTTTTTGCCATTCATAGTCTAGATTTTATGAGTCACAACTGTAATATTCTGAGTCGCATGTGTGCATGAAAACTGCATCTGTTAGTTTTCGAGCTGCAAGTGTTTGTTAGAAAATTCAGGTTTGCATTGTCCAAAATTTGAACCGCATGTGTCTTAGTAAACCACATTTGTCAAAGGAAAACCACAACTGTCACAAATACTACATGCACTGTCAAAAACCACATCTGTCAAATTGTGAACCGCAACTGTTAGGTGAACTGCATTTTCCTGTCAACAAAAAACATCCAAAACCGCGAGCTGAGTCTGAAACATTACTGTCAGTATTTGCTTTAGGTTCTTAAGATCAATCTTGGACAAAAACTGTTAGAATCTTGCTCAAAAACCTTGCATCATTAGGTGTCATATACATCTTATTCATAGTCATCCTAAGTTGCATGCATATAGATACTTCCTAGAAAATTGCATATCACAGAATAGATAACTTTCCTCATCTTCGGAAACATCCATGTTTCGGTTTATCACAGTCAGTCAACCTAGTTATATGCATTTATTCCATAAGTGGTAGGTCGGTTATAGCCATTTTAGAATCATCTATTGTCATAGTCTACATGAGATTTTGCATATTGTCCGTCCTACCATACATCATCTTAGAAACATCATTTATTGTCAAAAAAATCCAAAAAACATAGAAATAAGTCATATCAGTTTTTAGGCATAGTCTGCATAACCCCATTTTGAGCAAATTTTTCATGGTCGAAACAAGATCCCAAAAGAAACACAAAGCAATGATAGACCCCAACAAATTCATCAATCCTTTTGGAAACCAGCCATCAGGAAGTAAATGACCACACAAGCCTTTGCTTGAAAAACATGTCGCTAGAGACACACATGGTCAAATTTACGTTGAAGACATAGAGGGAGCACTACAAGATCTTGAATTTTCCTCCTTTATGGAGGAATGTTTGCTAAATGATCCCCAACAGTATCTAGCAAAGTTTCTAGCAGAAGGTGCCCAACTACCCATAGGATTTGACATTCGTACTTTGCAAACACAATCTACTCAACAGACACAAACTACAACGTCAACTATCTCTATTCCCCAAATTACCGCAATGATACCAACTGGTATACCAACTCAAACATCGTCAATTGTAAACACAACCCCTTTCAACATAACACAAGGTTTACAATTGACCGCGGGCGCAACTTCCTCCAACCCGTTTGGCACCAACACAACTGGTAAGAGATCGAAAGTTTGTGGAAATATACCTATACCAAGTCAAACCATTCAAGCAGGAAGCATTCCTATCCCAAATTAGACAATTTAGACAGGAAGCATTCCTATACCAATTTAGACAGGGAATATCCCTATACCAAATCAGAATATTTTGACAGGATATATTCCCTCACCCAATCACAACCCATCATAGAACATGGCATATCAAAACACCTACATTGATCCAAATATCACAAACACCATGTCCTTGACACAAGTTGACGTCCTTCAAAATCAAATGCAAACTCTTCAATAGCAGATGGACAACATGTCTATGTCAGGCAAATGAACTATCTCAGCACAAGACCTATGTCCATGTCCATTTGACAAGGTGCTTTACATTACACCTTTCCCCCATGGATACATTATACCAATTTTGCCTAAGCATAATGGGAGAAAGAATCCTTTAGAACACATTAGAGAGTTCTCAACGACATGCATGGACATATCATATGACCCCACATACTTGATGAGACTATTTCCATGAACCCTTGTCGGGATAGGACTGGAATGGTTTTCTAAACTACCATATGGTATATTCTCTTGGGGCTAGTTAGCTGAGAAGTTTGTTGAACATTTTTCCTTTAACATAGACAATGAGGTAACAATTGCAACCTTGTCCCACATGACACAAAAGGATGGTGAAACCTTCGCCACTTTCTTTTAGAGATGGTGAAGTCTAGCTAGTAGCTATCCAGTTGAAATACCGGAAAAGAAAAAGGTCACGATATTCTTAGAGAACATCAACCCGAAACTACGAAGTGACTTAAGGGTACACTGTTGTACTTCATTTTCAGACTTAGTACAAAAGGGGATCATCCTTGAGAAGGGCCTTATAGACAAAGGAGAGATAAAGGTACCAGGTAGAAATCCATTTGTCCAACATCAGAATGTGCCAAATTATAGAAACAAATTCTGGTCTCAAAAAAAGAATGTTACAAATGATGGCATTGTCGATGCTAAAAACATACACACAGGACTAGTTATCACACTTAGAGGATACAACCAAATTCAAGACATGATGAATAGTCAAGATCACACAACAAACTATGTCCAAAATTCACAACAACAAAGACCACAACAACAGAGATTTCCTACACGTGAATTTACACCTTTGGGACAACCAATCGAGACTATCTTCAAAGAATTGATTAAACATAATCTCATCAAACCTTTGGAACCAAGAGAGTATGATCCTGGATAGTTCAAACCTTCATGGTGGGATGATAATGCTTTTTGTGACTATCATCGAATGAAAGGAAACAACCTCCAACAATGTCGCCAAATCTAGAACATTATACAAGACTTTGTTGAAAATGGAACTATAGAGGTCGCTGGGCAGAAAAACACCAAGAATAGTGATCATAAGGTCTTCACCGACCCATTACATGACCATACAAAAGGAAAATCCTCCAGTTCGGGACCTAAGAATGAGTCATCAGACAATTATGCCAATACCAAGTATGACTATGGAAAGGGAAAGACCATATATAGCCTCTGAGCTGCAAATGAACATGTCGATACCATCATCATTAAGAAGCATTTGGAATGTAATGTGAACACACGTAGAACTAAGATTACTATTCCAGGTCCTTCTTCAACACCACCTACGCAAGCTTCCAAGTTTAAGTACAATCTCCTTGACCAATTGAGTAAAACCCTCGCAAAAATATCTATCTTGGAATTGTTGACTTTATCACCTGAGCATCGAGCCATACTTGACAAAGCCCTACAAAACACAACGGTTCCTATAGACTTAGATGTCAATCGTTTCAAAGAAATGGTGGGATATTTGACCAACTCGCATCATGCCACATTTTCCCAGCAAGATTACTCAACGGAAAAATCTGATCATAATGACCCCTTACATCTTGAAGTCTTGGTCCATCAAACTAAAGTCCGACAAGTCTTGGTAGACGGAGGAGCGGGTTTGAACCTATGTACCCTAGAGTTGGTTAAGGCATTAGGATTCTCAGAAGACTGTGTAGATACCTCTAAAATTATAGTCATCAAGGCTTATGATGATGAGGAAAGATCATCCAAAGGAGTCATCACACTCCCTATCTGAATTGGCCCAGCGATCATGAACACCAGCTTCCAAGTCTTGGGATCTCACCCTTCCATACAACTTGTTGTTAGGTAGACCTTGGATACACACTATGAAAGTTGTACCTTCAACATATCACCAATGTCTTAAGTTCCCCTATAATGGCACAGAGATCACAATTGATGGTGATCCAGATCCTTTTTAGTATTGTACAAGCTTAAAGGAAATCCCACAACGACAGGTGCTAGCTAACGAAGAAGTCTCATCATCCACTTTATCCCAATATGTTGACCCATCGCATCTCCCTAAGTCCATTTCATTCAAACCACCATCCCACATTCCTAAACTCGAGATCCAAGACAAGGGCTATGGCGAATATAACATCAAGGCATCATATTGTGTCAGTCAATTGATTCCACCTAAGGCATATGGCTTACCTATGGCAGATAGAAGACAATCAGTAGTCACATTCTGTGTTCCCCCTACAACAATATTGACTAAATGGGGAGAGTTAAGTGACGAAATTGTGGATCAAGGTGACTTATGATTGTATCAAGAAGAACATGAATACCCCTCCCCATCTATTCAAATAGCTAAGGACCAATATGGAAAATGCTTTAAGATAATGCAAAATGAAGGCTATGACAGGCACAGTGGGTTAGGACTACATCAAAATGGAAGGAGATAACCAATTACTGTCTACCCATGACTGAAATATCTAGGGCTAGGGTGTCAACCGCTTAGAATTGGGTTTCCTAGTACTTCATCATAGTTTCAAGAAGAAGTGAATGCTTATGTAGGCATCAAGACTTCTCATGAACCACTTCCCCCAGTTTATGACAAACCACCGATTTATGATGAATCCCCTTACTCAAGTGATGGTGAATGGGGTTCCCTTTCATCTACCAGTAACATGAAAATAGAAGCCCTATTTGGAGAATTGAACCTAAACATGAAACCTGTACCCAAACCATCTAGTCCTCATCCTAAGAAACACTTTTCCAAATAAGAATGGCCAGAGAATTATTGTGGGGAAACCCTTGATCATGCATCTTGGGCACCTACCGAACCATCTTCTGATGATACTGCCCTTACAATAGTCCCACAACAACATATACCTACCCATAGGAAAAAGAACAAGAAGGAGTTAGTCCAGAATTTCTGTGACCAAGTCAACCATTCTCTATTCACCTTGTCAGCTGCTTCAACCTTTAAAAACTCTGATGATGACATGCCCCTTATATATCCCGAACTTATCGATTGGGATCAATAATGTACACCTATCATAGATACATTTGATAACGACGAAGCAATTGTTGAGTTCATGTGACTTAGAGAAAGCATACCATGAGGGGATCATAAAGCAGGTTTCACCATAGACTTGGATGAAAAAGCATATTTTGGGGAGTCTATTTACACCTCTAGTCACAGAAATGAGAATAAAAAGAAACAAGACAATGAAAAGAAAAGTGGAGTCCTTGGGTGAAAACCGAAAGGCACCTATCGACGAAGAAAAAATCAAAATAAAGGACGTATTCAAGGGCGAAAACCTCTCAGAGGCACCCAAGGATAAAGGTTTAAATATTCTCCCCGTTGAACAGGAAAAGTGACCAGTGCTAGTAGAAGAATCTATTGAAGTCAAAATAGGTATAGAAGAGAATCCTTGGAAGGTCTATTTTGCAGCTTCTTTAACAGAGACAAAACAACTTGAGTTTAAGGACTTCTTTCAAAAGAGACAGATAAAATTTGCATGGTCGTATGTTGATATGCCTAGGCTAGATATAAACCTAATATTGCATCATTTACCACTACAGCCAGGTATTAAGCCAGTCAAACAGAAATTAAGGAAAATGCATCCGCAAATTGCTCTATTGGTCAAGGCAGAATTTAAGAAAATCTTGGATGTAGGATTCATAAGGACAATAGACTATGTAGATTGGATATCAAATCTTGTACCAGTGACTAAACCAACTGGGGCCATTCGCATTTTCACAAACTTTATAGACATCAACAAGGCATTTCCTAAAGATGACTTCCCTTTGCCGAATATCAACATGATAGTAGATCTTACAGCAGGATATGAGATGTTATCCCTCATGGATGGTTTCTTTGGATATAATCAGATTAAAATCGCACCTGAAGACCAACATAAGATAGCTTTCACATGTCCATGGGGCACATATTGTTGGAATGTTATGCTTTTTGGCCTTAAGAATGCAGGGGCTACCTATCAAAGGGAAATGACTACAATTTTCCATGACCTTGTACACACTCTTATGGAAGATTATGTAGACGACATCATAGAAAAATTAGAAACAAGGGAAGATCATTTGAAAGTTCTTGACAAGATATTCTAGAGGCTAGAGCATTACAATGTCAGGCTAAATCCAAAGAAGTGTGTCTTTGGAGTAAAATTAGGGAAACTATTAGGGTATATCATCTCTCGTAGAGGCATTGAAGTAGATCTTGACAAGGTAAGAGCTATCATATAAATGCTTCCTCTAGTCAGCATTGGCCAACTCAGAATCCTAAAAGGAAGGTTACAGTCTATTAGGTGTTTCATAGTACAATTGGTAGATAAAATACACCCATTTCAACATCTACTCAAGAAAGGAGTACCATTTGTGTGGACACATAAATGTTAGGAAGCCTTCCAACAAATCAAGAACTATTAGCTTACTCCACCAATCTTAATGCCACCTATAGAGGAAAGACCATTGATACTGTACATCTAAGCACAACTCAATCAGCATTAGGGGCTCTTCTCATGCAACACAACGATCAAGGTCATGAGAGAGTGGTCTATTATATCATTCATACCTTAGTGGGCTATGAATTGAATTACAACAACATAGAATGTGCCTGTCTTGCGGTAGTTTTTTCTACCCAAAAAATTTGGCACTATATGCTCAATCGACAAACAAGGTTAATTGCAAAGATTGATCCACTTAAATACCTCCTAAGTAAGGTAGCTTTAACAGGCCGATTGGCTAAATGGGTCATGATACTTAGTGAGTATGACATTCAGTATGTTGAGAGGAAGGCCATAAAATGATTTGTGATTGCAGATCAACTAGCCAATGCACCTATAAAGGTAGACCATCCATTAGTGGTAGATTTTCCTGATGAATTTCTCTTCAAAATTGACATTAAAACCAATTGGAAACTGTACTTTGATGGGTCACATACAAACCATGGTTCAGGAGTTGGTATCTTATTTGTTACACCTCAAGGTGATACCATTCCCAAATCATTCAGGATAGCTTTCCCTTGTACCAACAATATAGCAGAATATGAAGCTTTAGTGATAGGGTTAAAAATGGCAGTTCAGTGGTAGATTAAGAGCTTACATGTGCTTGGTGATTCTCAACTGGTCATTTGACAGGTAAATGATGATTATGAGACGAAGGATGAGACGCTTGCACCTTACAAGTGAATGGCTGATAGTTTCAAGCAATATCTCAAAGACATAACTTTTCAAAAAATACCATGTATCCATAATAGATTTGCAGACGCAATGGCAACCATGGGTTCCTTGTTGGATATTCCGAGTAATGTGCCTAAGTTTGAGTTCTTGGTTGAACAACTTTTGGTCCCCTCTTATGATGTCCCTGATACTGTGATAGTGTGTACCATTGTTGGTCCTACGTCTCCTTGGTATAAAGACATATTCAATTACCTCACTGACCAAATGTTACCTCAAGACTTTTCCAATAACCAATGTCGAACCTTCATCTGAAAGTCAACTAAGTAGACCATCATCAAAGAAACCCTATATAGATGTACCTTAGATAACACCCTTATGAGATGTCTCGATGCTGAAGAAGCACAAACAAATTTGCGAGTGGTACATGAGGGTATATGTGGATCTCTTTTGAGTGGTCCTACTCTAGCCCTTAAGATTATGAGACTAGGCTATTATTGGCCTACAATGGAGAAAGACTCATACATCTTTTTAAAGAAGTGTAGACAATGTCAAATACATGGAGACCTGATAAGAGCACCAGCGCAAGAGCTTCATCTAATTACTTCACCATGGCCCTTCACTCAATGGGGACTCGACCTCATAGGTAAGATACACCCTTCATCATCCAACAGCCACAAATTCATCATCACCATCACCAAGTACTTCACCAAATGGATTGAAGCTATTCCCATGACATACATAACCGACACACAAATATCTAAGTTTATCCTAAACTATATCATTTGTCGGTATGGTGTCCCCCAATCCATAATCACAGACAATGGCCATCCATTCAAGAACCAAGAAGTACACCATTTATGTGAAGAATTCCACATCAAACACCATTTCTCCACCCCGTATTACCCACAAGGTAATGGCCAAGCTGAGGCATCTAATAAGAGTATTATTAGAATCCTTAAGAAGACTGTCAATGACGTTGGTCGTGATTGGAACCTATAGCTTAATACTTCCTTATGGGCTTATCGTACAAGCATCCGTACTCCCACCGACGCCACTCCATATTCCCTCATATTCAAGTCCGAAGCTATCTTACCTATTGAGGTTGAAATACCTTCTCTATAGGTATCCTTGAAGGGTCATATTGACGATGAAGAATACCGTGTCTCTAGGTTACAAGAGCTAGAATTGTTGGATGAGCGAAGATAGAAGGCATTAGATCATTTGCAAGCATATCAGAATCGTCTTCATTGTAGTTACAATAGGAAGGTTCTCAATAGACACTTTGACATTGGTTATCTGGTATTAATAGAGAATCCTAAGAACCAAGCATAATGAGAGAAACCAGGTAAGTTTGAACCTAACTAGTTGGGGCCCTACATTGTCACAGAAGCCTTTGGATCCGGAGCATATCAACTCTCTACTCCTAAAGGAGAGCTGCTTATGTAACCTATCAACAGTCTACATCTAAAGAGGTTCTATGCTTAGTCTCTGAGAATCCGTGTCTTAATCTGGTAAAATAGAAAAAAATAGAAAAAAACAAAAAAATGGTTACCTTGATGAAAACCTGGCAAACAGGCATCTTTGTAACACCAAAAAAATTGAGAAAATAAAAAAAGTAAAGAGAAATAAATCCGTCCAATAGTGAAAACTGCTTTGCTGGTGCTATGGATAAGTACCATGGTGAAATCCTGGAAAACAAGTGCCATGTGTAGTCAAGCTCACTCTTCCGTCTACCATCATTCTAGTCTAGCTTTTTCACCATCACTCATAATAAATAGTTTTCTTATCCATTCCTTGGAACGATTGACATCTAGCATCCATTCCATCATATTACCCACTCCATCTTCCAAATCTTATTCTTGAATGGGGTAAAATACTTATTCTATGCCCTAACACCTTGTACATAACATCACACCATCGAAAATGTCCTGAAAAATCCAAAAAAATCAAAACATGTCAGAAAATCCCAAAAAAAGAGTTAAGTCTAGTCATGTCAAGTCAATAATGTTAAGTCAGTCATAGACATAGTCAAACTATGTTGCCTCTATGACTGGGTCGTAGGCAAGGCCATCAATCGATGTGCCCCCGAGGCATTAGGTCTATCAGTCTAGGTTTTTCATGTATCACACACATTTAAATCATGACACTTTGTATAGTCAAATTCATTGGTCATGTCGAACTATGAGGTCTCTATGTGTACAATGTAGGCAAGGCTAATCAATTGATGAGCTCCCGAGACCACACTAGGTCAGTCCAATAGAGTTCATTCACAGTCATTATCACACAAGTTGTATATCATAGTTTAGGCTATCATTTCATGTCATATACTGTCCACATGCACACACTTTTAATTAGTCAAGGAATCAAAACAAGTCATGCAACAACAAGGAAAAACATCTCAAACTGTCATCAAGTCAATATCATATACATTGTGAAAGCGATCAACCTATGTCTTAACAAGATATGTCTTTCTTGTCAACATATGTCATCAAATTTTCATAGTCTCATGTGGCTTGTCACTTCAACGTCATCAGACTCCAACGTCTTATACAACACATGTCTTTCTGAAACCAAGCTTCGTCATGCCTTATAAAGAAGTCACGAAGTCGAAACCAGACTCAGCGTCTTATGTGGTATGTGTCATTCTCACACATTATGCTATGTCAAACATCAACATCAAACAATCCCACAAGATCAAGTTTTGGCGAATACATTTATTTGGCTTTATGACTATATCTTATTTTGTCTTATCTTTTTATTGATTTGTGCAAGATCCTGTTACTAGCTTTCTCAAGGATGTCCCTTGAAGGATTTAGAGAAGCAACAATGTCTCAGGACTCTTTTTCTTTGGTTGTTTTCTATCAAATGTTTTTTTAAACATTGGTTTTTGAGTCATGTTGCTAGTTTCCTCAAGGATGTCTCATGACCCATCTTTTATTTGTCTGTTGTCTGTGGTTTGTCTTGATGCAAAATGACTAGGGCATCTTGTCCTTAGTCTAAGTTAAGACACTCTTTCTCTATGACTGTTTGTTTTTCATAGATGGATGACTTTGTACACTATGGTCTATCTCATATCATAGTGTGTACTATCCATCTGTGTCATGTCCCGCCCAATGATGATAACAAGTAAGCATAGTATATTTGGCAATATATCGAAGATTATATTTTTTCTCAATCAATCAACCTTTATTATTTTTCAATACTAACTTTTTGAATTATCCATGCTAATATTTCTTCTTTTTTGCATCTTCACCACCATTATCTATCCATTTCGAGAGCACATTGGTGTTCTTTAAACCCACCTATCCTCTCGAGGGGGCATACCACTACCTCCTCATCATTCTCCCTTTCACTGGGGCATTCCCTAACCTGTTTCATGCTGGGACATGATCGGGGCATATTTTCTTTGACACAATGCCGTAACAACATTGTATCAAAGAGGGGAAAACTGTACATACTGAAAATTTGTCTAGGCCTATGAGTACATATTCGACATAATTTTCTATAGCCCATGGTCATGATTAAATAATGTTTATTATTTAATTAACCTTCCTAACACATATTTCCTCTATTAATTAAATACCCCTTTTTAATTATTTCATAAATAACCTTTATTCAACTTGACTAATTAAATAAATCATAATTATTTAATTATGTCCCTAACTAATTAATTATCCCCCCTTTATCATACTTTTCCAACTATAATTAAATATCTTTATTCAATTATTCATTTAACCCCCTTTATCCATAATGTCGCATTTGAAGGGTTTTGAGGTGGAACTGATAAAATATAGAGTGTTGTAACTGTTATATTTTGAACCAAATTTATTGTATGATAGTTCACAGTTGACATTTCTTGAGTTGTAGTCACCAATGTAAGGATGTGGAAATTCAAATCAAAATGGGTAAAGATCAAGTAGAAACCACTCTACTTTAAATCTATATGAAAATCGAAACCCAAAACAAGAAAGTAAAAATGATAAAGGAAATCAAGTAAGCATCAAAAGCAATAGAAAACTCCCCTATCAAAGTTGTTTCATCTTTCTTGCTTCTCCTCAAATATGATTTTATAACAAAAAAAAATAGTTTTTTTGCACAAATACCTACAATTGACAAAGATATGGTAGCATGAATGTTGGAGAGTGTGGTTGAAAAGAAAAAATGGAGGAGAAAGCCTTTTTTTATAGAAGACCTTCTCAAATGGATGGATGAGATCAAACCTCTAGAAGATACCAAGATCAATGGTGGAGGATTCATGCACCACAACGTAGTGGGCTAAGGATGGATATGAACAGATAGTTCAAATTCTTTGAAGACTAAAAGTAATCAACGGTTTAGATTTGAAATGAGAGAGTGCAGGGAAGGTAGTAGAGGAATTAAATAATAAATTATTTAATTCATGAGAGGAATCTTTGACCACATTATTTAATTTGGTAAGAGATGTGGAGGAGTAAATAATCAAAAGTTATTATTTATTTATGAGACAAAGGAAAATGAAAATTTAATTTAAAATGATTGTGCAACCGTTAAATTAAGTATAGAGGAAATGAAAAAGGGATTGAATAGGTAAATAAAATTAATTATTTAATAGTAATAGAGTGGTAAGAGATAGTTAAATAATTTCAATAATTATTTAAATATAGAAGGATGTAGAAGACTAATGAATAGATAGATAATTAATGTTAATCATTTAACTATAAGTGAATAATGAAGAGCAAATGATTAATTAAATGATAATTTATTTAATTATAGAAGAAAAATGTGTTAGAGACATAATTAAATAAATATATAATTTATTTAATTGATCAGAGAAGTATAAAGACCAAGAATTTAATTAATTAAATAATTAAAGATTTAATTATACAAGCAAGAAGACAGAACAATGCGGAAAAATGATGCTCACAGACCAAGACATTTTTTAGTGTCTATAATAACAATTGGATCTTGATTGATTTAATAAAAATATGATAATTCTTCTCATGAATCTCTTCAAGTGCTCTTTAAACCTCATAAACTTGCTAGGTTCTTTAATTTCTTTTCTAGGATTTGAAATGATGAAATAACCTTATATTTATAGATGTGTATCCTTAATTTATGGAAATTGAAATATCACAAGAAGACATCTAAATATACACCTATAGATATTAAAATCTCACCAAAATATAATTTAAATTTAGGTCCTAAGGTCATGGTAGGGTGAATGGGTCCCAAGTCCCTAAACTTAGGACACACATTGCTCAATGAGAAGTGTTATGTTTTGGCATTAATGAATGTTGGGTTTTCACTTTGGAAAATGTAATAAAATAAGCTCAATTAATTAATGGAGCCCTAAATAAGTGTGAAATTGTAAATAAATAGATTTTACAACACTAAATTAAGGCACAATTAAGTCCATTTTAACTAGGATGGCCCAACAAGTGTGAGAATGTAAAGGGATACATTTTTCTACACTACACCAAGAAACACATATCCCCACAAGGAGATCTCAATTAATTCTTTTAAATGTATTCATATAATATGATTCATTTCAACATATAATGAAGAAATCCCATGTAACCTACCATTGATCCAACTAACCAATACATCCTGGAAGAAGATCCACTATTAAGCTGAAGGAAGCACTAATTCACTTCCCCAAGATAATTGACACTTATTCCAAAATATGACCAAAAAAGAAAAAAATAAGAATGATGATGGTGCAAAAGAAAATATAACCTAACAATGTACAAATGTTTGAGTTGGAACAACTCAATCTTGGAAGTAATGCTTGAGATACTGCCCATTTACAAGCAACAAGACATCCTTACCTATAAGGATCTTTAGATGATATGTATTGTCCCCTAAAATAGCTAAAATTTAAAAGGGACCTAATCATAACTTATCAAACTTATCATTCTCTCTGCTTTCTTTCATGAGAATTTTCCCAATAAAGGACCAACTTATAAATCTTGAATGGCTTAATTTCGGTGTACCTATCAAAAAATTTCTTCACGAAACCTTCATGTTTAGAAAAAATTTCAATAGCTTCATCACGTTTCTCATCAAAATGAAGGAGTTGGGTAAGGAGAAAATAAAACTTATCCCCTTCATCATTGTAGTCATTGATGAACTATAGGGTATAAATTTTCAACTGGACCAAAAAATAAGGCTATAGACCATACACCATATGATATCAATATGTTCCTAAGGTTGTCTTCTTATGAGTGTGATATTTTGAAAGGGAAAATTTCATATGGGTGTGCCTATCCTTGGGATTCTTATCTAGAATTTTGGGGAGGATAGTCTAAAGGTTTTTGTTCATTGTTTCATCTAGACCATTACCTTGAGGATAATAATTGGATGCAAATTTCAAAATGATCCCATAATGAAATCCCAACCAAAAATTTTAAATGATGAAAATGTAGGACCATAATCACAGACTAGTAAAAATGAACAACCAAAACAAGTTATAATATGTTCTTAAAGAAATTTAATCACTACTTTTATAGTGAATTTTTTACAAGCTATAGATTGTGTCCATCTAGTGTAGTAATCAGGAGTGGTTAGAATGTACCTACGATGCACAAAAGGAGGATTAATCACATCAATGAAATTGAGTCCCTAATATGCAAATGGATGTACCTCGGGCATCGGTTAAAGGGAAAGACTAGCATAATTCTCCTTATTATTAGTTTTTAAGCATGTGTGGCAAGTGTGAAGATATAAATGCACATCATAAAACAAGGTTGGCCCATAATATCTTGCACTTAAAATTTGGTGTGCAATAGAAACTCCTAAATAATTACTTGTCCCAAAATTTCTGTGAAAATCATCCAATATAGTAGATACTTCTTGTTTCCCCAAGCACCTTAAGAAAATACCCTCATGGTTCCTCTTATATAACACTATACCTTTAAGCATAAATTTATCAATTTTCAATCGTAGGGCACACCTTTGTATAGTATTCAAGAGATGTGGACAATTTTGATTGAGAAAACAAAGGTAATATCATCGTACTATTCATATGGGAAATATATTTTAGATTGTATTATTACATTATGAGACCTAGATCGACATATACCATGGTGCATATCAATGCCTATCCTTGCACCAACTTCATAAGAAAAATTTCTAGATCAAATATTTGCAATGTGGTAACCGAATTTCCTCTTCGCTCACCCACCTCATTTTGTATCAAAAATATTTTAAAAGTGGGATAAGGTAAAATTGCATATATCTTACTCTATAGAATGTAGTGCTTAAACTTATAAACTCTTCTCACAAAGGAATATGCTTGCTTCTGTATGTTTGGATATCTTAATTTTGTATCTTTAAGTTGAATACTCATGAAAGCTATTGGATGCTCATCCCTAGGTTTTTTAATTTTCTGTAAGCATCGAAACACATAAATGATCTAATACAAATGAATAAATATAAAAATTCTTAGCATAATCAAGACTTAACAATACTAAAGCATCAAGAATTTCTTACTAAATTTATTTGAAAGATCACTTACCTTCCTAATTCCATTCAATATTTGCATCTTGTTTCAACATGGAATTCAAAGGCTTGACTGTTTTTGTAGGCCCTATAATGAATTTGTGCATAAAATTGATCTTCCACTCTTTTCAGTACAAGATGGTAGCTCGATTTTTAAGATGGCCTGCACTCTTTTTGGGTCTATAGAGATCCTTTTATTTGAAATAAAATGGCCTGTTAATTTTCCTTTAGCAACCCCAAAGATGCACTTTGGGGTTTAATGAAATATAAAATTCTCTACATCACTGGAATACCTTGCATAAATATGAGACATGATCTTCTCTTCTCTTTGAGAACAATGTTAAATCATCCATATAAATAAAATTACACTTAACAACCAAATTTTTAAATTTTTTATCCATGGCTTATTGGAATGTATCCCCTACATTGCTTAGTTCAAAAGGCATTCAACTATACATAGATGGTCCCCATTTTATGGTGAAGGATTTTCTCAATTTGTCCTCATTTTCCACCATCACCTGATTATACGTGGAATACCCATGTAGAAATGCCATCATTTGAGACATGTTCACAATCTATAATACTTCATCCAATGATGGAAGTTAATAATTATCTTTCTTTGAAGAATGGTTAAGGTTCTAGAAATCCACACATAACTGGATTTCCCCATTCTTCTTTTTGATAAGAACCAATTTATCTACCCATGTTGAATGACAAACAAAAAATATTATTCTTGCAAATAATAAATTTTTAACCTCCTTGTAAATTATTTGCTCCAATAATATATTGACACGTCATTGTCACTGCCAAAATGGCTTTGCATTGGACTTGAGGGTAATTGTATGTGTGATGATTGAAGTATCACAAGTCTTTAAATAATTGTAACTCCAAGCTATCATATCATAATACAAATGAAGACCCTTAATTATAAATTTCTTCGCTATTGGATTACAAACCTTTACAATGAAAAAATTCTTTGATTCCTCAGTTGTGTTTGTGTTGTATCATATTTATTTGTTATTGACACTATCTTAGAGAATTTTTTCGTATGCCTCAACTGGTCAAAATATAGAATACATTCCAATTGAACCATTCATCAAGGAATTGTACTGGCCTTTAGATTGACTATTCCTCTAAGATCTAACTCAACTTCCTTAGATTTTTCTTCATCTATTATATGTGCCACAAATACATATGAGATGATGACAAAATCTAGTATGTTCTTTTCATATTCAAATATCTAAAAATATGTGATGTTATCCAACACAAAATGTTTAGGTGTGAGTTCCACTATAAAATTATTCAAACCAAACAAACAAAATGGTTGCAATGTGTTGGTTGCTTGAGCCAATGCATCAACAACATGATTTTAGAACCTAGGGATCAAATGGATATTAAATTCATACAAAATTTATATTGATTCCCATATGTGATGACGATAATTAGCCAAAATTTGATCATGACAAGAGTATTTATTATGCACTTACTTTATAATCAGTTCAAGGTCCCTAAAAACTTGCAATATTTCTTAAGAATGGCCATCAAGAGTCCATGCACTAGCACTTCATATTTTATAATATTATTTTTAGTAAAATTATAGTGTATTGGCCTTGAGGAAAGACATCCTATTAGGATTAGGATTGATTAGCTTGAAAATAGCTCCAACACCCTATTTGGATCTAGAACCATTGAATCCTAATGTCCAAATATTGGCATCATTTTCCCTATTTGGATGTGCTTGATATTCTTTTCATGGTATGTTTTAATCTTGATCTTTGTACATACAAGGCCACTAAATCGGTATAGGTTCTTCCTTTATACCACCCTTTTTTGATTCTAAGGTATTTAATTTATCTTTTATCTTTTCTACTACTATTTAATATAAGCAACATTCAAATTTTGAATTCACATCATGAACTTTGCAACAATATTGTAATATATTTACTTTAGTCTTTAAACTCATATGATCAGTAATGTATTTTACAATAAATTCCTAAAATACTTCAAATATTGCACCCTCTTCATCTAAACAAAGATCTTCATTAGTTTCAATGCATACTTTTGTGTTATTGGGAATTTAAGTTAAATCCAATAGGCATAATCGTATCATGTAGAATTATTATTTCTTCATTCCATAAAGTTGTTGGAGAGTATGCACCTAGATCATCCTCTTAAAACAATGCACTTCACTATTTTGGTTATACTCTATGATTATATGCTACATTGTGGGTTCTTTTTCAAGCCTAATTTAATTGTCCAAACCTCTCCATGGTAGCCACATGTGAGATAAGACAATAGACATATATCCATTTAGTATATTATAACAATCATGACTCAACAACATGCCATACATATTTAGGATATCAATAACTTGAATATCAATCCAATACTGAAATCAGGGATCAAAGACAAGCTACGTATGAATATGATTCAACTCTCCTACCACATTAACTTCCATTTTTTCTAGCTGAGTTGCATTCCTTGAAGAAGGGCTAGGGGTAAGTCCTAACACTTTAAATATGAAAAGTGGCATTATATTGGTCGATGCATGTAAATCTACAAAAAAAATGTTAAAGTTCATAGAAAATATATGCAAATTTAGAAGAAAATGTGGATTCTCTCTTATATCCTTGTAGATGCTAACTAGAGTATCTTCTTGAGAGACTTGAATTTGGTGTTTTTGTTTTACTTGAGTATCTTTAGGTATAGATATTCTAGATGAAATTTTATGTCTAGAAAAATCTTTGATCAAGTTAAATAATGCATTCCTAACTTCTAAGACCTTCAACAGATTGAATATAAATAGAATTATACCTTCATTTTCTTCATCTTCTCTGCAACATATTATCGCATCTGTGCAATCTCTAACTTTGTATAAGATTATTTTGAAGAAAATCATGTAGGAACATTTGGAGGTATTGGATTGTTGTTGGAATTAATATCTAGAGGTGTTTGAAGATTATTTTATGTAGTGGAAGTTGTAAATAGACTTTTAGACCTATTACTCCACAAATTATATGCCCCATGATTTTTATGTACTATATGCACATCATATTATCCATTATAAACCAATTCTTAATTGAAGAAATATGTGAGAGATTTCTCACCTTCAAGCCCATTTTCATCTTGGTTGGTAAAACAATAATTGTTTATGACCATGGTAGAATCATATGCAAAAGAAGGAATGATTTCATGTATATACAATATAGAAGTCTCCAAAGCTTCTACATTTTGCACCTCCTTTTGAAACTTACTAGTTGAAATTTGAAATTACTTTAAATCCAACTCTGGATATTGTCTACAACATTTTGACATTGTTTCTTCGACCAAATATACTCGTCTTGGAGGTATATTATCTAATGCATTTGTTGCATCCAATAGTGATGGTACTCCATTACTAGGTTTTGTATTCCATTATTGTTTTGGCTTTGGGTTTCTTTGTTTTTTCTTTGACTTTTCCCTTAATTTTTTCTTTGAATTTGGCTAAAATTAAACTATTAATTCCTCTTTGTGTTCTACAAGTAATTATTTTGATTTTTTAGATGAGTCATCTCAGTAGTCAACTTCCTCATTTTCTTTGTAATCTCCTCAAGATCTTATTTTCATTAGCCTACAAATATGGAAAATATGAAGGGGGGCCTTAGAAATTGGGGTCCCTAGGTGGGGAATCATGGAATTTGTGTTGTTGGAATATGATTCAATATTAGTGTATGATTAGCCAAAGCTTGACTAATTCTATGAGATTGGTAAGTAATTTTAGGAGTTCCAATATGATTCAATGGTCTATCTCCAACTATCTTAATTCTGCATTTACTTTAATGGCTTCCTTCTATGATTTTTCTATTTTTTTGGTGCAATATATTATATTCTCACAAATATTGAAGTGAGCTTATCTAGAGTAGTGTAGTATGCTTGTCTAGTTTCTTGATAATTAAGTTGATATGGGTCCTGAAGATGGGTGTCTACCTTATGAAACCTATTATCAAAGGAACCGATGAGATCACTATATTTCCTCTTCACTTCTTTGTATAGCTAATACAAATCCATAGGCTCTATAGGGATTTTGAATCTATCCAAAAAAATGGTTTTTATATCTTCCAATGAATGGATAGACCTAATTTGTAGATGAGTAAACTAGTAAATGGATATTTCTACTAAGGGATATGGGAACAAATTATAGGTAACATCCTCATGTAAAATCTAGCAGCTACACAAGATTTATTTGAAAAAATTAAGGTGATCTTCTACAATCCTATTTGGATCATCAACATAGAATTTTGAATAGAACCTTTTTGGGTTCTTAGGTAAGTCATGATAAGCATTCAAATGAGTCTGAAATGGGTTGTTGGGTAACCAATCCATTGATGGTGGTAGTGGTGTATATGGTACCATGGAAGGGATATGATATGATGAAGATATTATAATTTTATATGAGGATGAACTAGAAGTATGGGGGAGATTTCATGATTAATACCCCCTATTTCATCTTTTCTAGCTCTGGTAGCGGATCTAAGCTCAAGAAATTCTCCCTAGTTTGGTGTGGATATAAGTATTCTCTAAATTATATTGGCACAAAATGAACCTATATACTCTATATTTTAGGTTAGGCCCTACTTCTAGTGTCAATTATGTTGACGAGTGTTTTTTCACTTCGGTAACAAAGATAGAGTATGAAGTACCTTGTCTCTTGAAAGGGTAGTGTTAAAAGATTTTTCCCTTTACATGTTTGTACACTTAATTTGGGAAAAATTGATGATATGTATTAAACCTAATGTCACATTGATACAATGTTGTAATGTATTTTATGCATTCACATTAGGTTTTGGGTCCTTTTAAGCTATATAAACCTAACCTTTCCTTAATTTAGTGTTGTAAAGTGTATTCATTTACACCTTCACATTAAATTTAAGACCCCTGTAAACTAAATAAACCTAGTTGTGCCTTATTTGGGGTGTTGTAAAGGGTATCCTTAAAATTTCACACTAACCTAGGGTTTTATTAGTTAATTGGGCTTATCTATGCCTTATTTGGTCCTATTTTGCATCTATAGGACTTATTAATTACATCTTTTTATAGATATTTTTGACACTTATCAAATAACCAATCATAATTCAATGTTTTGGGTCTTATGTCCCAGATTTAGTTGTTTCGGACTCATACGCCACCTTGGATGTATGGGTCCTACCCAGGTTTTGGGACCTGATTTCAAGTTTCACATTAAACAAGACCTCTAATGGAGTTTGTGCCCTATTTTTAAGCCACTAGGACTCATATGCCACCTTGGGTGCATGAGTCCCACTCCAATTAGGACCTAATTTAAATTCAATTCTTGGTAGGATTTTTTCTTCCTAGATTTGATGTATGCTTGTAGTGTTGTAATTATGGGAAAATTGACATAAATAAGTATAAATACAAGGTTCTTTCACTCATTTTCACCTAATAATTTCAAGAGAGCATTCCTCAAAGAAAGTTTGTTATTACAAGAGTTCACAAGAATATTCATGGACATTTAAAATCATATTTAAATAATTCAAGGGAATATTTCTTCATCATTTGTCACAAAAATTCAAGATCTATCATCATATCAAAGTCATCAAGCATCAAGCATGTTGTTGGGCTAGTGTTGTGATGTAGCATTCAAGATCCAAGATTAATCATTATTCTACATCTAATTCAAGATCAAGATCGACATTCTGCATGGCCACTTCATGTTAGATTGTTGATTTACATTTCAAGGAATAATTCAAGGTATCATTGTTTATGTTTCATTGTTTCATCATAAGGTTTAATTACCTAAATGGGGTTTGACAAGGAAAACCCATATCCTCTAACAATGAACAAGTTTTTCTCTGTTTACATGTGTGATTGTAGATCAAGGTGTCTTGAGACTTGGAGATCCTTTGGAGACTAGGTTGGAAGGTTGAATAAGGTTATCAAGTCACCATAAGGTTACTATCTTCATAGAAAGTCTCCTAGAGGTTTCAAATCAAAGTTTCAAACTTGAAAATGAAGCTTGGAAGGAAGAGCCAAGATAGGATGGTAGATTTATGTCTTAACCCTCCAAAAAAGTAGAGTGGGATTAATATACCACTTGTGGTGTATGAAGTCCTAGTATATCTCATTTCCTAAATTTTAGTTTATTCAGATCAACCACTATCAGATTCTAGTTTTGGCACATAAACCCTAGTCTAGGACTAGATCTCCTAGATAGGCATATGAGTCCTATTGGGCATTAAACAACAAGATTTTTGGGTCTTGGAGCTATTTTTGACCTCATCCTTCTTTCAGGTGCACCTATTCTCATTCTCAATTTCTTATTCTACATTTTAGTTTCATTTCCTAGGTCATTTAGTTAAGTTTTACATGGTACTTTGGATGTCATTCATTTCTTGTATTTCCAAGCCGTATATTGATGGTGAACCTAGCCTTTAGAACACCTCATTTATGATTTTTATTGCATGATAATTATAGATCTAGTTTGCATTTAATTTTCATTAGGTTTTTTATTAGTTAATTTCCATCTAGGTTTCTGAATATTGCATTAGTAAAAGTGCATATAGGTTGCATTTTTGCATCTTCGATCATTAAATTTCACTGAAATTATGCAATTACAAATAGTCAAGACATAATAAAAATTAGAAATCTTAGAAAGAACTAAGAATTTTCTGAAATTGTTGTAAAACCCCTAATTTGGGACTCATATGCCCCTTTGGGCGATTTAGTCCCAATATAAGTTGTTTCACCAACTTTCTAGTATTTTTGTGTTGTGCATTTTTTAGAATTTGACCTCTCCAAAAACCTTGACTGGGACTCATACACCCCTTTGGATGAATTAGTCCCAGATCAAACTTCACTGCCTTTTACAGCATTAAAAACCTTATTTCTACACTTCTATTTGCTATCATTAGTTATTTGTTTTAGTTGGTTGAGTTTCTATTACATGCATTTCATTATATCTAGCTTAATTTGGTTCATTTCATTCATTATTTAATTTCAAATTTTCATTTACAACACTTCATTTTTATATTGTTACATAGCATAATCAGTCAATTATCAAAATCTAAATCTAAAAATTGCTTTCTTCGTTTCCATGTTTGATCTATCATTTTTGCATTTCAAATTTGTAAGACAATCATTATATCATGTTCTCATTACAAAAGTCTAAGGTTATTATACTTCATGATCTATTTTTAGATCTTGTTAATTTTTGTAAGAATTTTTTGTTAAGTCAATATGAATATGAAGTTCTTTCCCCTCTCTTTTTATTCATCATTTATCCCTCTCCTAGTATCCCTCCAATAAGTGAGATTCATCTAGTAAAAGAGAATACAACCTTTTTTAATCATAAAAATCATATTTTTTCTTCTCTTAATACCTCTCCTAGTTTTGAAGAATATATTTTGGTGTTAAACTTGAATTGATTGATGAGATTTTTGAGAACCGTAGTTATTTCTCTCCTATTAGGAAAAAAAATACTAAAAAGGAGGATACAACCATAGGTAATCATGACGATAACATGAGACAATAAGAGACCATTGAAACCTAACCACATAACACTTCAACTAGTTTACATTCATCTCCCAACATCTTCCTCTCTTGTGATAATGGTTTAAATGATAAGGATGTGCTGGTGTTAGATGATCAAACCTTTAATATCTATGACAACCCTCTTTATGTTTCTTCCCCTACCTATCCTATTTTGGAATACATTATTGGACAAAGGAATAAAATTATGGTAAATAATGAAATTCACATTTATTCTTCTCCTAGTTGTGAAG
This sequence comes from Sequoiadendron giganteum, assembly GCA_007115665.2. Taxonomy (NCBI): domain Eukaryota; kingdom Viridiplantae; phylum Streptophyta; class Pinopsida; order Cupressales; family Cupressaceae; genus Sequoiadendron; species Sequoiadendron giganteum. The sequence goes on from CM021100.1 coordinate 333,668,197, forward strand.
AAGATATTCTGATGTTAGAAAATACAATCGATGAAAGTCATGAGAATCTTAGTTGCCCTTTTTCCCCTAGGGAAAACAATGTTAAATAAGGAAATCCAACCATTAATAACTCCCTTACTTGTGATGAATTCATTTTATAAGTACCAACCTTTGAATTTCATGAACATCTAGTTTGTAGTTCTCCTAAATACTCTCCTCCTAGGGAGGATATCATGGTGCAAGAAAATGTGAACATTGAAACACGTATTTCAAACACTAGTAATAAGGATTCCTTAGGTGAAGATGATGAAGTGACATTGGACTTCTCTTCACTAATAGATCATGAAAATAAGGATACATTTTTTGAGATTATGATGGCACAAATTGGATCTCATTTAACTAGTGAGCCTCCCAAGTAACCTCACATTAGTGAACCACATAACAAGAAAATAAGATATCTCTTAAAATCTATAATGCAACTTGATGGTAACAATGTTTCACAGTGACCAAGTTATAATACCATTGCTCAAACATGTAGGAAACCACAAACTACTCACTTCATTGTTTTTATCTCAACATATTTTTCTTAGTGCTCCTCCTTCGCCTATACATAATTTGTTAGAAGACCTTAAAAATAATCCTGCTAATATATCCATATGGAAACTTGTTTAACTATCAGCTACATAAAATTGGTTGTTCTGAGAAATGATGCAAATAAAGCAAGAGGAGATCCAATATTTTATGAAATTGAATAATGTAACATCCTCCTTTGATCATATGCAATTTGCATAGTCATAAATCACATTCCCAAAACATGAATTACCCTCACTTGAGATTCAAAATAAAAATGAAGCTTTGATGATAAAGGTGATGATTAACGAAACTACAGTTTGGCACACTCTCATAAACAACTGAGCATGCCTTAATGTTTGTAGCATTTACCTCCTAGATAAAATTGGTGTGGACAAGAGGCTTATTCAAATTAATTATGTTAATATTGATGGCTTTGAAAATGTTAATATGAAACCATTAGGAATGATCACATTACCTATTAAGGTCAAACCTATAGTGTTTCCTACCCCTATCCATATCATGCCAGGATCTCTTTCATACAATATTCTACTAGGGAGACCATGGATTCATACTATGAAAGGATTCCCACCTACTCTTCACCATGCGATGAAATTTGAATACAAAAACAAGATATACATGGTTCATACAAATGAATGAAGGTATAAATCATATGATCACAACACTCCCAACTCCCCTAATACTTTCAATCCAAAATCAAAAGATGAACCTATAAAAGCTGATGTGAATCATAGTTTTCATTCACCTTCAATGAAACTCTTTATTGATAATTTGGGGTTGTTAGATTTTAGGCCTCATTTCAACGAAGAATCAAAACTCTCACCCTCAAAGTCCGAAAGTCATCTACAAATGATTCATTTTAAGACGCATGTTTTAGTGATGATTGGGGTACACTATATTTTACACCCTCCTTTATGGGAGAGTCCAAAATCTTGTAATCTAAACCAAAACAACCTTGTGTTTAATTTTCTCAACTTGGTTCTATGTCAACAACATTACCCCATGATGGTGATGAGGTCTATTTAACTCCCATACCTCATGAGAGGATGATGCATAACTTTAAGAAACCTGGCAAGGATTTGTGCTCTCATGAAGAAGCCAATCCTTCTTAGAAGCATAAATCTCCTTCATCTAAATTGAAATATTTTTATGGCCTTGGGTATAAAATCCCTCCTAAACATGGATACAATGAACACACGAAGAAAAATGATAGAGAACAAGGGAAGTATATACCATACTCTTTCAAGAAAGATATAGGATTACCACCTTTATCTCTATTTTCATCTAAGGCCTTATCATTTAGTATGTGCATGATATATTGTAAAAATAAAGGAACATCCTCTAATACTAATCAAGAGAGTATCTTTTCAAGATTCCTCCAAGATCATTTAATATCTCTTCCTCCAAGAACACAAAATAAATTTTACTACAAGAATTCATTTTGTGCATATCACAGAGTTCATGGTCATTGCACTAATGAATGTAAGGATTTGTGCGAAAAATATAAGATCTTAAGGATTTTGGTGCTCTTCCTTATGTGGGAGTACCTAATTCCTCTAATTGATACCGATTTTCACTCTAGCATGTTTTTCATCAATCATTTTGGCTCATCCTTGTCCTGCACTAAGTGGGCGCAAGCGGTTAAGTAGTCTTGTCCTTGTATGTCACTTTTTGTTGTCTCTTTTTGCTAGTTAACCACCTTCCATGTACATATAAGAGAAATCTTGGGATGTGGATGACATGCCTTAAGTTGGCTCACATGTGACGTACTAAGTTTTTGGGGAAACCCCTTATGCATGATGTAGTTTCATTTGAGAATGTTCATATGACCTGGCATAGTATTTTTTGAATAACCCATCATGACTTCTTCTACTTTAAAGAAATTTATCATAGAAATGGTGTTAAAAACTGCTTTAAAGTGGTGGAATCCATCGGCACTCATGTTTCATTATGTGATTCTCTTTATTCTTGTGATGCATATTTTTCTTGGTGGTCTCTTTGGGTTTGATTTCCTCTAATAGTGTGATAATTCATTGACTTGTCATCTCTTGGAGACATTAAGCATGGTGTTTTGCAAGAAGAGACCTTACATGAACTAAGAAAAATTCCTTTGAACATACCTTACACTATTTTTCATTTACAATATCAGCTATATGGCCACTTTGCATAACACACTTTACTTGCTTATGAAGCCATATTTTTTGTTCATGTGTTTCCAGCATATAAATCTTTGCTTGCCTCATGAAGGTCGAATTTCAGTGTTGTGTGGTGCCTTATCAAAGTTATCAGGAGGAATATATTTCGTATGGTTGTATGTATTGGAGCCGAACTTAGGCATGAATTTCCCATAGCCACTTGCTTGTGTGTGTGATCACATACTAGTCGTGTGCATATGTGTGTCACCTCTTTAAGGGATCACCTAGTGAATGGCCTAAGGTTCCACTAGCCCTTGTGATCATGTATTTGGTTTGTATAGTAGACATTTTTTTTGACTTGTAAGCCACCATTTTTGGATACTCAGCCAACGGATATCCTGAAGTTCCATTTCCTTAGAGTTAAAGTGCATTTTTGGACAAACAACCTAGATCTGATCGAAAATGTGTGGGAAAAATGATCAAAGCTTGACCCATCTTTTTCTTTCTTTTTATTTTGTCTTTATATCTTTGACATTGTATGTTCATGTATCTAATCTTGGTGTTGAATATCATACACCTTGTGTGTGTCCCTTTTGTTCTTATGTTGATTTGATGTAAGATCCTAGATCATAGAGGCTTGGCCACCATCTCAATATTTTTTAACCTAGACCATCCACATTGGTACACTTGGACCCCTATTAAATGTATACTTTAGTGTGAGTTTGAAGCAAGTTCCTCCTCTCACTAAAGTGGGGGCTAAATGTAGTGCCAGAAAATGTCGTCCTTTATATTTCGTACTTAATTTGGGAATAATTAATGATAAATTGAACCTAATGTCACTTTGATCTAGTTTTTTAATATTTTTTACACATGCACATTGGTTTTAGGGTGCTTATAAGCCAAATGAACTTAACCTTGTGTTCATTTAGTGTTGTAAAGTGTATTCATTTGCACCTCCACATTAAATTTAAGACCCTTGTAAAATAAATAAACCTAGTTGTGCCTTGTTTAGGGTGTTGTAAATTGTATCCTAACATTTTATCACTAATCTAGGGTTTTATTGATTAATTTGGCTTATCTATGTCTTATTTGGTCTTATTTTTCATCTACAAGCCTTATTAATTACAACTTTCTATGATGATCTTGACACTTATCACATGACCAATCATAATTCAATGTTTGGTTCATTTGTTCCAAATTTAGTGGTGTAGGACTCATACACCACCTTTGGCGTATGAGTCCCACCTAGGTCTTCGAACCTAATTTCAAGTTTCACATTAAACAAGATCCATATTGGAGCTTGTTCCCTAGTTTTGAGCCATTGTGACTCATACACCACCTTGGGAATATCAGGGCCACTCTAATTAGGACCTAAATTAAATTCAATTCTTGGTGGGATTTTTTCTTTCTAGAAATGATGTCGGCTTGTAGTGTTGTAACTTCAGCAAATTTTGCATAAAAAAGTATAAATGCAAGTTTCTTTCACTCATTTTCACATAATACTTTCAACCAAGCATTCCTAATAGAAATTTTGTGATTACAAGAGTTCACAAGATTATTCACAGACATTCAAGAGCATCTTTAAAGCATTCTAGGGTAGATTTATTCATCATTTGTTGCAAAAATTCAAGATCCATCATCATATCAAAGTCATCAAGCATCGAGCATGTTGTTGAGCTAGTAATGTGATGCAGCATTCAAGATCCCAGATTAAGAAAATTGTTTTACATCTAATTGAAGATCAAGATCTACATTCAACATAGTCACTTCATAATAGATTTTTTATTTACATTTCAAGGGATCATTCAAGGTATCATTGTTTATGTTTCATGTTTCATTGTTTCATTATAAGGTTTAATTACATAAATGAGGTTTAACAAGGGAAAACTCCTATCCTCTAACAAGCAACAAGTTTTTCTCTCTCTTTACATGTGTGATTGTAGCTCTATGTGTCTTGATATTTGGAGATCCTTTGGAGACTAGGTTGCAAGTTTGAATAAGGTTATCAAGTCATCATAAGTCTACTATCTTCATAGAAAGTCTCATATAGGTTGAAAATCACATTTGCAAACTCAGAAATGAAGCTTGTAAGGAAGAGTGGAGATAGGAGAGAAGATTCAGGTCTTAACCCTCCAAAAAGGTAGAGTTGGACTGATACACCACTTGTTGTTTATGAGTCCTAATATAGATCATTTCCTACATTTTAGTGAATTTAGATCAACCACTATCATATTCCAATTTTAGCACATGAACCCTAGTTTGTGACTAAATAACCCAAATTGGCGTATGAGTCCCAATGGGCATTCAAAAAAATATATTTCACAATCTGGGAGCTTGTTTTGATGTCATCATTCTTCTAGGTGCATGTCTGCTCATTCTCAGTTTGTTATTCTACATTTTAGTTTCATTTCCTAGGACATTTAGTTAGGTTTTACAAGGTACTTTTCATGTCATTCATTTCTTATCTTTCCAAGCCCTAGCTTGGTGGTGAACCCCTCTTTAGTCTTTGATAACACCCTAGGACATCACTATTGCACCTTTACATCCTTGGATTGAGATCTCTAAGGTTTCCTTGAATGATATTTGGAGAATTTTTTTGATCTATATCCCAAACATAGAGTAACATGTTTTGAAAAATAAGAAAGGAAATCCAACTTTAAAAACTTTAGAATGATAACCACAAGTATTTGATAGTAAATTCTTGAATTTACATAAAACACGTTAGTAGATTATTTTTTATTGTTTTACAAGGGGACTTATATGTATTCAAGCTAAAATTCTGAGAGCAAGGGTTCATAAAATTTGGAATTAGCACAAAACCCTAGCTATATTTTTAGATCTAAAATTTTACCATGACTCTTAACATGTAATATGATAGTTTAGTGATGCTTTTCTTCCCATACTATACATATTTTCAAATAAAATGAAAAATGGTAAGGGTTAAGGGAACTAAATCTAACAACCTAAGGTTAATGACAAAAATGGCTAATGTTGTAGATAGACAAATCCCTTATAAAACAAATTTCTCTTTAACCAAGTGAAACCCATAACACTATAGAAATAGTGTAATCTTTAAACTATAAATATTCTTACATGTACCCAATTTTTTGCACAATATAAATGTACATCCACAATTAAACTAATGTTGTAAAAATTCTTAGACTAACCATGCAAAGTAATTTACAATTAGAAAATTATAAACAATATGAACCAAAAATTTATTAAAATAACTTTAACACTTTTCGATTATTATAACTGAAGTAAACTAATAAGTGGGGAAAGGAACAATGTATGCACTAAAAAATTAAAAATAAGACCACTAAAACTTCAATGCCTTTGCTTGTGTTAATTTCTAGAATGTTGTTACAACTTCTGCTCAACCCTTTACAAATGAGAGAAAGTTACCTTTTATAGAGAAGGCTTACAAAATTAATGGTAGAGATCATCTCAACACTAATGACCTAAATTATATTTGCATTAAATATTGGATGTGTATTAAATGCTTACAAAATATTTTGTTTAATCCCCAATTCAAAATTCCATTTCACATGAACCTAGGAGAATGTAAAATATATTAATATTTAATTTTATTAAATATTCCTTACAAAATCCGATAAAATCCAGTTGCGCACAATTATAGAATGATTCTATAGCTGACTATATTTATATTAATTTATCATCTATTATACTTCTTCTAGCTCATATTTCTCTTTTATTGCAAATTTAACAAAAAAAATTATTGTTGTTGTAACTTTCTCATAAAGAGGACCCTGGGTAGCATGCACCTCACAATTGATGCAAGGGGACATCTATATGATAACTTCCTTTGATTTAGCCAAAAATTGTGCAAATTCATTCAAAAAAATCCTTAGTCAAATTATTAGTAGGGTCCTTATGCATAAGTTTATGCCATTGTTGTTTCATACATACATCATCTAGTTTTTTTGAAGCATTGATTGGCATATTCACCATATCCTACAAAAACTTGTTGCAATCCACAAAAGCTTCATTTAACTTCTTGATGATGCTTCTCATCTCCACATTACCTAATTTACTATCTCCTTCCTGAAGTCCAACACATACATCCTATTGGTGTTTTAAAATGCAACCCAGCTAGGATTTGTAATTCTCTAATAGGTAGCCAACCTCTATATTAAAGAACCACAAAGTCTAGTGGCCAACTAACAAGATTCAGTCAGAGACTGACATCTCCTACACTTTTGGATCTGTAGGACCAAGGTGGGTAAACCTATACAATGCCCAAAACATAAATCACTCATACATCGACATTGCTTTATAAAGAAGATAAGTCCCAATGAAAAAACACTAAGGGAAGCATTGACAACTTCAAAATTGGCTAAATTATCAGTAACTCAACCCTCTCTCAGCCATTGGAAAGTGGGATACACAACCAACCAAACAATAAGATTAGAATTATTTTGCATTTATAAAAAAAAATTGAGATGCACAAAACTGAAATAATAGATCAGTGCCAATTCTGGGCCATGGAGTCAAACACAAAAATGAATTCCCCAGCAAACAAACTTCAACTAGCTGATTTAAATTTGTAATGCTTTGCATCAACTGTTACTGTCTTGCACCAACAATCCCTCTCTTACTATCAATCAAATTCTTCTTATCAAATCCGATCTGCACACCTGAAATCACAATCACCTGCTCAAAGCATTTTAACCATTTCTTTGAAACAAAACAATGAACAAAAAAAACAATCTCATAAAATTTTAGATGATAAACTCAAAGACACTTTGTATTATTGAATTTACATGACTAAAAGTGTACAAATATGGAGATAATCTGAAGACATTCATGAATGTGCAAACACCTTCATGATGTTATTTGCATAAACTGGTTGTATTTACTCATGAATTCTTAAAATTACAGCTTACAGACTCAAGACATAACTCAAAATTTTAAATTCTCTATCTACCCAACCCAATACAAAAAATTGGAACCCTTTACAATGAGAGAAAAATAGAAGATATAGAAGAAGAGAAGAAAGCAGGAGCAACCCTAAACTTGATCTGAAAATTCCATCTGGATGCTTCATTTACCATTGATCAACAAACTAAAAAGAATATCTCATCTCCCTTCCTTTGCAGCAACAAACTTATTCCCTCAAGACTGCCTCTACTCATCATTGCCTTGCTATTGAAAATGTGCCTATGTGGAGAATCTCAATCATTTACCCAACTGCTGGAGAAAACCTCATTCCCATGCAAAATTCTGTCCCTATTCTCTTTACTTGCTACACATTATTTCTACTTCTCAACCCATAGAATTTCACTTTGCATTAAAATATTTCATGTGCACTTTGTTTTGCTGCAGTTTTGTTTTCCTCTTTAATATTTTTGCTCCTTTGACTTTATTTAAAATTCCCTGCAAAGAGAATGTTTCACATTGAAATGCCCCCAAGTATAAAATGAATATAAAATCCACTTTATTTTCTGCAGTCACACTTTAAAATTTTATCTCCAGCACATGATACATGTTTATAAAGTGAAATATTCACTTTATAAAACACCCACAATGAATATTTAATTCATTCTCCATTTAAATTTTTTACTCTTGTGGATAAAATACTCCACCTCCTTCATGCATTTACCATTTACCTGTAGTTGAAAATAATTTATTCTTGGGCACTTACCTTGCTGCACCTCGTGATTATTTCTAGCAAAGAAAATTGCTTTCATGAAGAAAATTCACTTACTTACGTTTGAATTTATTTGGAGTCAAAAATTTAAATCACCCCATTATACTCACCACTGGAATAATTGCCAACATTATTTCAAATATTTAATTTGAAATATTCTGCCTCTAATATTTCACTTTAGTTGATATTTTGGCATTTAACATTCACCCCTATCTCCATTTTACAATTCCATATATTTTAAGCATTCCTTTTTTTAAAATGCAAAGGCTTTTAAAATTTTACGGGCAAATAAATTATACCCACACCTTTATTTTTACTTCATGTATTATATAAGATAGGGGCCCATTAAAATATCTTCACATTCGTGCCCATACTTAATTTTAAAAATTTTGCCCCTTTAAAATATTTCATTTGAAATAAGAGGCCCTTTTCTTATTAAAATTATTTGGCAATGTTCTATTTTCCCCAGCCTTTCATTCTCATGGATCCACTCCCACATGGCCCTATCTCGCTGACCTCGCAACCTATTTCATGATGTCACCATACCTCTCACGAGGCTTGCGAGAAAGGGTGAGGATGTGTTTTTACACCACATGCAATGTATGTCGTTGATCAAAGTTTTTCCCTAATCTCCTTTTGCATTCACTCAAGCTCTACAACCTTGGCTGCCATCGCTCCATCATCTAGTTGTGCCTCTTCAAATAGCACATGGGCCCCTCAACAACTCCATTTTTAGTTAACAAACCTCCCAAGTTTTTGGTGGATGATGGCACAGGCCTCCTCCTATGTTTGCTCATGTTTCTCATGACCATGGTGGGAAGAACAGATCTTGTCCCCATGCACGTCCCTGTTCACTTTGCCACGTTCCTTGCTTATACCTATATTTACATGGAATTTTTTGAAACATTTCATCAAGTTATGCTTGATGCATAGGATGGTGTAGACCCCATCCTCTACCTTCACTTGGCACAAATTTCCTTGGTCCCTGGCGGCAACCAATAGGCAAAGGTTTACAGTGGTTAAAAAGATTGCAGAGAGCTCACACGGGAGACCTCTCATCACTTGCAAAGCCCTGTCGTGGTTTCTAGGCAACCTTAAAGTGTATAAATATACTACACAGCTGAGAGGTGTGAAGAGTTGATAGAGAGGCATGAAGACCACACACCACATTTAAACTATTTTGAAAAGTTAAAGTTGAAAGCCCATTTTGTAACGAGGCAATATATGTGATGTGAGGGTACCAACTATATTTCATTTAACAATGCACATTACAATCTCACCACTGATTTGCTTCATCATGCGTTTGAGATGAGTAAAATGGAATTTGAGCGCAGAGACAAAATAGAATTTCCTCAAACAATTTTGGAACACTTTTATTGCAAGTGTACAAACCATCTCTTGTGCCCAGACATTCCTCATACCGTGATACACTTTTTCACATGGGAATTTTTATGGAAACACTTCATTTTCTGTACACTCTCCATATACTTGAGCCTTTTCAATTTATATTTTCTTGAGATTTTTTTGAGGACTATTTAACAATCCATTTTGTCTATATCCATTTGGTGGATACGCAACATAATGGTGTTTGATTACATCTATTGTCACCTCCCTTACATCCTATGTGTTTCCCATGATTCGAGCTTCTCTAAAGCCTTAAAAATGATACCAAGTTTCATCTGGCTATGCCATTCCTTCATTTCATTGTCTCTTTCGTATTTGCAATGGCTGCTTCAATTACAATATCTTCATTGCATGATTTTCTCTCTCCTATAGAGAGTCAACCCTCTTTTGCACTCTTTGTACCATTCATTTGGCTATTTTCTCCCAAAGCATCAAAGTATTTCATTGACTATAAAAATCCTTGGAACACTTGTTATATTTAGATGACCAAACCTATTGAGTGAACAATATCATTGTGTCTAACTACCAATAATTCCATACACATCCTCTATGGCACATGCCTCAAAACAACTCTCATTAATGTCAATGATCATTATCCAATTGATGGAATAGCTTTCAGATTTTATACTTGAAAATTGGATCTTGCTTTACCTTCAAATCTTTAAGGGAAATTTTGATCGTTCACTCCCTTAAATGTTGATCTGCTGAAAGAAAATTTATTTAAAGTGACTCCCACAATGTAAAGTTTACAGTGCAAAGCATTGTCGGGCCCCAAGTGGGTTCGACTAAATTTTTTTTTGTTTTCAAAAAAGTTTCACACTCAAACGATCTTACACCTCCTTTTGAATGCAATTGAAGTGAAAACATGAACTGGGTCTTCATCAAAATCTATTTTCTGGCATATTTGGAAAATCATGAAAACTGGCCAAGTTGGCCCCTGAATCGGCCTGGGAAACTAACCAAACGACCTCCTGGAGTCAGGAAAACCTGCAGATATGTAGACTTTTGATCCAAGAGTATAGTGAAAAATATGACTCAAAGAAACGGATCACGAGGTGAAAAATATTAATCGGAAAACTTGCCAAACCGAACTTTCCTAAATCAACAGTTGTTCTGAAACAATTAAAACTCACTCAACTGCCAATTTGTAAAAATAGTGAATCAACCCCTGGAGAGCTACCATCACACACAAAATTTCATTAAGGTACCCTAAGAACGTGTGCAAAAGTAATTTCTTTGAAACATCATTGATCAAAAGTTATTAATGATCAAAGTTGACCACTCAGAAAGGCTATCAGGAATGCAGATGTGAAACTGAACAAACTACATTTGGTTTTGACTTGTTAAAAATAACAAATCAGATCATGAGGCTCTGAAAACTGGCATCCAAGATCATTTAGGTATGGAGAACATAAAACAACATTCATTTTGATATGATAGTCAACTGGTTGAGAAATCTAAGCTCAAACAGGAGGCAACTTTGTAGAACTGAATGTCTATAAACAACAGAACAGTGTGAAAACCCTCCAGCTTCACTTTTCAAAACTTTGACAAAACTCATCATGGGAAGCTGAAAAATGACATGCATATTCACACATGTCAATTGAATATGTTTGAAAATGGGTTTTGTACGACAATCAATAGGCGTTAAAATACAATCCTCTAAAGTGGGTTACCTAAGCAAATTCATCAGGTGCACATCTGAAAGTGCAGAAGCAAAATTTTAAAATAGGCATCTCAAATTTTCAAAATTTAAGAGTGCCATCAGATCCAAAATGTTGACTCCATTATCTCTCCTTTAGAAAAAAGTTCTTCCCATTCTATTACACTTGCAGGAAACTTCTCTATTGCCTTAATATTAGGATACACCATTACATAATATCAAGATAAGGCTTCACATTATTTAATCACTTTATGAATATATTCTTTAAAAATCAAGAAATTATTATGTACTTGCACAATCATTTCTATTTCCTTGTTGTTGGTATCTGGAATACCTATGAAATAGTCATGGGTAGATTGGGCCCATGTCTTTATTTCCTCCATTTTATTCACATCATCCTTGGAAAAAAATTGGGGAAGTAGCCTTCCTCGGATAACTTTAGATATGCTTAAATAGATGTTGAATAAAGGCCATTAGTTCTATAATCTTCCCTTTTAGCTCCATACTGGTCACCTTGTCCTTATCCATCATTTTCAAAATATTTGATAAAAAACCCTACTTTTTAATCTCTAGCACTCTATTTGTGGGGCCAACGTTTATTGAAGCGATGTTGAATTACTCAAGTGAAATTATAGAGGCATACTTGTCTACTATAGGAGTTACAACATGAAGGATCCTTAAAATAGATGCATCTTAGTCACATGAGACCTTATTTTGGGCCTCTTCTTCTCCTTGGTCTTTCTAAAACATTCCAAAATTGTCTCAAGGCTAGATTTAGGATTCCCCACTACATGAATTTTATTCCTCAATTTCTCCTCTAACAAAGCAAGAGTCATTTAATTCTCTATATTTCTAAGAGGAGAGGAAGATTTTATAGTTTATTTCTTTGTTGTAGTGTCTTCTTCTATTTTATTTTTATATTTCCTATCCTCCTTTTCTCCCCTCTCTTCTTGAGACTCAAAAACTTTCATCTCCATGAATTCCTCAGAGGACTTCTTTTCATATTGAAGAGCAATTGAAATCTCCTACATCATGGGAAATACCACAATATTCTCTCCCCCCTACCTTTACATCTCCTTAAAAATTGGATCCATTCTCTCCATGGATGGTGACTCCAAAATATCTTTGAAAGAGGGAGAAGGAGTGGCTTGTGCAACTTGATTAATTATTTCCCTATTTGCAAGTGTGAGGATGACATCTGTAACTTTTTTTGGTAGATTAAAGATATGAGATATAAATGAATCAAGAAGGCTAAGAGAAGTGGGAAAAATGGAAGGAATGGTAGGAGGAAAAGTGGAGATATTGAATTGTTAGGAAAAAAAGGAGGATGATCATGAGGAATATGGTGAAACCCACACACGGTAAGATGTACAAGTTTGATCATATTTAAGCTACCCACTTGTACCAAGCCACAAGGTTTAAATTAGGTCTGACCTTAAATAAGTTAAAATTTTACAAACCTTAAAAAAGGATAAAATAATTGAATACATTTAAACAAAGATCACAAGGGGAATGGTGAAACCAACCTCAATATTAGTAGAGTTTAGAATTGAGGAATATGCAATGATTGACCCACATGAGAAATTCTAAGAAGGCTAGAAAAAACTTGAATCACCTTTTGAATTGGTTTGTAAAATTTTGTTCAAACAATAAATTACACCAACCTATTTATACCCATCCCTAAATATATCACCAATACCTCCTTGACATCTTCTCATGCATTGCCATATGTAAAATTAGGGATTCATAGGTTTTGTGGAGAACTGAGATGTGTGATATTTGGGACATGCAGGATTGAAGGCTCTAATTATTTGTAATAAAGTATCATACACATTCCTTGCAATAAAAACACTATGGAAAATCAACTTTTGTGAATTTATTCCTTTGTGGACATTTAACCGATGTGGGAATATACCTTTGCATGGATTAACATGTACCTTACCATTTGAAATTATGAAATCTATGTAGATTTTGGCACCATGCGGGTTTTAAATGGTTGGGGATTCCAACCAAGGGAAATAAAAAAGAACCTTATATAGCATATTTCCCCTACTCAAATCCCCACAAATTAAAAATACTTAACCCAAAAATAACATGATAATCTTAAGCAAACACAAGAAAATATCCAAAATATGAACCTTAAACCGAAAACATAACCAAAACAAGACAAAAAAGAAAGGAGGGATCCTCATTTTCAATGTGGCATACAATAGATTATAATATTAAATATGGAAATATTGCAGCTCTAAACATAGCAAGAGATTTCTCCCATTTCTCTCTTGTGGAAATTATTTTCTCATGCAGGTGATCTTGGGGTGTTGAGTTAATCATAAACTCTAACATTGTATCAAAGGTTCAAGGTTGTAGACTTATTCCTATATTTAAGAGACAATCATGAAATTCAATTATTTATTGGTGTGAGTTGGGGTTTCAAGGAACTCACCATTAAATTCATGATATGAGAGAAAGTCAGATTTTCCTTTCATTTTGTCAAATTTTATCATATTTTTACTGATATACAAGGGTTTTAAGCTGGACAACGTTACTATATCTAATATGTAGTTGAGCTTTTGGAGCAGTTTGGTCAAAAATCACCCCTTTCATTTTCTCTAAGAGGCCAAAAAACCCCAACAACGACTATCAATTCATTAAAACTAGAGCATGTACCCCTGAGCTTGAGTAAAAATTTCATCCTATTTGGCCATATGGTTGAATTTACGATCTATACGGTTGTACCATAGAAAAATATACTGATAATATAGTTATGATTGGAAGGAAAATTTTGAGCAAATAAAATTTTTGGTCTTGCAAATTATTTTCTATTTGAAACATTTATATTTTAGAAAATTAAGATTTTTTAAAAATAGAATGTTTTCATGGAATTTTAATATTTTCTAGGTGTACTTGCGTCAATAGGTACATACACCTATGCAGGTACCCAACCTCGCTCTTCTTTCCATGTGACACATAGATAGTGTCCCTAAGGTCTAGTCAACCTCTTCATCTACTACCGACACACCTACCACCATTTACAAAATATTTTACCCACTAAAGGGCTTATTCCATCCACAAGAAAAAACAACATATTATGTTTCTAGGGTATATTCTGATAAAGGAAAATATTTCATTGGTGATATCCCCTGGCCATAAAATTTAGGCACATTGACTACTAATTCCAACACTCCACTAGAAGTGATGTCAGCAGACCCTAAGATATTTTTCCCCTCCCTATTGCAATTTTCCATTTGGAGGGAAATTTTCAAATGCTTGTAACTTGGTCATATGGACTGCTATTTTTATTCGGGGTAGAATTTAGTGCTCTTCATAGTGATTTAATTAGTGTTTAATTTTGGTGCCTAATTTTTCTAGAAATTTTAGATTCTCACAGGTTTTTCCGAGTCATTCTCTTATTGGGAACTTCTGGGGCTCTATTCTTGCTCCTACAATAACATTTTAGTGTGAATATTTTTGAAAGTGTATATATTTTTTGAAAGTGTAATCAAATTGATCTCATCTTGTGTAAAAAAATTACTTTGAGGTTGCATCAAAATCTAGCATATGTAAGCACTAAGATCAAGACAACTTCACTATTGTTAGCAAGTGGTACCTATAATAATACTTAAGTATAAAGTGCCAAAAATCATATATTTCTTGGGTGTTTTCCTGGTTAACTAGTTTTGGGTGTAATATTTTTCTTTTGTTGGCCTATGTATCTTGATCAATCTATTGTGTGACGAAAACTAGGGAGTTTAATATGGCTCTTGAAAACCATATTTTTGTAATCAAGTTAAATTAATTGAACTTTGTGTCTTTGCAAGATCGAATCCTAACACATTATAGGTGGCATAATATTTTACCATATCTCTATGGAATAGATCCTAACTATTCATCTAAATGGAAGAGAGTTGTGTGGGACATAAAAAAAGACATATCCTCGAAGTAATTGGTTATTTTTCTAATATTGAGATCCCTCATGAACTTATGAAAAGAATTAGGGATATGTATGGAGACTTAAATTAACTCCATTCCTAGAAGATCCTATTGTATATTTTGTTGTTCCACGTTCTAAGTTTTAACCAGTTAATGATAAAAAACTATTGAACTTATTCATTGGGAAATATTTAGTATTTTTTATGACACATAACTTTATCCATCTTCTCCTACTAAGACATTTATTGAGGCTTCAATTTCTATGGCTCCTAATCTAGATTTAGAGGGTTCATATTCTTCATCTATGATTCAACATATTAAGGTTGAGGAGTCTTGTAAGCCAACATTGGTAGAATCATCTAGTGTTCTTATTTCATTATATGTTGGGAAAATAATGGGGGATGATAGGTGTAGTCAAATGACATGCATTGAGATCTTATCTCCTTCATCTACTATTGTACCTAAGTATGCATGTGAATCCATCGATTTGGATCCTTTTGATTTAATGCAATATGAAATTCATCATCCTCTAGATAAGTCTATCTAGGTTTAGTACTTGACACCCATTGGCAGTTTGTTTCATGAGTCCTAAATTTCATATTTGGGAGAAATCATTGATAGCATTCATATTCTATTTGATGAATACAATCCTTCTTCAGTTGTTGTGAAGAAGCACTATCACTCTCTTGTTCATTCTCTACATGATTATCCTTTCCAATTTGACATGAGTGTGGATTCTTGTAGACAAAATTTGGAAGAGGATTCTTTGTCTTCATTGGATGTATCTTTTTCTTTGGAATGTTTTCTACATTCATTTATTGGAGGTCCTAGTTTTTCACCTTCTTCTTTGATTGGGCATGTACTTAATTTTATTGTTACATCTTCATCTATCTTTGACATGGAGATACTTGAGCATTCTTTAGACAAATTAAATATCATCCTTATTTCAGTATATTCCAATCTAGAAAGTGAAGCATTACTAAATCTGTACTTGGTATATCTTCTTCCCAAGGGGAGAAACATTGTTTGTAAGCATTGAATTATTTTGTGTTCAAACACTATTTTTTAGTACATTACACATTGAGGGGCGTTGCATGGTCCTTCTTCTCTCTTATGGGGTGGTCTTTTTCCTCATATGGGTCTTTGTCCTTCTCATGCATCATTGAGATTATTTGGTATTTCATCTCTTATTTGGGGAGGCATTTTGTCCGATTGGTTTTTCTCCTTTTCCCCATTTGTGAGAGATTGGATTGCATATATACATGGGTACCTCACATGGACTTGTATTCGGGACCTATCTTTGTGTAATTTTCATAATTGTACTCCCTAAGGTGTAGTGAAGGGGGGATGTGTTGGTATATTGTTGTCATTGATGTCAAAAGGAGAGATTAATAGTGATGTCAAAAGTAGAGATCAACATTGATGTCAACACAAGAGATCAGAGGTGAAATGGAGCTAGTGTAAAGGGGAGATTTCATAAATGTACCTCTTATTGAGTCCCTCAGAAAGATCAAGTAAAATCTGCTAAGTGTAGTGGATTTTAGACTTTGGGCTTCACTTATACATCTTACCTCTGTGTTTCAAGGAATGGGTATGGAAGTTATCCAAACCCCAAAGAGGATTTAGGCATCTAGAGTTGAAGTTAAGGCCTTGATAGGTTATGAAGTATGGTGAAGGATGGAATCCCAAAAGATGACATGGTTATGACTAATGAAACTTGAAAATGACTTTATCATGCATCACGAGTTGAAGGTATTGCTTGTGCCTTATCGAGTGGAAAGTATGGAGTGTGGTATATGAAGCATGTGAGAAAGTCAACACCTATTAATCTAATGTATCTTTCGGTCTTCATAGTTTGAATGCATGTTTGTCAGTTTGGCATTAAGAATGAGGGATCCCTAATCCTTGAAAATTGATAGAAGGATACGTTGCAGCAACCTACCATCCCTCCAAAAGAAAGTGGAATTTTTTTGACCCCATAGGCTAGCAAGATTGTGACACATGGCAAAGAAAAAAAGGTGAATGACCTAAGGCATGGTATTTGAGGATGGATAATATTTTGACACATGGTAGTATATTGCTTTGTTTCTTCACATCATTTTTGTGAAGCAAGATGAAGTAAGCCCTTATGTGATGAGCAATGAACATCAGGAGCTAGTGGAAGATGACATCAACAGTGTATAGGTGGCAAAATTCTATTGCATTTCTTGGATATTTACATTCTCGTGATGAAGCTAAATGAAGAAATTATTCATGTAATGCATGATGAACAAGAGAAGTTGACATCAAAGGTGGGACCAAATGATAGTGAAGGATGATGTCAATAGGACATGTGGCGATGAGTGTTTGGTCAATATATCAGGTCACACTAGTGATGTTTTTTATACGATGATGACAAGGATGACACCTAGGCAATAGGGACCACCCAATCAAAGGTGAAAGGCATATCAGCAAAGACCTCGGTGGGATCTAATAGGAAGGATAAAGTTATAGAAGGTGACTATGTTGAAAGGTGGCGAAGAGTGATTTCTCAACAAACCAACTAACATCGTTGTTTTGAGTTGTGTGGAAGTGATCCAGGTGTATCTCTTGGTGGACCCCAACCATAGAAAATGGTATATGAGTGAAGATCATTGGTGTAGATCAAAATAAAATGATCTGATGGTCATCACTATATCTTAGTACATCAAAAAAATAGATGTTAATTCCCTCAGTGTTACAACAATTAGCGATGGGTATATCAAATATTAGATCAACAATGTTGGTTTAATGAACTCTAATCCAACAAATATTTTTTAAAGAAATTTCAATGAACGAAGATCATAGGATTGTGGCACGTAGAGATAGGATCGATGACAAAAAATAAAAGATGAAGATATTTAATAGCTACATCAGTGTGAATGAGGGGTTTGACTAGTGAATGACACAATGAACGAAATTAATTGGTTCAATTACTCTAGCTACCATCTGATTCGAAATCAAAATTGGAGGTTGGAGGCACAAATCACTATGTTGATGAAGATTAGGATTAGAATCATGAAATAATAAAATGAATTTAATACATTATTTCTTTAGGGTTTGGTAGAATTTCATGATATCCATTGAATCATATGTGAAACTAATGGTGGTGTTTGGATCGATGTACAAACACTTTGCTAGAGAATCTTGTAAATGAATGAAACCCTAACACATAGTTTGAGATGATTTGGATAGTGGTGTGCATCTCGAGGTATTGACTATAGGTCAATGGAGTTAAGAAAAAGCAGAAGGAAATTAGGAAAGTCAAAGTATGTGGTGGATGCAAGTGTAGTGGTATTGTGTCTGCTAGTGTAGATTGTGAGATTAACTGACAAATTTGTGCTTAAGTTAGTAGGTGAAAGAAACCCTAACAGAGGATTCTAGTTTATTGAGATATGGGTCAAAATCATGAGGCATTGATTACAAAGTGATGGAGAAAATAAAATGAGGATAATTAAAGAATAGTTGAAGTTATTGCATATATTGTAGGTAAAAATGTGAATAGTTTGCAAGGGCAAAGAATGATGAATAGAGTCATGTATTGTTGAATATGCAATAGAGGTAGAGTCTTAAGGTAGAGAGGAAAGTATGAAAAAGAATACATATATGTAAAGATACGTCCTAGACTGTAATGTAGAATACTTTATAGTTTTTTGCATTCAAAGTGTAGAGGTACAATGTAGCAGACAAAGTATGCACAACCTATGAATGAGTAGAACCCAAAAAAATGTATAAGATCATCAAGGGTTAACATGTTCAAGGTGAAATGGTGTAGTGTAGCAAGGTATAACAAGATTTTTATAAGTGAAAAAGAGAGTGAAGAGTAGAGGGGATGTGTTGTTGAGATTGCAGCATCAATAGTAGAGAGTGAGTTGCAAAGAGTGTGACAAAGTATTGTGAATTTGCAAAGTAACTTGCAACATTGAATTGCAATCAAAATTTTTATTTCTCTTATTGTAAATATTATTGGTTGGTGCCATAAGATAACTCAGTTGGTGCTCAGAGTAGGGGATTGTTGGCTCCTTGGATTTGGTGCTCCTAAATCATGGAGTCAGGGCTTCCTTAGTGTTAGTGCCCTTAAATGTTGTGTGAGATAAGGGGGATTTGATGCACACAAGTCTCCTTTTTCTTAAGAGAATCCCAGGGAACAAACTTCCCGTATCCACCTTAACATAAGTTGAATGAAGAAATTGCAAAGAAAGTATATTCATATTAATCACCACAAAAGACCATCTCAAAACATGAAATATTCAAACTTCTAGATTTCTGCCTTTGACAAAGGAGATCTTGGCCAAAGGACTACAATGCAAATTTAGGATGCCACAATAGTGTGCTTGAATCTGAATGATGCGTTGGCATCCTAAGCAACAAAAAACTCAAGAACTCAGGAGGGAAAACGAGATCTTAACTTAATAACCCAGATCTAAGGTTTGTTTAGTAAAATAAGAAGATGAAGAATATAAATTGAAAGAAACACAAAGACATCTAAGAGGGAGATTATGAACAACCGGATGTCTAAATCTTTACTCCAAGCTACACTTTAGCAACCTACGCACAAGATGAATGAGGGAAAAATTTTGGGCTATATAGGGGTTCACCACAATCAAACCCTCATTTTGTTGTTCCCATCTCCACAGATAGCTAGATAGATAGAGAGAATAACTGAAATGGAAAAAAAGAGGTGGTGAGAATAATCCCCACTTCAGTAGGAGAACCCACACCACCAAGTAGTAAATAAACAAAGATATCTAATCTATCCATAAATAGAAAAGAGCGAGAGATTGTGACTGATAGGCCTTGGCCCCCTCTTGAAAATATGGATACAATAGTGAATGCTTGCTAGAGATCTTTGGCTATTGGAGGGACCTTAGTCCTATAGAGCTTCACTTGTAGAAGTGTTGTTGCCAAGAGTAGAAGAGATTGAGAGGTGAATTCAAGTTGAAGAGAGAGAGACCTTGATGAATGAGAGTAAAGGAGGGATTTTTTTGCATGAAAGGGAAACAAAGAGTTGTTACACTTGAAGACTTGGCTGCAAGGACACATGTTGTGAACCAAGATTCAAGATTCCCCATTTCAAACTCAAAAACTTGCCAATATGCTAGCACACCACGTAGATGTCCACATGTCGCATAGGCATCCAAAATATAGGTTGTCATGAAATGGGTCACCAGGTTATTGTTGCTCTACCATTGGACCACTTGGAACTAGAATCATGAAATTCCAATCAATGGAGTTTTTTTCATTAATGTGTTTAGGTGGCACAAATGCTAGGCAAACTGCTAAAATGTGAAATTTCCCTTATGTGCAATTTTATTGCATTACATGTTTCGCCCACTTTAGTAGGATCAATTTTCGAAAAAATTATCCACACTAAAGTAGAAAAGAAAATTTTCACCCAAAATCTAAAGTTATATGGATTTTCATGCCAAAAGAAGGTACCGTAGAGGTCACAAAGTTCAAGCCGACCAATATTGAAGATGCCCCCAGTGATCAAACCCAACAAGAAGAGTAGGACCTATCATAAAAAATCTTACAAATTTTTACTCAACAAAACTCATTTTAAAGTTGGTTCCAAAAATCTGAAGAAGCTACAACGACGAGAAGAATGGTCAAGAAATTTTTTGGTGATTTGGAAGACAAATACACTAAAGAGGTGACTATATGCCCCCTCTTGACTTTTCCCCTAGCTAGGTGGGGTAAAATCAGGAGAATCCAGGGAGATAAAAATTAAAGGAAAATGGGCCCTAGGGGGGCCTATATATACCTAAGTGGGCTCGGAGAAGGGTCATTTTCATTATTCATCGCAAGAATTTTGTTGACTTTTATGAGAGAAAAGTCATTAAAATGTTGAGTAGCGGTGAGTACGAGGATCCTAGGTTGGACCAACTATGTGCAGATATCATCAAGGGTCTTGAGGTTGATAAGGTAGGCCTCAAAACCACTTCATTTAGCATGTTTTAATGATTTTTTACACTTTCTCAATCTTTTTGAATGACATACATCTTAGATGCATGTGCGCATCTTCATTGCACATTGGCATCTAGGGAATACACCATCATCCTAATGATGTTTTGGCATATGAGGGATGTGTTTTTGACCCTACACCATTAATGGTGGACCAAGACACCTACATGATGCACACAAGTCCTATAGTGTTTTATAACTTATAAAATTTTCCAATTAGCTATGTATTTATGTAGAAATTTATTCTTTTTCATAGGATTATCAAGAGATCTACAAACATCATAGAGGGTGGGTGTTGGTCCTACTTCAGAGGGACTGCCTTACTGATGATGAGGTCACTCATCTATAGTGTATCAGTCTTTAGCATGTACACCATGCCAGAGATGCTTCACCATTACAAGATGCTGATGTCATTGATGGAGAGATGGGACCCCACCACCTCAAGCTTTCAGTTGCCTAGTGGAGAGATGACGATCACTCTAGAGGATGTATACCGCATCCTTGACCTACCCATTTGTAGTCAGTGAGTGGAGTTGGATGATACATGCTTAGTGAAGGAGTGATCAAATGAGGTTTGATACTACTTTGATTAGAAAAATGATTGGAATGAGATGAGGTACATATACACCCGCTGGTTCGATCAGGCCCGAACCATTACCCCTCAACTAGACTATTTCTTGGTGATCACCATAACTACATGGGTCACCATAGATGCACGAGACTCCCAACTCCATGGGGGACTTTTATACACCATTTAGGAGATGGTGGAGTAGTGTACAATGTTTTTGTGGTGGCACAACATGCTTGCGCACCTATACTAGAAGCTCAACTAGTACGAACACTGCAAGTACTAAAGGCTAACTATGTGCACAATCCTACAAGTGTGGGTTTTCACCCACATCATGTGCATGAGGCTATAGGGCTACCCATAGATGTGGGATTACATTGTTCTGATGGCCCAATGGTACGATCTCACTTGGCAATGGAGGCATGATGACTTGCAATTTTGGTAGCTCTAGTTTGACACCTTGATGCTAGATAGGATTAGATGGAAACCCCATTGGCTATTTCGATGGGTTAACGATGGTAGGTTCCTTTGGAACCTAGAGTGGGACCAATTCCTTCTTGGCTGCACTAATTTTATTATCATTCCCTACTACTGGAGATGGGTTATGTGATAGCACAAGTGGATCTAGACTATTCCCCCTCCTATTCCCATATACACTCGAGTTGTTCAGAGTGCAAAAAGGCTAGGGTACTATCTACATCCCACCCTAGTAGATGTCCATGATTTTGATGATGAGGCTGAAAAAATTGATCTACTGATGATGGACCTGGTGGACAATGTCAATGTAGCTCAAGATTTTCCAACATGGTGGATTGCACACCATCTCATCCTAGTTTTCTCAGTAGATACTCCCATGGGGAATATTGATCTATAGGGGATGTGTCCTTGCAGCCACCCAGGTAGAGGAAAATGTGTCAACATGATGAAGATGAGTAGGATGAGTAGCAGTAGGAGGAGGGCTAGCTAGAGCAGTAGGAGTACAATAAGGATGCTAAAGTGGTTTCATCGAGGCTGAGGAAAAAGTTGAGGATGTACTCTCCTCCACCAGCTACTCCAGTTTCATTAGTGCCACTAGCCCTTCCAGCATCCAGGGTAGCTCTTGTCACTAGTAACGTGAGATCAAGAAGTCCTCCCCTAGACCAATTATGGTAGCTAGGGGACCCATTTATGATAGTTTCTTATGCTATCTGGTTTTAGTAATTTTAGTTTTTATCTCATGTATATGTATATTATGCTTAGATTTTTGTATCTATATGTTTAGTGGTATTGATATACATTCTCTTTGTGTGGTTGCAATGGATATTTAGTGGTTGTTGTGTTGATCCAGTGGAAGTCTTAGATTCATACCAACTAGTCTCAACAATACATCATGTTCACCTTTTTGAGCCAGTAGTGTGCGTGAGGACTACCTATGAGGAGGCACATGTGGAGATTGCATAGAAGACTATTGATGTGCCCACATTCTAGGGGAAACATGAAAAACTATTGAGGAGTTGTAGATGATACTCAAAAAGTGAGACGTGATCGTGATGAGGGCTGATGCCATTGAAAATGCATGTGACACCCTTCAAATCCATCATGATGACCTCACGGGGTAGCCAATAGTCGTGATCCCAATATGTGATTAGCAGTTGTAGTAGGATCTTATCTAGGCTTGCATGCATATATGTTGTCTCTAGGGAGAGATCAGGGGGATGCATGTAACTATGTTTGTGTCATGCTTACACTGCTCCTAGTTCCTCTCCATCGTGCATCCCTACTCACAACCACAACAAGAGCCAAAGGGATTTGAGAACCATGTGCCCAGGCCATAAAGAGCCTCCTATAGTATATCATTTTTGTAGTCATGATACATATATTTGTATGTATTTCTTTGTATAGAATTTGATACATATATACAACAACCACTCATTTTTTGACAACAGTGGCATGATACATGTATATGTAATTTGATTTTTATACATATATACATGAGATGGGTATGTATAGGATCATGATGGGCCAAAAAGTGGTGATATGTAAGTGATATGATGGCCCATGTGGCTGACGACTTTTTTTTTACCCAAAATTGATGAAATGAAAAGGGTTTTTACAGGAGATTTTCAGCTTTCCACCAATATAAATTATGCCTTACTTTGAATTTAATAAATTATTATTATTTATTTTTTATTTGCATTACGACTAAATTATTGATTGATACGATGATTGAAAACATCCATAGCTCTTAAAAGGTATCAATTTTTTTCAATCTGATACATGCATCACATTCTATGTTTCACATACTATAGGATTAAAAAAAGAGAACTTAATTTCATGAAGTTTTGACCAAGTTAAGGTGGTTAGACATACGAGTTTTTATATTTTTTAAAAGTTGTAATGAAAAATTCATAATTAAATATTTACTTGGAAAAAAATTACAAAACAATATGCATCACATCGAGACTTGAGTCCTCTACTTATATCAAAAATATTATTAAAAAATATTATCATTTTATTGTGGTTAGGGTGGTCAGACAGACATCTACTTCTTATTTTTTCCTTGAAATTTAAGTACTACTCCTTTGAAATTTAACTTTTTTAATAAAATAGTTTTTTTTTTAAATAAAATAAAATTAGTATTTTAGAAACTATATTCAATTTTCTACAAATTCTATTCTTGCATATTTTTTAAATAATATAGATAACTTATTCAAATTTTTACGTCAAGCTGCCTAACCCTGATTTTCTGAAATTTCATTGCCACTTAAGGGCCTATTTTTTCCATGATGATCCTACACATACCTAGATACTAGTTCTGATATCATGGTATTGCTTTCATTATGTGTATTGCCTAAAAAGATAGAATACAATGCACAGATACACAACATAGTGGAACACATGTATGTATGTATTTCTCACACATGAACATGGTTACATCATAACAAAACAAAAATTCATAATGTGTTAATGAATAATGCCAACATATGTAGTGCTATGACGCTTAGAGAGTGAACACTACATATATGACACATCAAGCACTATGCATAGTATCAACGAAGATGCATTGCATGGAAAAGTTCTTTTAGAGGCGTACCATCCATGGACGATAATCCATATGCACTTAACCCATATACGAAGATGATAATGTAAGGACCTAACAAATTAGGACTAAATTTTCCCCTTTGATCAGGCAACACATTTACATTTATCTAATTCCCATAGAGAACCAAGTCACCTACCTTGAAAGTTCTAAGAAGTAAACTTTGATTATTTATTGATCATCAAATCTTGCGCTTCTTCAATAGTCTTATGGGAAATTCAGCGAGTGGGGGACAATATGCATCTCACTGAATACCTCCAAGATTTTTATAAAAATCCGACTCTTCTCTGAGTTTGGGAAAAGAGTAGAAAGAAATGTAAACAAAAAAAATTTAAAAGTGGTGATGCACCAACACTTTTACAACATTTCAAAACAAAAAATTTCCTTCTACAAATGATATGATAGACACAAAATACCAGATCCCTTCATTGTTGAGAGGAGAACAAAAAAATAGAGGCTAGATGCAAGCACAAATACAGTCATTCAATCCACATGTAGGAAGTGTGTATTAAGATCTGACCAAGCATAGAAGTTTCAAGAATTAAACAGAAAAAAATTAAAAAGCTACATAAACCCTTCCTCTTACTATGGCATATCATGAAAAAGTGATAACCTACTAAGAAAAAAGAGAATTCCAAAGAAAAAATCTAGTTTCTATAGATTATAACTTAATCATACACATAAAAAACATAGAAACCCGATAATAAAAAACTATTCAGATTAAGCAAGATACAATGGTCTATTCAAGAAGAACATATGAAGAAGAAAATATTGACAAATGCCATATTATGCACAGTTTCATATATTTCTCCTTAATAACTCATACTTCAAGTATTAAATCAAATTTAAAATAAAGATCAGATTCCAATTTGACAATAGTTTGATTATATAAAAGACATAACACGCTAGAGCAAAGCAGTCTTCTGTAAAATTGAAAGAAAATATTTCTACTAAGTATGAAAGCTAAGGAAACATTTTCCAAAAGGAAAACTTCAGGTACCCTTTCTTTCTATTGCCACTTCATATTTATAGCCACCAAGGAGAGATAAATTTTGACTTCATCCAAAAGTAATGATTGCTAGATGTTCACATCTGATAGCTCAGAATCTGATCCAAATATTTTAGTTTGGTTGGTTCAATCCTATTTATTGAATTTCAATTGTCACATTTATGTGATCTAGATATTTTAATAAGATTGCCCCTCGTAATCACTTGGATCCTAGAAGAACAGTCTAGCAAAGGTCTTGTCGAATGGTCAAGTGGCTTTGGAGGCCCTAATTCACATCCTTCTTTGGAGAAAGGAATGACACACTTTGATAGACTTTGAATGAAGACCCCAAGATACGGCTCCTCAGCAGTGAAGAGATGACGTGTCATGCAGGTGGATAGTTTCAGATTCATGAAAAGTGGTTTCAGGGAATCATCTGCCAAGGTGACACATGGTCAAACTTCAAGATTAGAAAAAAGTGATTACCAAAACGTGCACAACCACCACATGGTGCATTGCGCGCCTATCAGAAACACAACCTCTTCACACGTGGATCTTTCAAAGATAAAAATGAAGCTGAAAACAACAAAAATATTAAGGAAAAAAATTCTTCATAGTTCTGGCAACTCACAGGGCGGATTTGATTGCAAAGACATGAACCCAGACCTTTGGTCATCTTAGAGCTTGAGGAAAGTAGAGTGAAACATCTCCCAATTTGCATCAGTTGGTCGACAAAGACTATATAAGACTTTATACGCCTGATCTAGTTCAAAAAATCCCCACGTTGCTGAAACGACTCCTAGATGATAATAATGGTGAGAAAGTTGAAGAATCTCACTCTCAACATCTTTCCCTGTGGGTGTCAAACTCGACTCTAGAAGTTCTATTGAAGCCTAAACCTTATTCCTCACCTCTTTTGTAATATGCCCAACAGACAATACATCCCCATTCATTGAAAGGAAAGGAGGTAATCTGAAGCTATATATGACCTCAAACTCCTTCTTGATTTTGTTGACCCTCTTGTTTAACACTGCTTTGCTATTTTTTGTTCTAGATGCTACCTTATGCCAGTGGGAAAATTCACTTGATTTACTAGAGGCAACCCTCCGATTTGTAATTCTTGCACTTTTCAGAGCATCATCTGTCACCACACATAGCTTGGAAATCAAGTTCTAAGACTCAATGACTTAGGGAGAATATTATTGAAGAGTTTGGTCAGCCAACAATCCAACCCTTTCGTTTATCTCTTGGGAATCCTTCAAAAACTGCAAGGCGGGTTTTAGAATGGTAAGCATAATCATGATTTTCTCCCAATAGGAAAATACAAAACTTCACAGGAAGGGTCATAGACCTTTGTGCAGCTACTAGATCATCATGTAGCTGGGTCTCTTTTTCCTTAAGCCATTGTTCCATTTCATCTATTCTCTCAAGAGCATATGGTAGTTCAGAAACTAAGTTTCTGACCTCCTGATTATGAGCATGCAGAGCAGACTCAACTTCTTGTTTATCCCTTCTTAGCTTTTTGGCTTCCTCTTGGGCCTTTTACAAATTTTTAGAAGCTTGAGTTCAGACATCATTCAACTCCATCTTTATACTCTCCCGAGCACGCTGGTGTTCTATACTAGATTGGCGTTCAGCTATAAGTTCACGTTTTAATCTATCTATTTAAGCATATAGTTGAATCTGCTCATCTTGAAGCATTGCAAGAGATCACATGGATTCCTCCTACTAGTCATGCACTTGTATTATGCGGGACATTTCATCAGTTTAGGACCTATGTTCCGACTGCAGCCAATTCACTATTTCTTTTACATTTTCCATCTCGACCTTGCATTTTCTCAGCTTCCAATCTAGCCTCTCATAATCTGTATATACTACCTTCTGGGTGGTCTTGGCTAGATCTAATTTTTCAGATAGGCGAATTTCATTTAGATCCAGACCCACAACTCTAATATCATAATCTTCCATTTGCATCTTTCCTTCAGGTTGGGCTGCGAGTGACTTCATAGTAGTGATCCACAAATATTTCCTCTCTTCATTGAAACAAGTTTGGATCTTCTTGGCAGCTAGTAGTTCAACATTCTTCATTCTCCTCTTTTGCTTCCTATTTTGTTGGGCTAGCTTGGTCACATCAAAATGCTTATGAAGAGTTTTTGGAGAATCAATGCTTTGTTCTATAAGAGAACCACCAGGGGGTAGACTGAAAATGGTAATAGGAGGGGAGACCTTAGATGTGTGGGCATGTGGAGAGACAAATGGGAGGGTAATCATTGAAAATGGTAGAATTCCAAATTAAGATTGGGCACTAGAAGTACCGGTTGGAGTAAAAAGAGAAACAAATGGAATGGGTGATTTTTGTCTGAATGTGGATGATTTGGCCTTCTCGATAGGGGCCCTGGATAGGGAGATAAAGGATTCAAGAGTGGCTGAAGTGGATACTGCTTGCTCGACATGTGGGGGTATCTACCTTGGTATGTTAAAAGTGGCAGGGGGTTCATTCAGAACCAGTAGTTTTATGTCTGTGGATGGATGATTCTTTTAATTGGGCAAGGGAAAATGATTTACCAAAGATGCAGAAGTAAGAAGGAGAGGTGGAGAAAGACTTACCTAAACCACGACCGCATGAAAACTCTAAGAGAAGACTCTACTTCTTCTTCATTTTTGATAGCTACATCAGGTACATATAAGTCTCAGACTCACCTTATATTTGCTTGACCTGAACTAGAGTGTTATGATCCCCTAGCAGATGATTCCACAAAATTTTGACCTTCTTGCTCTGTGGTTGATCCTCTTGGGGACCGTCAGGTTCTTTTTCCCTTGCTTTGGACACTGGAAGAGGATATAGCTTATGAATCCCTTTGTTTAGAGCTCCTCCCTCTGTGAGACTCTTTTGGTCAAGAATTGTATCGTGGGAGTCACTCCTCTCTTATCTCATGGTTAGACTCTGGGTTGTTGTTGTTAGAATCATCCTCTTGGTCATAAATATCCTTGAACTGTTCATCATATGGGTGGAACTCTTCGAAAAACTTATGTGTTCCCATCATCTCTTTCCGGAACCTCCAGAAGTCTGTCATCTTTCTTTTTGACCACCCTTGCCGCTTCATTTAGTTTTATAGGGTTTTACTTGTCAGGACCTTCATTTGATATTTTGCCTGTGGTGTGTAGAAACTCAGCCACTTCGGCTTCTTGGTGGGTAAGAGGGCCAAGTTGACACATAATTTTGGCTTCTCATGAGTCAAGTTCTTCTTGGAGTCCACAGAGTCCCATGTTTCGTGTTTTAGGGCAAGAAACGTTTCTAGATTGTAGTCCCATGTGTCACATATCAAGACTAAGACTAGGGTCGCCAATCGATTTGTAAGTTCCCTCTGAGCTTTTCGCTTCTCCAATATCAATTTACTGTTCGCAATTCAAATAGGAAGCGGGTATAACTTTGTATTTTTCCTTCCCTTTCCATAAGAGTTGTCAGAAAGGTTTTCCTGGTGGCATGCCTCCAACGTGAAAAACCTATCTGTCACAAATTTGGGGAGTCAAAAAGGTTCTTCGACGAAACCATGATGTCTGATAAATGTGAAATCCTCTCTGAAGAAATAATATACCGAAGTCATGAATTTTTAATCCATTGCAAAACCTCGAGGGACAAGCAACCAATTAGACACAACAAAATCTCTTGAAGCACCGTTCTCAAAAAGTGATGGACAAACCAGTAATAACTACTTGTTCTTGATAGGACATAAGTCCATACAAAAACCAGCTGAATTAAACCCTCTTCAGCAAACCTAGAGATTGATATATTTATTTCTAGAAACCCAAAGTTCTAATGTAGAATTAAGTGTACTAAGAAAGAACAATACTTGAATTTAGACTTGGTCTAGTAATTCTTCAGCTGCATTAACATTTTTGTTGCGTACTACATCAACAAAGTCAAAATATTTCGACTCCTTTTCCCACTTAAGTATCAAATCCAAGGCCATCTGAAAAGTGTGGACCTTCGTATCGTCATCTAGGCCAAACATCCAAGCCAACATTGAGAAAATATCATGTGTGTTGCTTTTGAAATTTTTGAATGCTAGAGGAAAAATGAAGCGACCTCTCGACAATTTCTCTTTTGTTTGAATCCTCCCAGTAAGTATCCATCTCCTCCTTTCTGAAAACCTCAACACATCGGTTGGGAGGGATACACAAAATTTCCTGTATAGTTGTAGCAAAAACCGTGACCTTGATCTTATTGAATGATATGGTTCAAGTTTCCCTATAGAGCCTTCTGGCACATGCATCCACTAGCTCAGGATAAGGATGTACAACTAGTAGAATAAACTGTATAAAACAACAATTCCATAGCCGAGAGGTGAAACCCTCAGATGTGTTGTATTATTTCATTCTTTGTGATGCTCCCTCCCTAAGATTTTTAGGGTTATTTGCCAATCTTGGGTCAAAAACATTGTCGGTGACATCTCACACTACCTCCCTTTTAACACTTCTATCCACATACACCTTCTTACAAAGCTTGAAAGGTTGGTCTTTAGGTACTTGGGCATTAGCAAATGATTTTGGACCAAAGATATTGGCGAAAACAAGCCTTTTGATGCAGATTCTTCCCTTCTACTAGTCGTTTATGGTTCCACCATGGCTGCTTGAAATTTTACAGAGAAATTTTCATTGAAATGGCCACTTGCTTCTTACTTCCTTAGAAGAAATTTTCTTTTTCGCTTAATTAATTTCCTTGGGAATTACATTGAGTTAAGGCCATGTTGTTACAACTTGGTCTATTTAATGTTGCCAATGAGGCGATACGTGTATGTTGGAGATCTGTATCCCTTGAGAATACCAAAAACTCTTGAAGAATAGAATTAGTACATTCCTTTTTCCACCTCTTTTCAAAAATAAGCTTGCTACCTTAGGGAGAGTGACCTAATTACAAAAATTTGTTTTAGATGATATGAAGTACCTTTGAAAAGACACCCTCATTAATTTTTCAGAGATTAGTGCACTAATCCATGTCTCTTCACTTGCATAAGCCTACTGCTATTGACGATGATGAAGGAAACATGTCAACGATCATCTTATGTGAGCATTACTCCCAACACCCAAAATTGAATTTTCGGAGCTTATGTCAGATTTCCCATATGATTTACCCTTCGTTCACCAACTGTTTTGATATTTTCCCATTGTCGTTCGGCCAAAAATAGACCTTTCATTGTTTGATCTCACTCCTTTCTATAAATAGCTATACCTCCTTAAGGCTACATTCATTCGAAAAGAAAGTCTTTTGAGTTTGAGCCAACCTCTCCTCAATTTGCATATCATATTTTTCTTTGTTGCTTTAGCCATGTTTTTCAGCCTATGTAATCCTATCTATCTAATTCCATGAAGGCCATAATATGCCTTCACTGGAGAGATTACTATGGATAGAATTAAGCCCGTGGTGAAGAGGTGCGACCAATTAGGAGTAATTTCCTTTTGTTGGGTCGTTGGCATGGACTTCATTGAAGATGAAAGACATATGAGGAGAAATTGCAACATATTGTCCCCCTTCATGGCCTCTCTCTTGGACCTAAATGTCACCAAACCCAAGATAGTGGAGTTGTGTCACCGAATGTTTGACGTTTCCCTACTAGAAGGGATCGACGAAATTGTGCAAGTCCCCATCCCAAGTGTGGGTATTCCCAATGCAATGGACCTTCGTTGGTTTGTTGATCATGGTGGCGACATGCCTTGGCTAACTTTTCTAAGTGACTTCTACACGATGGACCTTGAAAGCCACTGTCCTCTATCTCTACTTGTCGCCAACTACTTCCTTCTACAATATGGTGTTGAGGATGCTCTTGGGTTCGACTTCAAAAACCACTTTGAGCTTCTGGCATACAATTGTGGAGACTAAGGTCAAGGTCTGTGCGATTTGTGTTGTGTGTTGTGTGTTCCCCACTTTCCTACAAACAAAGAAGAAGAAGAAAGAAAGAAAAAATTACTATGGGCAATAGGCCCGTGTAGTTATGGCCAGAGGTCTATCCTTTTGATTTTTCTTTCAAAAATGCCTTCATTTTTCTTTTTTGTACTTTTTGCTCAAAGACCCTTTCTAGGTTTTTCTTGAGAGAGATTTTTGAGTTAAAATTGGAGCCTCGGGTTGCCTCATACTTGTAAATTTTGATGAAAATATAAAATATAATATAGTATTTCCTTCTTCTATCTCTTCATTTTCCTTTGGCTTATTCTGAAACTTTTAAAATGATACACAAAATTTCACATATGGTACATATCTGTGAGTTTTTTTAAAGAATGACATACTTTAATGGAATAGTTTAAAATAAATACCATTTATTGGTATCTCTAAAGCATTTCCTTCCATATCTTCCAATTCATATGCATTTTTTTCTTTACACACGCTAATTCAGAAGGGACCCTTCCACAATGCTTTGAATTTGGTGTGATGCCCTAGTTTTGCAATGCGTTCATCATATTTTAGCACTAAGTTTCCTTTTTGAAAATCTTGGTTAGAAGTCCTTTTGTCAAACAACCACTTAACCATTTGTTGGCGGTCAAACATAGCTTCGGAAGCCTTTTCTCTATCATCTTCTAGCTTGAGGAGTTCTGTTATCCGTACTTCCATTCTGCCACCCTCTTGTACTTCCAAGGCTTTTAGTAATTGTAGAGGTGGGAGCTCCATAGAAATGGGTAAGACTAATTCCTTCCCATACACTAATTCGTATGGGGGATTTTTAAGGATCTGCTTTGGTGTGATATGGATTTCCCATAGAGTAACCCATAGATGCTTGTGCCATTCTTTCTATCTTTCAGAGCCAATGCACTTGATTAACCTAATTAGTTTTTTATTGGTTGACTCTATTAACCAATTTCCTTGTTGGTAATAGTTTGATGAAGTATTGAGATAGATCCCAATTTTAATAGAAAAATTTGACAATTTTGAACCTAGAAAAGCTCGAGCATTATCGGATATGACGGTCTTTGGTGAACCAAACCTAGTCACCAATTCTTCTAGAAAATTAACAATTTCACCTTTTGTAGGACCTTTTAGGGTTATAGCCTTTGTCCACCATGTGAAGTAATCGATCACTATGAGGATCCACTTATGGGCAGAATTGAAGATGGGGTATATCATTATGACAAAATGGTGCAGCAAATGGTGCACTTCAGAAAACATTGAGGGCGAATAATATTCCGCTCACATGATTTTCTATGTGGTTATTTTAGTAAAGAAATTTCCACCCTCAAGACTGCTATGGAATTATGTCATAACTCTTCTTGTCTCTCTCTTTTCTAGACATCAGAGAAATACTCCATCATAATTTATTTTAAATAAAATTCCTTCAATTAATACATACTTGGTGCCTTGCAGTCGGTAGTATCCCTTCTACATATATAGTGTTCGATCTGAAACCTAGGAGTCGTTAGACTAAAACTGATTTTAGTAAACTTGATCAATCTCCTTGTCGGCTTCAGATCCTTATTCTTGTGCAAGATAATCATAAAGACCTCTTCCCCACACTAGCTTGGTTGGCTTGATATCCACATCATACTCTAGGATCTTTGTGATCCAGTTGGCTCTTTTTTCAGTTATTTCTCCCTCACTGATGTATTCCCTCACACTAGGGTGAGCAACCAAGATGGTGATTTTATTGGTCGATACCAGGTGTAAAAAATTCTTAAGGCTCTTGAAAATGGAAAAGGCCTACTTTTCTACAAAGTTGTATTTGGTTTCGTAACCCTTGAGGGTTCTTGAATGAAAATCAATCAGATTCTCTCTGCTTTCTTCTTCATCCCTTTGAGTGAGCACAAAAGCTACGCTATGTTGACTGTTGTATACATATAGCTAGAAGTCTTTAGAAAAATCGAGGTTGGCCAACATCGGAGTAGAGGAAATAGCCTTCATTATTTTTCTGAAAGTTATCTTTCCTTCAGGTTACCATTTGAACATTAATTTCTTCTTGAGTATCAACATGATGGGTCTTGCAATGCCTGGAAAGTTTGAAATGAACCGACTAAAAGACTATAACCATTTTTTATTTACCGGTAAGGGTAAATCCTTTATAGGTTTCACTCTTTTAGGATCTACTTCAATTCCCTCCTTGGATACTACAAAGCCAAGTAGTTTACCTTGAGGTACTCTGAAAACACATTTTTGGGGATTTAAATAAATCCCAAAATTTGGCATCTCCAGAAAACATGTTCTAGATGATAAAAATGATCAACCTTTGACTTTGAAAAAGTTCTTAAGTCATCGAGATAGATTAGAATTATCAAGTTGATCAATCCTGTGAAGGCAACATGCATGGCTCGTTGAAAGGTCGCACCAAAATTTGAAAGTCTGAAGGGAATCTTTGCATATGTGAATGTTCCCTACTTGGTGGTAAGGGTTGTTTTATGTTGGTATCCTTCCTTGACATATACTTGATTGTATCCTGAGAATTCATCAAGTAATGAGAAAATTTCCAACCAGACTACTGTCTGTAGATGTATTCCATGGAGGGCAAAGGGTAGTGATATTTTAGCGAGGCTCTATTCAAGTCTTGAAAATCAACAAAAAGTCGAATGACACCATTTTTATTCTGAATCGGTACTAGATTAGACACCCAGGTTGAATGTTTAATCGGATAAATGATCCAGGACTCAATTAACTTAGTGAGCTCTTGTGCCATCAATTCTTCAACCTTTGGGTTAACAAGCCTCTGCTTCTATTGGACTTTTTTTGACCCTTCTCCCAAATCAATGGTATGCTGGATGATACCGGGATCATATCCTCTGAGATCATCATAGGTCCATGTTATAAACCCATTGTACTTATAACACAAATCTCTTAACCTTTCTTTATCTTCTGACAAAACATTGCATCCAACCTTCAGCTTTCTTGCATTTCTGATGTCGAACTCTTCATAATCCATTTCATTGGTCATGAACCTTTGCTTTCCATTCCTCAAATATTCATAATCAAAGAGATTCTTGAGGGAAACTAAACCTCAAGGGAGTTTATTCCTTTTTAGCTAGATGAACTACCCTTCAGATGGGTAAACCTCTCGTTGTGAATGGTAAGAAACTCCTTCCGACTTCTGGATGAAGGAGGCTATCTGAGCATCATGCTTGAACACTTTTCAATTCTGATCATTGTTAGGAATTGATAGTTGGACAATAATTGGTACTGATTTCTGCTTTGGGTCAAAAATAAGATCAAATTGTGACCCGATCAAAGCCATCTGATCCGCTATGCCATTCTTAGACAGGGGAATGACTTGCACATTGAAGGCTTCAAAACCTTCAGTTAAATCCCATACCTGATCTTTATAGGCCTTCATTCTCATATTTTTAGTAGCTTCTTTTCCTTAGACTTGGCTCACTATCAACTGATAATATTTGAGCACTTAAAACCTCTTCACATCCATCCACTTGGTGAGAAAAAGACTGTGGATGAAGGTTTCATATTTCGAATCGTTGTTAGAACATGAAAACCAGAAATGATAAGCCTTGAGTGTATTTGATCTTGTCAGAGACAAAATTTGAACCCCTGCTCTAGAACTGGCTTTGCATTTAGCACCGTCAAAGTATAGGGTCCATAGACAATTGTATGTTGGGTCATCATAACTTTCCTGATCTTTCATCAGTATTGGGTAGACTAGCTCATCGTCAAAACATACATAGGTGCCCAATCCTATGGCATGGAATTTGTCGTACAGGTTGGAATCAATGAACTGATTAAGGAGAACCTCTTCCTCATGAGTTCGCTCACTTGTATCCTCTTGTCTTGAAAAAGAGGTATGTGCTACTTCAAAATAGAGGACTATATTGTCTGGTATATGTTCAGGGTGCAAAGATTCTAAGAGAATCTTAATCTTCACCCTATGTTTGATCCTTAATATCAAATGGGGCCAGTCTAATGCCAAATATCCACTGAGTTTTGTAGTAAAATCTCTTGAAAGGGACATCCTGAAGATAGGGGGAATATCTATTACCACTACCTCTTGTGAGACTATTTTGCTTGGGCACGAAAAGAGGGTCAATGATAGATATTTTATCTAACCAACTATTAGAACATTCTTTCCATACAAGTCCATAATCCCCTTTTCCAAAGGTTCATATTTGAGCATTAAGGCATTAGCCACTCGCCTCAGCATGACTGTAGTATAAGCTCCTAAATCAATCATATTATTGTGCAAAATTTTATCTCCCATAATTAATGTTAAAAAGAAAGGAGTGGGGTTTGGCTTTCTAACCTCTTTCTCTTTTATGTTATCGATGTCAAATTTATAAGTTGCAACTTTCAGAGTTTGTGGATTTGACATGGGGCCTTTATCTTTGCTCTAATCACATGGTGGAGCTTCATCCATTTGTGGTCTCTGTTCTTCATTTTTTAATGCTTCCCAAACCAATGTCTTTTGCTTAGGGATGGATATTATATCCCATAGGGACACATTGGTAGGTAAATATTTTAGCTGCTCCACCACGTTGAGTGTGTCGACCAGTGGGGCCTTTGGTCTGAATCATGAAATATCTTTAGGTTTCGAAGGGAGATGATTTGTTGCAAATGGGTTTTCTATCTTCTCTAACAACTTGTCGGACAGTGGTGGAATCCGTTGTTGCTGAGTTAGCTAAACAATTGGCTGAGTAAGTTGTCTTTCATGTGATGATGGTTGGTGAGGCTAAGGATGAGGCAGTGCTTGTGGCATGTACTCCCCCATAAGCCTTTTCTCAGATCTGGTGTTATAATCTAAATGTACCTACAAAGTGCTTGTTATCAGAGCTTCATTCACAAACACAACATCTTCTTCATCCACCTAAGAAAAAGGTTCTTGATTAGGCGCAATGTCCAATTGCTTCTTTATGGACATCCCATGCATCTGCGCCCTAAAATGGTAATTATTCATTTTGGAAGAGTCATATCCTTCTATATTTGGTGGTGCACTTTTGTTCCTTTTCTCTGCTGTCCTTTGTTGCATTTTTCCCTTAGGGAGATTTCTGGGCATATGACTATCATTGCAGGGAAAACACCATGCATTTTCATCTTTCGCTAGATTATTATTTCCTAGAATCAACACTTCTCTATGGCTATCTTTAACTATTTGTAACAACATGGTGACCAAGACTATCTGGTTGGAGGGATCCGCTTGCTGACCTCCCTCACCCAAAGGTCCTTGGTATGTGCTCTACTGATAAAAAGGCCTTCCTCCTTGGTAAGTTTGGGTAGCTTACTTTGAAGGGACTGCTTGTTGTTCCTTAATGAGAA
This sequence comes from Sequoiadendron giganteum, assembly GCA_007115665.2. Classification (NCBI taxonomy): domain Eukaryota; kingdom Viridiplantae; phylum Streptophyta; class Pinopsida; order Cupressales; family Cupressaceae; genus Sequoiadendron; species Sequoiadendron giganteum. The sequence goes on from CM021100.1 coordinate 333,705,414, forward strand.
CTAACTCATTAGCAAAAGATCACATCAGACTCTTCATATCGTTTAAGTCTAACACCATAGAGGAAGATCCCGATGTGCTCTATTGAGCAGTAGGGTGTATGTACATAGACTAATGTAGAATTGAGTCCATCACTTGGGTCACAGAAGTGTTCAAAGAAAACTCCTCTTGAAGTGGAAGGCTTGAGATTTCCACAAAAACAGGCATCGAAGGTCATGGTGAAAGCTTTCCCACATCAATCAAACTATTCTCCGCATGTATTGTCACCTCGTAGACATCAGGTAAGGTATCCCCTCCCATGGAAGTTATTAGGACCATGATATCTGAATTGAGAGATTTTAAAAAGAACATGAACACCATGGAAGCTTGAGGTTGTGTAGTCACTGGGATACTCTACCAGGTTTTGTTAAACCTACTGCTGAATTCACTCATATCTTCTTGTGGGGCTCTCTTGATGGTCATCAGTGTGTGCAGTTTTAGCAAGGAATGATCTCTTTTCTTTGAAAAGCATTTGAAAATATTTTCTTTGAGGTCATCCCACAAGCTAATGGAGCTAGAAGTTAGAGATTTGTACCAGTCTTGAGCCTTCCCTTTGAAAGAGGTAGACAAAAATATCATACCAATGTTCTCCTCTGTAATATTGTGCACTCTGCATACTTCCGCTATGTCTTGAAGGTGCTCATAATGGGTTTTAAAGTCCTCCCCATTTGATTTTGGAATAGCTTTAAGGGAATTAGCAAGTATGGCAGGCTAGACATCGGGAGGAGTCGGTAGAAACAAGGGACTACCACCATTCCAAGTTACGAAGTTTATGGGGGAAGGAAGGGGTGCGTGGGTGATAGAGAAAAGGTTCCTATAGACTGGGTAAATAGGTATTCTTATTTGGAAACTTTGACCTCCAGGAGGAGTGGATAAAGCTCTGAACTCCAGAATTTTACTCCTTACTCTATTGCTTATCACAAGAAATATAGAACCTATGACTCTTCTTCTCCTAGGTATCGAGGACAGTAACTCATAGTACTGAAATCTACCGTTCAAGGATTCTCCGTGTGAACCCTATGCATGAAAACTCTAGTTTCCTTCCCTAGTTTGATTTAGAAATACTTCTTACTTTTAATCAGGCCTTAAGAACTTGTCTCAATGGGTGCGTGAAAAAAACAACTTTTGATCATCAAAGCTTGTGCCTCTCTTAGAGTCTTATGGGAAATTCAATGAGTGGGGGGCAATATGCGTCTCACTAAATACCTCCAATATTTTTATAGAAAGTTGATTCGTCTTCGAGTTTGGGAAAAGAGTAGAAAGAAATTTAAATACAAAAACTTTAAAAGTGGTGATGCGCCATTGCTTTTACAAAATTTCAAAACCACAAGTTTCCTTCTATGAATGATATGGTAGACACAAAATATCACATACCTTCATTGTTGAGAGGAGAAAAAACAATAGAGGCTAGATGCAAACACAGATGTAGTCATTCAATCCACCTATAGGAAGTTTGTATTAAGATCTGACCAACCATAGAAGTTACAAGAATTAAATAGAAAAAAATTCAAAAGCTACACAAACCCTTCCTCTTAATATAGAATATCATGAAAAAGTGAAAACCTACTAAGATAATAGCAAAGTCCAAAGACATAATCCACTTTCTATAGATTATAACCTAATAATACACACAAATAGCATGGAGATATGATAATCAAAACTATTTAGATTAAGCAAGACACAGTGTTCTATTTAGGTTGAAGATGTTGGGAAGAGGTGCCTCAACTTCTAGCTTGAACTTTTGAAAATACTTGACGAAATTATCATCTTTCTAAGCCTTTAACTCTCTACCACTAGGAGATTTTTTAGAGGCATGTTCTAGTGATTTATCACCTTACCATTTGCCTCTCTTGGTTTGGCAACAGTTGGCCAATGTTATTGCCATACCGTGGGGTCTTCATCTTGGTTTGGCGGCAGCGCAGTTGACAGGCATAGTTAGTGTGAAGGATTACCTCCCTACTACAGAGGGTGCTCATTGGTGGCACGGTAGCCATGATGAACAAAAATAGTTAGTGAATTCCACTTACTACCACACTACTATGGCCTTTTGACCATGTCGCAGTTGTGTGGTAAGCCTTGGCAGTTAGAGATAATGGTTACCTCTTACCGCAGAGGTCTTGCAGTTTGGGTATGTTTGCATGGTGGAGCTTGACAGTTGACATAGCCGGTTACCGTGATATCGTGAGATAATTTTCTTAGCCTCGTGGTTGGGTGGTGGCACCACCATACCTCAGAAGGTTGATCTAAGCTTGACAGTGACATGGTGTTAAGCGATGGGCTGGCAGACATGCCACTACCTTGGTAACACGAGGGTGTTAGAAGGGATCTAGGGTTGGGCAATGGCACCGCAATACCATGGAGGTCTGTCAACCTTGGAGCGGTATCGCAGTATCACTGCCATACCATGTTGGCCTCTTTAGCTCAGTGAGGTAGTGTAGCAAGAGGTGTTTGGCAGTTGTGTTGACTAGTTAGACTTGACTGGAAGCGATGAAAAAATAGAGAGGAAACACATGGAAAGTAATCAACATATGATTGGTCAAAGTATGGAGTGGTGAAATCAATAATTGCAAGATGTGTTTCAGATGATGAAATAATCTGATTAAAGCAAGAGATTTAATGCTTGGGTCGTGCGATGCTTGATTGCAGAGTAGATCGGTCATAAGATTGGATTACTTGATTGGGTGAATTCTACATTATTAAAACATGCAATTGGTTGGTATGATTAATGTGATGTATGAATTGTATAGTCGATTACATTTTATAGTCACTAAGGGTGATGGTGAAGAGGAGAGACATGATAGAGAGTTGTATTTATTGTATATTGAAAGAAGTATTGTAACAGTGAGTGCATGAAAACTCAATTCTACTGTTGTGAGCTAACTATCAGAGAGTGAGGACTATGATATTTGTTTGTAATTTATTTTACTGTAATACAAAGTGTCTTCTCTTAGTCTGGTGGTTTTTTTCCCAAAAGGGTTTTCCCATGTAAATATGGTGTTATCTGAGATTGCTTATTTATGTTACTATTGTTACCCTATATGTGTTCATCTCAGTTGTTTTAAGAAGTTTTAAAACTCGTCTTTTTCACTTCTCCTCTATTGCATTAGCATTAGAAAAATGTTTTCACACCCTTGTTTTCCTTTTAGAAGATAGGAAGAATAAAATATTGACAAAGGCCATATTGGGCATAGTTTCATATATTTTTCCTTAATAACTCGTACTTCAAGTATTAAATGAACTTTAAAATAGAGATCAGATTCCAATCTGACAATAGTTTGATTATATAAAAGAAATAACATGCCAGAGCAAAGCAGTGCTCTGTAAACTTGAAAGAAAATATTTCTACTAACTATGAAAGCTAAGGAAAGTTTTTCCAAAAGGAAAACTTCAAGAACCCTTTCTTTTTGTTGCCACTTCATATTTATAGCCACCAAGGAGAGACAAATGTCGACTTCATCCAGAAGTAATGACTGCTATATTTTCACATCTAATAGCTTAGAATCCAATCCATACCTTTTAGTTTGGTCGTTGCAATCCTACTTATCAAATTTCAATTACCACGTTTATGTGATCTAGATATTTTAATATGATTGGCCTTTGTAATTACTCTGATCCTAGAATAATAGTTTGGAAAAGGTCTTCTCAAATGATCAAGTGTCTTTGGAGGCACCAACTTGCATCCTTCTTTGGAACAAGGCATGACGCATTCTAACAGACTCCAAATGAATACCCCAAGGTATGGCCTCAATAGTGAAGAGATGACGTATCATGTAGGTAGATAGTTTTAGATTCGTGAAAAGTGGTTTCAGCGAATCATCTACCAAGCTGACACATAGTATGACTCTGAGATTAGAAAAAATGATTACCAAAATGTGTGCATCGACCACATGGAACATTATGCACCCATTAGAAACACAACCTCTTCACAAGTGGATCTTCTGAAGAAAAAAATGAAGCCAAAAAAAATAAAATATTAAGGTAGAATTTTGCTTCATAATTATCTTATCTAGATAACGATCATTGATAATATTTAAGATGGTCGAGGGCCTATAATCAGTGCTCATCGAGCATCTCTAGTCAGAGCAATTAACTAGCTCGGTATGTTTAATCATCAATTAATCCTTTCAGAAAAATATGCAAAGATTGAATTTCCAACTCTAAGGGCATGATAGATTCAGTACCATACACAAGGTTGTAGGACGCCGTTCCCATCATTGTACAAACACTCAGGTGATAGGCCCATAAAAATTATGTTAATTAAATATGCTAGTCCATACCATGTTTATTAATTAGTTTATGAAGAATGAGCTCAAGAGTCTTATTAGAGGCTTTCGCTTGGCCATTAGATTTAGGATAATATGATGTAGAAAATCTATGTTGAATATGAAACTTCTCCAAGAATTTATCTACTTCCTTTTTCTTGAATGGTGTACCATTGTTAGAAATAAGTGTAGAAGGAAATCCAAAATGTGAAATGATGTTGCTTAGGATAAAACTACAATTAGCTTCAACATTTGTAGATTGAAGTGGGATAGCTTCGACCCATTTCAAGAAGTAATTTGTAGCAGTAATGATAAAGGTATTTCCTTTAGAAGAAGGAGGTGATATTTCTCCAATAATATCCAACCACTATTTTGCAAACGGCCAAGGGGAGGTCAGGTTTTGTAACTCTTGCATAGGAGAATGAATAAGATTACTATGTTGTTACATTGTGGGAAATTTTTAACAAAGTGGAATGAATATTGTTCAATCATTTGCCAAAAGTACCCTATATCTATCAATTTTTGCACTAGGGATTTACCACTAAAGTGTCCACCCCCAAAACTTGAATGGGATTCCTTAAGGGCAAGCGGTACTTATTTTTTAGTGAGAAATCAAAATAGAAATCCATTATAGGAGTTTGAATAAAGAACATCAGACAAGATAACATAGCATATTGAAATCTTTTGTATGTGAGTGCGATTGTTTTTCATTGTAGCATCGAGAAATTTTCCAATCTTCAAATAGTTGTAGATATTAGAAAACCATTCTCCTGAATCTACGTGAGAACACACAAATGTGTTATATTTAGGCTAATAAAAAACAATAGGAGACCAACAATCCTAAACCATGAAATGGTATTCTTTCATATCCTTATCCAAAGGTACCAATGAGGTGGAACTCACCATGGAATATGCATGTCGATTCTCCCTTCTAGGGACACTATCTATTGTGAAAGAGGAGAATCGGTTAAGTAAGGACAAAGCAAGGTCTCGACATTGAGACAACTTACTTTGCTTATCCTGATAGGTTCTCATGATATAATTCACAATAAGCTAAGATTCGACAAGTATACAAATATGTCGTATTTATAGTGCGATTGTAGCACACAAGCTAACAATGAGGGATTTGTACTTAACGATGTTGTTGGTGTAAGGAAAGTCCAATCGAAAGGAGAGAGGGACTGACTTTTCTTCAGGTGAGATCAAAACAACACTTTCTTTGAAGAAAAAATGTCATATTGACCCATCAAAATACATTTTCTGCTCAAGGTCATGATTGATTACAAAGATTTTATCATTAGGAAATAAGTCTAAACTTGAGAAGGAGTGGGATGAGGGAATTTCTACCAATTGATCAGCAACCGCTTGACCCTTTATTGACTTTTGGGTAACAAAATCTGTGTAAAACTCAGAAAGCAACATTACCCACTTCACTAACCTTCCAACAAGGTTAGCATTCAAAAAAATATGCTTCGGGAGATTACTTTTTATAATGACATGTGTCTCAAAATGAATAATATAGTTCCTTAGCTTCTACGTTGCAAAGAAAAGAGAAAGGAATTATTTATCCATGGATGAATAACAGGCTTTATAATCAACCAGGACATGAGTAACATAGTATATCTCCCTCTCTTTCTTGGCATCATTGTACTAAGTGAAAAAAGCTACTAGATCATACAGTAATGCAACAAGGTAGAGAAGAAAAGGTCTATCTTGCATAGCCAACATTAACATGGGAGGGTTGGCCAAATAAGTCTTGATTGACTAAAAATCCTTCTGGAACTCTTCATCCCATAGAAAGTGAAGATATTTCTTTAAAAATAATGTGAAAGGAAGGGTATAATTGGCCAATTGAGATAAAAATCTACAAATTTCCTTAATCTTTCCTTGTATTCTTTGCAACTATGTAATGTTCTTGGGTGGAGGCATGTTCACAATCACATCAATCTTGTTTGTGTCAACTTCGATTCCATAATGAGAGACTATAAATCCCAAAATTTTATCTATATCTATACCAAAGACACATTAACATGATTGAGGCTCATCTTATAGAGTCGAATGCTTTCAAAAATAGGACAAAGGTTTTTCATGTGATCTTGATGAGTTATAGATTTTTCCAAGATATCATCAATGTAATATTCTAGAATATTATGAATGAAATCATGAAATATTAGGGTCATCACGTGTTGGTAAGTTTATCCTGCATTCTTTAACCCAAAGGGAATCACCACATAATAGAAGGTACCCTAAGGGGTAGTGAAGGCTTTCTTCTATTGATATTCTAGTTTAATACATATTTGATTGTAACCCAAGAAGCCATCTATGAATGATAGCAAGGCATGGCATGCAGTCGAGTCCATAATCATATCTATTTGAGGTAACAAAAAATTATCCTTAAGAGAATCCTTATTAAGATCATCAAAGTCAACACATATATGAATAAGGTTCTCAGGTTTTTTAATGGCAATGATATTCAAGATCCAAGGGGATTAGTCGATTGGACAGATAAAGCCTCCTTTTAGCATCTTCCCTATCTCATTCTTAACCAACACTATGACCTTAGGATTAATTTTTTGGATTTTCTACATAACTAGCTTGGTATTGAGACATAAAATTATATTATCAACCACTATAAACTAATAATTTTTAGGCATGTCCTCATATGTCCAATCAAATATATCAAGGTGAGAATGTAGAAGATTAGAGTGCACCTTATCTTCTTCAGAAGAAAGGAACTTCCCAATATTAATCACCTTTTCAGAAGACTTAGGGTCCATAGAGACTTTTTTAGTATCTCCCCTGAGGAGAGAAATATGATCTTTAGGATGTGGTATTGGAACACCATTATAAACATTAGCTAGGGGGTCCTCCTCATCAATACTCAAAGCAAATTCTCCAATATATGTTTGTTTACTCGGGTGATATGGGAACCATATCTTATGATAAAAAGGAGGCCAAGAGGAGTAGGCACCTAATAATTCCTCGAGCGCTTCATCTAAAGATAATAAATCTAAGGGGACTTCTTCAACCTGCACCCCATCCTCTATAAATTCAGGATAAACTAGATTAAGTGGCTCAATCGAAATCATGTTAAAAATCCACCAAGGTTTTTTCTTAGATTGTTCAATAAAGTGTCCCAAATCCATATAGAATTTATGAGGTTTAAACTGGATGGGTACTTGGATTCCTTTCTCAATATGTCCAAGATCATTCCACACAAGGTCATGCTGAGAAGTAAGTCTATATTCAAAACCATAATGGGTTTTTAAAAATTTGAAAGGCGGTGGTTCCATGTAGAGAGTCTCATTCCACCAGTGTAAATCAAACACATCTATGAGAGCACAACCATATCCTCTACCTGATTCCCAAATATTAACCTCCTTTGTAGAAGTAGAATTATCTAAGTCCTTAGTAGGGGAAATATTGGTCTCCTTATTAGAATTATAGTTTCCATCCTCAATGGGAGTGTTATCAACTATTCCATCAAAGGCATCCGAGGTTATGAAAAAAATTATATGAGCGATATTCACTTTGTATTCACTATTGAAGAACTCATAGAACTCCAAGGGCACCCAATCATCACCAAGGAGTACATTGGATTCTATAGAAGTATATGGGGAGGACTTAGGACTTTTTGCTTTATGTGGCTCGTCTTTAGAGATGTTCACTTTAGGGACAACCTCCACAGAGGGTATCACTAAGGAGGACATAATTGCATCAGAATTTAGAGATGGAATACAATTATTAAGAGCAGAGACACCTAAAGCTTGACTAGCAGCCCCTAGTTCACAAAGGTGAACAACTTTTGGGTGAAATTTGATTGTGACTATTGGATTATTTGCAACAAAATTAAGAGAATGATGCAGAGTGGAAGTTATAACACCCATAGCATGAATACATGGTGTCTCCAGAAGAATATTATAAGGAAAAGGGCCATGCATCACATAAACCAAGGTGGGTAAGGTTATGGGGTCTAGCTGTAAAGGTAATATTATCATACCTAGAGCCTATCAGCTAGTATTATCAAACCCACAAATATATAAAGAAGAAGCAGCTATAGAAGAAGAGTCAAATTTAATCTAGGGTAATAGATCAGTACCAAATTTTTTGAGAATTGAACCAATGTCAACAAGGGTACATCTGATATGAATATTATTAATCCTAACTATAATCATTAAAGGATCTTTTTGTTTTTGCAAATCTAGAGGTGGGAGTTCTTGTGAGTAGAACATAATATTCACTGACTCTACACGAATATGAGCTATGAGCACATTAATATCCATTGACCTCGTAGAGGTAGGAAAAACAATATTCTACAAGGCTTCCTAAAGTATTTCCTGATAAACCAGAGTGGTCTGAAGGAAATCCCAAAGTGAGATCATAGTCGGAGTAACATGAAGTTTCTCGATAAGATCATAATCACCAAGTGCCTTAGTCACAGGTTTAGGTGCTAGAGGAATAATTGGTTGAGAAGGTGGAAAAGAAGTAGGAACTTGAGTAGGTTGAGATGTAGGAACAAAAGGTTATTGATCCAAATTATATTTGTTTCTTCTTGTATTATATGTGTGCCCAACTACATTATAGGAAGTAGAATTGTATATCTTAAAAATCTTGAATATAAATTGGTTGAATTATCATAATATGAAATTCCACAGATAGAACAATCTTTCTTAGGAGAAGGGCTAGCTGGATTCAATTAAATGATGAGCTTATGAGGGCTTGGGAAAGCCTTAGATACCACCACAAAATTTACCGACTCATCGGCTTGCAAAGAAGAAGTTTTCTGAACATTACCAATAGGTCTTGAACCCCTCTTGAACACACAGATGCATGGTTGAATTCTTGCTAGAGAGCTTAGGCTATTGGAGGGATCTTAGTCCAACAAACCTATTCTTTTATAAGTGTTGTTGCTAAGAGTATAAGAGATTGGGAGGTGAATGCAAGTTGAAGCAATAAAGCGCTTGAAGAATGAGTGAATGAACCTCCAAAATGAGAGTAAAGGAGGGGTTTTGTTGCAAGCAAGGGTGGAAAAGAGTCATTACACTCGAAGACTAGTCACAAGGACACGTGTTGAGAACCAAGATTCAATATTCGCCATTTTAAAATCGAAAAACCACTAGGACACTAGCATGTCCCGTACATGTCTTCACACTGGACAAGCGTCCAAAACATGGTTTTCAGGAAATGAGTCACTAGGCTATTGTTGCTCCACCATTGGACCACACGGAACTAGAATCATGAAATTCTAACCCATGGTTTTTTCATCATTAATGCGTTTAGGTGGCATAAATTCTAGGAAAAGGGGTTAAAGTCTGAAATTTCCCTTACGTGCAATTTTGTGACATTACACATTGTAACAAAAGATTTATTTGTGATGCTAGATTTGAGTAGTAGAATCAAGCAGCTTTTGTCACCATGGTTTTTCCCATTTTGAATTTTCCATGTACATCTTGTGTTATGGGATTTTGTGTGTGTATGCTTATCTCTCTTCTAGTTTAGTAAATCTACATAAAGGGTTTAAAGAATTTATCTGTACAGTTGTGATTAAGGTATTGAGAAGCTAGTTTTCATAAAAGAGTTTAAGAGCTAAGTTTTAAGATCTACTGATTCACCCCCCTCTTAGTAGATTTTTGTGCTTGAATAATTGGTATCAGATACCACGGTTCCCTAGGATAAGCTTAATTAGCTTAGGTAGACCCTGGTAAAGTGAACACAAATTTTCTTGTCAAGAAGGCTCACCTGTAGAAGAAGTACCTCTCTTTAATGGATTAGACTATATGATTTGGAGTATTAAAATGGAGGAATATCTGGAATTATTATGTTTTGATGTGTGGATTTTAGTTGAGAAGGGATAAACATCCCCTACCACTCCTCCCACTAATACAAATGAAAAGAAGGATTTTGAAGATGATGTTGAGGAAACATTTTCAATTCTAAGTGGGATGTCATGATCGGTGGTTGTCAAATTCATGCACTATCAAAATGCACATGATATATAGAATGAGTTAAGGAGGATGTATGAAGGTGATGATTGAAAAGTACAAGCCAAGATTCAAACACATGGAGGCAAGTCTAAAAAATCTGAAGACAAGTAAAGATGAGAAGATTGTAGACACATTCATGAGAGATTTTTTAGATAGAAGGGTGATGATAGAAGCATCTACATCTAGATCTTAGAATTTTGATGAAGAGGAAGATAACTTCATCAGAAGACCAAGGAATGATCCTAGAAAATATAGGGGTAAGCTACCCAATAAAATTTTTAACTTTGGTAGAATGAGTCTTCTTGCTACTAAATATCCTCATGATGAAAATGATAACTCTAAGAAAGAAGAGGACGATAAAGAGAAAAATAAGAAGGATCTGCACATAAAAGGAGAAAATAAGTTATTAGATGTTTTTGGAAGCTCAAATGATGAACATGAAGTACCTATGAGATTGAGTGGAATGAATTCCTATCCATGGATTTTGGTACAACTTTTGATGAAGAAGTTGAAATGTTTGGTGAAGAAGAAGAAGTGGACTTAGAAGGTAACCTCAATTGTGCTCAAGATGTGCTTATAAGGTTGAGGAAGGAGAATGAATAATATCAAATGCATGCACACGAGGAAATTGATAATATAACCAAGAGTCTTGATGAATCTAATCAGATGGTGATCATGTTGAAGACACAAGTGGAAGAAGAAAAGAGAGAAGATGTAGTTAGATCTTAACTATAGTTTAAATCAGATGAGTGTATGAAGTTGGAAGATGAAATAGTGACCTTGAGAAAATATTTAGTAGTGGCTAAGGAGTGGATTGATAAAGGCTTGAAATATAAGGGTAGATATGAGATATTAGATGAGCTAGTAAAATCACAAAAGCCATCAAAACCCAAAGAAAAATCTGCCCTTGGGTTTTGAGAAGAGAAGGAGTTCCTCTACTAGTACTTCTGCAATATTATATGACATATTCAAAGAAAAAGAAAGATGTTGTACCAAGTAAGAGAAATATTAGAAAAATGAACTACTAAGGTGAAGACAACAAAAGAGAAAAAGAATCCAGTTGTTGATATGAAGAGAGTTGAAACAAAAAAGAATTTTTTTGTGAACAAAAAGAAAAATAACCATTCAATTTTTTAGTATTAGAAGACGAATCCTACAACAGATAAGGAGGTGGAGAATTCATTCCCTGAAAGATTGAAGAAGCAACATACAAAGAGAGATGATACAAAAATAATTACAAGGATGAGACATGCCAAGATGTCAAATCAAAGAAGACCACCTCATCCTACACAAAGAAAAGATATGACCAGGTAGTCCCCATGTTTTTATGGTTACTTTTATGTACTCAATTTGATCATAGCGCTTTTGAGTGTAGATTTGCACCCAAAAGGAGCACACAATATATGTATAGGAATTCATTTGATCTTGTAGTAAACATGAATGTAATGTGCTACAATTATAATAATCTTGGTCACATAGTTAAGAGTTGTAGATTAAACTATGTAAGGCCAATAGAACATTATGAAAAGAGAAGGAATATGTCCCCCAAAGTGAACAATGGTTCACATATTCCTAGAAAGAAGGTTGGCAAGATAGAAATGAAGCCAATGATGCTGTGGAGAGTGAAAGGTTAGTAGGAAGCACTCAATGTGGTTTCTCCTACCTTATAGTACTAAGTGTTAATGATAGGGCATGATTCCCAGAGGAGATAAATTGGTATCTATTAATCCCTATAAATTAAAGGATTGATCAAGTCTAACAAACTATTTTTTACAAGTTTCTAATGACTGGATGGTTGCAGATTTATAGCTATAGTTTTTCTCTTTGTATGTCTTCTTAAAAGGAAAGAATATCTATAGTTGGTAGAGAAGTTGTGTAAGTTCTCTGTTAAGAGAAATTCTCCTTAACTACAACAACTAGATATATGCCTAGAAGAGGATTCATTTTATATATACTCTCAAAAAAATAAAATTACAATTGGTATAGAGTGGTCCCAATTAGTGTCAGTCCATTGTGAATTGTTACAGAGTAGTTTAGTTGGCATAGAGCCCAAAGCTAACCAAATGCTCGAATATCTAGGAGAAAATTGAGCAAGGTCTAAGGGGTAGATTTTATAGGTGTCAAATAATGTTATACTTTATACAATGTAGGCTTGTATATCAATTCATACAGAGCATGAATTATAACATTTGTAATTGGTATCAAACCTGATTGCTTCAGAGCATGAAGTGACAATTCAATTGGCATAAAATATTGTTAATTGGTAAAAAGAGGTTGGAGCATATGGCTTTTCTATGGTGGTCAAAGGTTGAGAACAATAATTGGCATGAGAGCATAAATTGGTATCAGTTGGTATTAGTCAAAGGGGGAGAGAAATTCCCTTTTTCCATTACTAAGGAGAAGTGAAGGTTGTAGCAGCATGGTGACCTGAGACAAGATTTTTAGGAGTGTGACCCTTTGCCATTTATGTCAAAGGGGGAGAAATTTGTGCAACTTCTTAAGCAATTAAGCATGGGAGAAAAGTATGGAATTCTCATAAAGATGAGAAAAGGAGATGTGAGCTCAAATGACTATCTATCATTGGTATTAAACCATTGGTTGGAGGTTGAGCATTTAGTTTTTCCATCAATGAAAAGGGGATATTGTTTGCATATTATTTTCATTGATGAAAAATTGAGAGATTAGCATTGATGTCAAAGGGAAATATCAGAGGTGAAATGGAGATGGTGTAAAAGGGAGATTGTAGCAATGTACCTGATTGAAGTCAAAAGAAGACTTGCCATAAAAGACTTAGTCAAATTTGTGCTAAGTTTGCAAGTCTCCAAGTTCAATCTTTGGGCTTATCAATTACAAAATGAATTAAAAATGGCTTAGTAAAATTTGCATAAAGTTTGCATGGTTTTGGGTCTCATGCCTGAAACATACCTCTTACCAATTCCCTTAGAAAGATGAAGTAAAAAATGCTAAGTCCTGTGGAGTTTGGACTTCGAACTTCATGTATACATCTTACCTTTATGTTCGAAGGAATGGGTATGGAAGTTATTTGAACCCCGAAGAGGATTCAAGCATCTCGAGTTGAAGTTAATGCCTTGACAATTTATGAAGTATGCTGAACAATGAAAGCTTGAAAGTTGATAGGGTTGTGACTAACAACACTTGCAAAGGAATTTATCTGGCATCATGAGTTGGAGGTATTTCTCGCTCCTTATCGAGTGATAAGTATGGAGTATGGTGTGCAAAATTTGACACCCAAAAATCAAATGTATCTTTCGGCCTTTGTAGTTTGAAGGAATGTTTGTCAGTTTGGTATGAAGAATGAAGGATCCTCGATCCCTAATAGGCAATAAAAGGACAAGTGGCAACAACCTGCCATCCCACCAAAAGAAAGTGTTGACTTTGTTTGACCCCACAAGCTAGAGGGACTGTGACACATGGAGAAGATAAAAAGGTGGATGACCTATGGCATGGTATTTGTGGATGGATAATATTTTGACATGTGGAAGGATATCGCTTGGTTGCTTCACATCATCATTGTGAAGTAGAATGAAGGAAGCCCTTCTATAATTAGTGATGGAAATTAGGAGCTAGTGGAAGATGACATTAGAAGTGTATAGCTGGTACAATTCTATTGCATCGCTTGACTATTTAACATTGTGATGATGAAGTTGAATGAAGAAAGTATTTGTGTGATGGGTAATGAACAAAAGAAAGTGATGTCAAAGGTGGTAGCAAATGATAGTAAAGGATGATGTTTGTACGACATGTTGCAACAAGTGTTTGGTCAATATATCAAGTCACACTGGTGAAATTTGTTGTACAATGATGACAAGGATGACATGTAGGCAGTAGGGACTACCCCATCAAATTTGCATGGTATATCGATGAAGTCATTGGTGGGATCCAATAGGAAGGTGATAGTGTTAGAAGGTGACTATGTTGAGAGGTGCTGAAGAGTGATTTCTCAAGAGAACAACTCACATATTTATTGTGAGTTGTGTTGCAGTGATGTGGATGTGTGTCTTGGTAGAACTCGACCATGGTGAATGGAATGTATGAGTGAAGATCAATAGTGTAGATCAAAATAAAATTATCATATGGTGATCATTATGTCTCGGTACATCATGGAAATAGATGTTGATGCCCTAAGCATTACAATGATAAGAAAAATAGATATAGTAGAAATCATATCAACGGTGATAGTTTAATAAAGTATGATCCAATTAAGATGTTTTAACCAAATTTAAATGAATCAAGATCATAGGATTATGGTGTCTAGAGACAGGATTGATGACCAAAAACAAAAGATGAAGATATTTAATAGACACATCAGTGTGAACATAGAGTTTTACTAGTGAATGACATAGTGAACAATTTTAATTTGTTTAACTGCTCAAGCTACCATCTAATTGTAAATCAGAATTGCAAGTTAGAAGCACAAAATTCTATTTTGATGAAGATCAAGAGCAAAATGATAAAAGAAGAAAATACATTTAATATATTCTTTGTTTAGGGTTTGGTAGACCATCATGATATATAATGAATTAGATGTGAAATTGATGGTGGAATTCGGCTCAATGTATAAACAACTTGTTGGAGAATCTTGTAAATGAAGGAAACCCTAATAAAGAGTTTGAGATGATCTTGATGGTGGTGTGCATATTTTGGTATTGATTGTAGGTCTACAGAGTTAAGAAAAAGTATAAGTTAATCAGGAAAGTGAAAGTATGTGATGGTTGCAAGTGAAGTCATATCGTGTTTTCTAGTGTAGAGTGTGGAATGAATAGAAAGATTTCTGGTGAAGTTAGCATTGATTGTAGATTGGTGGAGAAAATAAATGGAATACAATAAGAGAATAGTTGAATTTTTTGCATTTATTGTAAGTAGAAAATGTGAATAGTCTGCAAGGGTAGAGAGTGTCGAATAGAGTCATGTATTGCTAAATATGAAGCAAAGGTGGAGTGTGAAGATAGAGAGGAAAGCATAATAGAGAATGAATGTGTAAAGAAAATTCTTAGAATGTAATGTAGAATTTTTTCTAGGTGTTTGCACTGAAAGTGTAGAGGTGTAGTGTAGCAGACAGAGTATGAATAGCCTATGAATGAGTAGAACCCAAAAAAAGAGCATCAGATCATCAAGGGTTAGCATTCAAGGTGAAAATGTGCAGTGCAACAAGCTAGAACAATATTTTTATAAGTGGAGAAGAGAGTGAAGTGCAGATTAGAGAGAGAGAGAGAGAAAAAAGTCGATGGGATGTGTTGATGAGATTATAGCATCAACAATAGAGAGTGAGTTGCAAAGAGTGCAACAAAGTATTGTGCAGTGGCAAAGTAAGTCAAGCAACATTGAATTGTAATCAAAAAATGTATTTCTCTTATTGTAAATTAGAGTGGTTGGTTCCATCAGATAACCAAGTTGGTGCTTAGAGTAGGGGATTGTTGTCTCCTTAGAGTTGGTGCTCCTAAATCAGGGAGTTGGTGCCTCCTTAGGGTTGGTGCCCATAAACATTGTAATAGAGGATTTATCTATGACGCTGGATTTGAGGAGTAGAGTTAAGAAGCTTTCGTCACCATATTTTTTCCCATCTTGGGTTTTCCATGTACATCATGTGTTATGGGATTTTGTCTGTGTGTATGTTTATCTCTCTCCTAGTTTTGTAAATCTACATAAAGGGTTTAAAAAATTAATCTACAGTAGTAATTAAGGGATTGAGAAGCTAGTCTACACAAAATAGTTTAATCTGAGCTAAGTTTTAAGATCTACTGATTCACCCCCCCTCTTAGTATATTGTTGTGTTCCAATAGGATTTTGGTGTAAATAGGTTTTTTCATTATCTAGGTCCTATTTGCATGTTAAGTCAACTTAGGTCCTAGGAGGAAATATTTCTAGATAATGTTAAATGTCACTAGATCTTATCTTATCTTTTGGAGTCCACTTAGTTTAAAGTCATTTAATATTTATTGAGTTAGTTATCTCATTGTATATGATTAGGAAGCATGTATTTATATTTTCTAATCCTATCTCATAATTTTCCTTTATAAGAAAGGCACGATATTTACATTGTAATATTGAGTCTATCAATATTGCATCTATAATAATAGCATGCATTTTTATCATTTATCTCTTGTGGAAGTTATTTTGACTTATAGGTGATCCTAGAGTATTGAGGAGTTCACCACAAACTCCTACACATAGGAGAATATTTTTTTCATTGATTTAATTTGTGTTCCTTTTCATCTAATTTATTTTTTCTTTATTAAATCACCCATAGTGGTGAAGCTAAAATAGTCGAGTTCACTCTTGATAGAGTACGCATAAGGGACTTGCAGAATAAAGAGGTAATTTCTATTGGGATGGTTAATCATTCATCTCATTTGTATTTCTTTTCCCATTTTTATTCTACTAATGAAAAGGTTCCTTTGACTACTATTCACACTCATTCATCCATATAAATGGATGAAAATAAATAAATGAGGGGTATTATTTAGGGTTCCTACAAATATGATACACACAAAAGATGCGCAAAGTTACATTTATTCAAAAATGAATGAATATGATCACTTGAAATTTGTGGAGTTTGGGGAAAAAGGGCTAACTCAAGATTATTTTGAGTTGAAACTAGAGTATGCTAGCTTGATAGAGAAAAGGTTGGATGTGTGGATAAAATTCCCTAATTTATATTTTGAGGATGAATGGGTGAAGTATGTTTTCAACAAAATTCATGATAAATTCATGGGGTTGGACATCTCACATATGATTACTAGAGAGGAAATTAGGGTTGTTAGTAGTTTGAGCTCCACAAGACCTATCCTAACATTGAAGGGGGTAAAGAATGAAGTGGTGATGAATACTACCAAAGCTAATCTTGACAAGCATGCCCTAAAAGTGGATGGCATTGAAGATTCAACAGTTAAATATGCTAAATGATGATTGGTTACGAGATATTATACACCAACAAAGAGAATTTTGTCACTACCACCATGTTTCACATGGATTATGAAATTGTGAAAGAAGGCAAACACTTTGATATGTGTGAAATTCTATAATTGTAGTTGTTGAATAATTTGCAGAAGATAAAGGATTCAAAAATAACCTTTCCAATATCTAGTACTCTAATAATTTTCTAAATGTTTTACTTTCTCAATGAGTTACCTAGAGAGAAGAATATTGTTCAGATTAGAGATCATTTGAGGATATTTCCTGGTAAAGAGTCTTGTGATTAAATATTGTGGGGACTCATTAGACCTTTTCAAGATTGGATGCAAGAGACAAAAAGGATTTAAAGTAAGCTTATGGATAAGTATAAGAGTGATTTAACATTTATGGTTAGAAGAGATTACTGCTACATGGAAATAGTTGAACCAAAAATTGTTTGGGTTCTAGAGTGGGAGTAAATGGTGAATCACCAATGCCCTTAGTGTTAGAAACCAAGATCAAACATGAAAACCAAAAAATCCTTCCATAAGAGAAAAACAATAAAAAACAATAAAAAAGCAGAGCTTTGCATGAAGATGTGCAAATTGATATTTTTCAGAATTGAGAAATTATAATGAGATGAATTTATTTATAAAATAAATGTATGCATAACCCTAATGTTGACCTAAAAAAAACTCAACTAAATAAAGCTTACTTATTAATTAAGTAAAATAATTATTACCTAAGTGAACTTAATAAAGTGTAATTAAATAATTAATTACACCAACACCCTCCCTTAAGTGCAACTTAGGGAGACTAAAAAAATATGCACCTAATGTTAGGATGAATGCAAGAAAGCATGAATGATTTCCGACAACAAGGCATGATCAGGTACCCATGTATAAATGCAATGAATGAGAAAGAGGAGAAAACCCAGTGGCACAAAACCCCCCCTCAATTAGATGACCCGCTGCAAAGAAGCACTGGAAGAACACTCTGGAGTAACAATGGAACTTGAATCTGAAAAGCAAGGAAAGATACATTTGTTTACTACTGAAACTAGATGAGAATCATTGATTGACTCAAGGAATCATGATAAAGAAACAACAAACCCGATGCCATGAAACATTGGAAAAATCACAAACTAGAACAACCCTAGAATTTGTGAAACAATAGTAGATGAAAAAATATGCCCCCCATAAGAGGGAATGATATGATGAAAGAATCCAGAAGTTGTGTATAACTTAATGTCGATGCCAAACTGAGACTAAAAATCTTCCATTGGAACAGGTACCATAAAGATTTTGGAACATTAACCATAAAACAATAGCCCTCAAACTGAGATGGATCTGAACCAATGTGGATCAATAACCATAGGCTCCCAATCTGAAGTGTGAACCAAAGCAAACCAAAATGTGTCCAACTATGAGCAATATGTTGCTAAAAGAAACTACATAAACCATATACAACCCATGCGAGTTGTTGTCAAGATCAAGATGAGATAAAAGTGCAACTACACTCTAATCATATTATTATTCAAGAAACCCCCTTTGATGGAACTTTATATCAGTTCATTTATTACAATAACCCATGATTGTAAAAGGAGAGAATGCAAAACATGCATAAGCTAAAGAGAACATGCAAACCTAGAGCATGAAAAAAATATAGAGTGCATGCACAAACCCAAGTTCACATTTGCCTCCTTGATAAAAATGGATCTCATATCTGTCTAGAGGACCGAACCATCTTTCCAATTCCATGAGAATGGCTAAAAAAGGATAACTGAGTCAAAAGATATGCCCTTTGAAGCAAAAAAATGCTTCATTTGAGTTCAAGGACCTACAAAATAAAACTAGAGAAAAATGAGAAACAACCACCTCCACTACTGGATTGGTTTCTGAACCGGCTTTCAAATGGTATCTCGTTTGTGAAAAAAGGATACCGTACACAAAAGTTACACATGATTTGGTGAAAGTTGCTCCAGGAAGGCCAATATGCCCTGCAGGTAGCCCAGGGGGGTTAAAAAAAAGAGGCCCTTGGTCATGTGCATGAATAGAAGCTCGCAGGCTAGGGGCTGGAGAGGAGCCCCTGGTCACCCATGTGATCGTGTATTGTGCTGAGGGGTTGACTGGGGGTTGGGCGCATAGCACCCGATCCCCCATGTAACTAGAGCCAACGCATAAGGGGCCCACAAGGGCTGAAAGAAGGTCGACAATGCTCAATGGGGAGCCACCAGTGGCCGATGGCTCATGGGTGGCATGACAGTGGCTGCTTGGTGGAGCGGTGGCAGTGGGATGATTTTGCACTGGAGGCACTGGTGGAAAATCAAAAAAATATCATTTTTTAATTTTTTGTTTCAATTTTCTTGCCTTCGGGAGTGTGCTAGGGGGGCCGTACGGCCTCCTTGGAAAAATGTTTTTCCCTCAGAATCAACTTTCTTCGAAATTGATGAAATGAAGGGTCTTCATAGGGTTTTTGGCCACTACAAATGCGATGGTGACCTCCGTTTGAGCCCAAAGTGCTCCAAAAAATTGGCTACTCCCAGAGCTTGCAAAAAATCACCAAGCTTGAAACCCTCACAAATTTCTTCAATTATGACCAAAATCAGTTAAAAAATCCAATCCTGAATTTTTCTATCACTCTGAATCCAATGGAGATGCCTCATCTAATAAAAAATGTTGCATCAATAATTTCAATGCATGATACCCTCGAGGAACTCCGAATGTGCTTTGCAATGATTTTCTCCAAAATCTGAGAAGGGGTTGCATATCAAGACTCTAATACCATGTTAGAAACTAAGATTAGATATGCAAACCAAAAATTCCTTCCACAAGAGAAAAAAAATAAAAAAACAATAAAAAATCAGAGCTTTGCATGAAGATGTGAAAATTGATATTATTCAGAATTGAGAAATTACAATGAGATGAATTGCTTTATAAAAGAAATGTATGCATAACCCTAATGTTGACCTAAAAACAACTCAACTAAATAAATATTACTTATTAATTAAATTAAATAATTATTACCTAAGTAAACTTAATAAAGTGTAATTAAATAATTAATTACACCGACACTTAGGAATAGTTGCTAGACCAAACTATCTTCCACAAGAGAGAAAATTGCAAGAATAATTTCTTCAACAATGCAAGATTGAATATTAACTGAATATGGAAATGTACATATGATGATTTTCCTATAAAGGCAAGGTGAGAGATATGATTAGATAAGATCATGACAAGTTTCTTAATCCTATTACATCAAACAACTAACAAACTAGCTCATAACTACCTAGGATAAGGTAAAGTCTAGACATGAAAAATAAGACTTCTAGATGAAATATTTTATCTTAATTTAACATGTGAATGTGTCCCCTAATTACCTAGTGAGGCAATTAGATAGATACAAGAAGGTTATTCACATAAACACCACCCCTTAAGTGCAAATTAGGGAGAATATTATTATACAAACTATGAAAAGATGAAGATGAACATGGGCCCTAGCTACGAGGCCATGTTAGGTACCTATTTGTAATGTAAAAGTAAATGCAATCAATCTATCACAAAGTAGAGAAAAGGAGAAAATCCAATGAGAAAAAAATCCTCTACAAAAGAGAGAAAAACAAGCATGATGTATGGAGGACTCAATAATACCCCCCAAGGACTACATCCATCATGTATATACAAACAATGACCCCCCATAAGAGGGAAAAAGAGAAAAAATATCATATCCCCCACAATGGATGAACTCTTGTAAATATGGTTATTGTATGAAGATGAACCATAATCCAATGCCTACAAACAATGTTCCTCGCTTAGGAAGAAGATACACCAAGTACAAATGTAGGAATTCTTCCCATTCTAGATAGGAATTTAAAGAAAGAGGAATCCAAATGTATGAAGATCTTGTGTCTCTAAAATATTCTCATGTGTTTCCAAGTTCACGAATGATGAAGATGATTCCCCAACACAATCAGGTAGATGCCCAATCTCAAAAAACTATGACAAACGAGGAACAAATGAAAATTGATCTTGAACAAGCTCCAAAGAAAAACATAAAGTGACAATATTTGATTCATCACTATCATCAAATAGGAGAGATAGACCCTCAAATTGGTCTCCCAAATCTGAAATTAGAGACTTCACAAACAAGGAAGCAATTCTTGTCAAATAGGAATCCCAATTAGGAAGACAATCAAATACGTGTTGCAATGAATCAATATAAGTACTCAATGAATCATCAACAAAATATGAATGAGTGGTCTCAACTGGAGAAGTTGGAGTTGTAGGGAAAGTCTTTGGATCATCAAGATGCTCAAGTTATGCATCATATTTAAACTCCTCTGAGTTGTCTTCATCATAGGTTATGTTATCAACATCATGAAGAGGAATGAGGAAATCTGAAGTAGGATCATCTAGGAATGGAGGATTTTGTGGATCTCCAAATATCTCCCAAAATTTGGTCCAAACTGTGTGTGTGCATGAATTTTTTGAGAATATCTTATGATAGATATCATTGAATATTCTTGCATTGAAACTAGAATCAATCAATCCTATGATATGATCATTTTTATTACCCCAAATTGATTTCCTATATGGGTATGTGCAGGATTATCATGGAAAAAAACAGGCTCTTAAGTGGCAATAAATTCAGAAAAATCAGAGTTAAGCAACTTGACATAAAAAATTGAATAAGTTATTTATATTATTTCAAAAATATGTAAGAATAGAATATGTAGAAAATTGAATGTAGTTTCTAAACTACTAGGTTTATTTAAAAAATAAAAAAATCTATTTGGTGAAAATTTGAAATTTCAATGCAGTAGTACTTAAATTTTAGGGAGAAAATAAGAAGTAGGTGTTTGTCTAACCACCCTAACCAAAATAAAATGATAATATTTTTTTATAATATTTTAGATATAAGTATAGGACTCATATCTCGATGTCATGCATATTTTTTTGTAATTTTTTTCCAAATAAATAATTAATTATGAATTTTTTATTACAACTTTTGAAAAATATAAAAACGCGTATGTCTGACCACCTTAACTTGGTCAAAACATCATGAAATTCATTTTTTTTTTTAAACCTATAGTATGTGAAGCATAGAATGCGACATATTTTTTGGATTCAAACAATGTTATACCATTTGAAAGCTATAGATGTTTTTCAATCAACCTATCAATCAGGACTTTAGTCGTAATTCAAATAGAAAATGAATAATAATAATTTATTAAATTCAAAGTAAAGCATAATTTATATTGGTAGAAAGCTGAGAATCTCCTTTAAAAACCATTTTTGTTTCATCAATTTTGGGTTAGAAAAAAGTCATCAGCCACATGGGTCATCATATCACTGATATATTGCCTCTTTTTTGGCCCATCATGATCCTACACATACCCATATATTGTTTATGGTTTAGGAATGAGTCCATAAAGATGTGGCATAATTTTTAGCAACTTGCAATGTGTTATTATTCCTTTTTACCATTACATATAATTATCCCTAGTCAAAACTATTATAGAAGGATGAGTGCAATGATAATAAAACTCTCAAATGATACATTATGAGATCAACATATACAAAACAACTAAAATTAAGTACAATGAGGGTAGGTGCAAGATCACCATGGAAAAAATAGGCCCTTAAGTGGCAATAAAAAGATAGAAAATCAGAGTTAGACAACTTGACGTAAAAATTTGAATAAGTTATCTATATTATTTCAAAAATATGTAAAAATAGAATCTATAGAAAATTGAATTTATTTTCTAAACTACTAGACCTTCATTTTTATTTTTTAAATCTATTTGGTGAAAACTTGAAATTTCAATGCAGTAGTATTTAAATTTTAGGGTAAAAATAAGAAGTAGGTGTTTGTCTGACCACCCTAACCACAATAAAATGATAATATCTTTTTATAATATTTTAGATATAAGTAGAGGACTCATGTCCCTATGTGATGCATATTTTGTTCTAATTTGTTTCAAAGTAAATAATTAATTATGATTTTTTTATTACAAATTTTATAAAATATAAAAGCTCGTCTGTCTAACCACCTTAGCTTGGTAAAAAATTCATGAAATTCAATTTTATTTTTTTAAATCCTATAGTATTCAAAGCATAGAATGTGACGCATGTTTCAAATTCAAAAAATGTGATACTTGTAGATACTGAAAATTGGTCTAGGTCTGCGAGTCCACTGTCTTGATCAAATAGTGTTAATTATTTAATTACTCTTTCTAACACATATTTCCTCTATTAATTAAATACCCTATTTAATTAATTTATTAATTCATTATCACCCTTTATTCAACTTGATGAATTAAATAAATCATAATTATTTAATTATGTCGCTAACTAATTAATTCTTCCTTCTTAATTAAATAATTTATTATTTAATTATTCATTTAACCCCCTTTATCTATAATTAAATATTTATTATTTAATTATTCAATTTAATCCTTTTCAACAGTCAAATTAAATAAATTACTTTATTTATTTAATTAAAGTCTCTTATTTTTTAATGTTGAATTAAATTAACGTTTAATTCATATGTTTAATTATCTATGTCACATTATTTTGTCAATCAGTTATCTAAGTCATTCACTCACTGTCTGACTCGAGATCTATTTGTAGTTCTCCAATTATCTCTAGATTTAACACCTGATTATCTCTGCGAGAGGACTCTCTGTCACAACTAGTCGATTAACTAGTTCCAACTCATATGCATAATGTGTTTATTAATTAAATATCTTTATTTAATTAATTAACTCATGTTTACATTCAAATGCATTATTCTTCAACTTCTAACTTTGTCTTTGACATACAAAGTCTATTTCTTCTATTTTTGAAGACTCTTAACTGGAGATTAAGATTTGGATCTTGTGTTCTACCTCACGTTCTAATTTATTCTTTATCCTGCAGTCTTTCCTGACTCATGTTCTAACTCACATTCTATCTGACATAGAACTCAATTGCATGGCATTCATCAATCTTGTTCGTCGATCTCTATTTCAATCAAAGCCGATCGTTCGAAAACCCAAAATCTATAAAATGGCCTGTCATTATTATTATTCCTCCTCCCAAAATCATACAATTTTGAGAAGAAACTTATCTTCGATATTTTGCTTAGAAATTCGACGAAGTTATGCTTGCATTCAAACAAAAAAATTTGAGGGCAAGAATACTGAAAAGGCAAAATGGAGAAGAGCAATCAAGATAATTCGAAGGAGTGAACACATATTCGGTGAGATATTTCCATTAATTTGTTTTGTTATTATGTTTAATTCTTCGTTCTTTGTTGTTTGATTTTAGATTATTATTTAGATTAGGATTAACATCATTATTTCTAATTGCAGATCATCTTTATTCACAGATTTTAATCTACAGCTACATTTGGTGAACCCGACATGAACACGCTTCAAAATTCGCACATCTTTTCGTCTTTCTATTTTTCTATTTTTCCTTTTTTTGCAGGTTTTTCATATAGCTCACCGCATCTATCTAGAACAATGATGCAACTATATCATCGAACCGCATCTGCTAAAAATAGAGACACATCTGTCATACTGAACCGCATCTTCCTATCAACAAAATTCATGAACGCATCCGCCTAGCAACAAAATTCACGAACCGCATCTGCATGTCAACATCGAACCACATCTGTGTCTCCAAAAGTTGCATCTACTTGGTAATTATTTTTACGATTTTCTGTCATATTCGTACATCCATATTTTCATTTTTTTCTTTTTTGGTTGTTTTAATTTTCGCTAATGTTTGTGTCAGTTGTGTCAAGGTG
Source organism: Sequoiadendron giganteum (assembly GCA_007115665.2). Taxonomy (NCBI): domain Eukaryota; kingdom Viridiplantae; phylum Streptophyta; class Pinopsida; order Cupressales; family Cupressaceae; genus Sequoiadendron; species Sequoiadendron giganteum. The sequence continues at coordinate 333,730,403 of CM021100.1, forward strand.
GAATAACATAGTGTTTGCAAGATGAAGCATAGAAGACAATTAAAACCTAAGATAATTTTCTGGAGGACGAAAGCCGAAGACAAAAACAATGAACTATTGACAAATTTGCATACAGGACCTAATGCCTTTGTGTTTATTTATTTATTTAAGCAAGCTTTTGTTTGGTAGATAGATAATCATCATGTGGGTTAAAAATAATTTTCTGTTTGGTAGATAAACAATTGTCGTTTGGATTAAAAAGAACCATTGTCTTCTTTGTTTGGTGCTTTGCACATATTTTTCACCCTTACGATTCAGTAATCGAAGTATCCTCTCCCCTTGTGAAGTCATACAATCCTGGGTGTAAGAGAAATGGTTATTGACTCTAGAACTTGGGCCTATCCTTGTGGGAAAAATTACTCACCCCAAGACAACTCAGATTGGTAGCACGCTAAATCCAAGTGACTTCCAACCAATATATAAAAGTGGATTCTTGGGGAAAGCCCAAGAATCCCGCGCACTATTCTGACGAGATGGACAAAAATGGACTCTTGCCGACATTGGATAGTGTCCCATGAATGGAATGCCTTTATTAAACAGCTTGTTGTAGAGTTACCCGAATCCTACCTACTTGTTGGCGCAGCAGGGTCGGCCCTGTGAAGCTGTCTTACATTCTTACAGTCTATGTTTGGAAATGAAATGTATGCCATGGTATTTTCATGGACACGGTAGCTTGGCTGGCCCGTATAAGTGAGTGTTGTGGAGGGGAGCCAATGGGGTCAAGCTACTAGTCATTCTCCATAAATATGCGTAGCTGGAGAAATCCAACTAAGAACTCAACAAGTATTGTCCTAAAAGCCTAGGTTGTAAATGTTTTTCAAGTGTTAATAGTCCTTTCATCACAAAACTAAAAATAATTTGATTGATGTGTTTGCTGTTTGGTGTATTTTCCAAAATCTTGATCAAACAAACAAAGTCAGTCAGCAACTTTCAAGAAATTTTCAACTATCAGAAAACCAAGTCCCAATTATTAGTTTAAACGCCGCATCTATCTTATAGAGTTGCATCTATTAGGGGAAAAGTTGCATGTCTCTATCAAAACATTCATCATTCATATTATGCATATTATGAGTCACAACTATCATATTTTGAGTCGCATGTGTGCATGCAAACCGCATCTATCAGTTGGAGAACCGCAAGTGTTTGTCAGAAAATTCAGATTTATAGAGTCTAAACTTAGAACCACATGTGTGTTGGTAAACCACATTTGTCATAGGAATAACCGCAATTGTCAAAAGCACCGCATGCACTGTTGAAAACCACATCTATCAACATTTGAACCATAACTGTTAGGTGAACCACATTTTCCTATCAACACAAAACATCAAAAACTATGAGCTGAGTCTGAACCATCACTGTCACTATTTGCTTTAGGTTCTTAAGATCAACCTTGGGTTAGAAACTATTAAATCTTACTCAAAAACATTGCATCATTAGGTGTCATATACATCTTAGTCACAGTAAACGTCCTAGTCATAGTCATCCTAAGTTGCATGCATATAGATACTTCGTAGAAAATTGCATATCACAAAATAGATAACTGCCCTCGTCATTAGATAAGTTCATGTCCCGGTTTGTCACAATCATTGAACCTTGTCACTTTAGTCCCATTTAGTGGATCTTTTCAGCTCAACAATCTAGTTTGGAAAATTCACCTTGTCAATTATCCTTGTCCTACAATCAGGGTCCTTGGTCAAACACAAATAATTGTATGCATTTATTCCATAGGTGGTAGGTTATACCCATCTTAGACTCATTTATTGTCATAGTCTACTTGCATTTTGCATATTGTCTGTCCTACCATATGTCATCTTAGTATACGCCTTTTTAGAAACCAATTTAGCAACGTCATTTATTGTCAAAAAAAAAAAAGAGCCAAAAACATAGACATAGGTCATATCAGTTTTTAGACGTAGTCTGCATTACCTCATTTTGAGCAACTTTTTCATGGTAGAAACAAGGTCTCGAAAGAAACATAGACCAATGACAGACCTCAATGAATTCATCAATCCATTTGGGAATCAACCATCAGGAAGTGAAAGACCACACAAACCTTTGCTTGAAAAACATGTCACTAGAGACACACATGGGTAGATTTACATAGAAGACATACACGCAACAGTACAAGGTCTTGAATTTGCATCCTTTATGGATCAATGTTTGGCAACTGATCCCCAACGATATTTAGCAAAATTGCTAGCAGAAGGTGTCCAACTACCCATAGGATTTGATATTAATACTTTACAAACACCATTGATTTAGCCAATGCAAACTATCACATCAAGTGTGTCTATTCCCCAAATTACCGTAGCGATACCAACTTGTATACCAACTCAAACATCATCAATTGTAAACACAACCCCTTTCAACATAACACAAGGTTTACAATTTACCACGGGGGCGACCTCCTCCAACCCCTTTGGCACCAACACGACTGGTAAGAGATCCAAAGTTAGCAAAAATATACCTATACCAAATCAGAACATTCTAATAAGATATATTCCTTCACCAAATCACAACCCGTCATAGAACATGGCATTTCAGAACATCTACATTAACCCAAACAACACAAACATGTCCTTGACACAAGTAGATGTCCTTCAAAACCAAATTCAAACTCTTCAATAACAAATGAACATGTCTATGTCAGGCAAATGAACTATCTCAGTGCAAGACCTATGTCCGTGTCCATTTGACAAAGCTCTTTATATGACACCTTTCCCCCATGGATACATTATACCAATTTTTCCTAAGTATAATGGGAGAAAGAATCCTTTGGAACACATTAGAGAATTCTCAACAGCATGCATGGACATATCATATGACCCCACATACTTGATGAGACTATTTCCACGAACCCTTGTTCGGATAGGACTGGAATGGTTTTCTAAATTACCATATGGTATATGATCCTGGGGTGAATTAGCTGAGAATTTTATCGAACATTCGCCTTTAACATAGACAATGAGGTAACAATAGAAACCTTGTGCCACACGACACAAGAAGATGGCAAAAATTTTACCACTTTCTTTTAGAGATGGAGAAGTCTAGCTAGCAGATGTCTAGTTTAAATACCAGAAAAGGAAAAGGTCACGATATTCCTAGAGAACATCAACCCAAAACTGTGAAGTGATTTAAGGGTACACTATTGTACTTCATTCTCAGACTTGGTACAAAAGGGCATCATCCTTGAAAAAGGCCTTATAGACAAACAAGAAATAAAAGTACCAGGCAAAAATCCGGTTGTCCAACATCAGAATGCGCCAAATGATAGAAACAAATTCTGGTCTAGGAACAAAAATGTTACAAATGACGGCATTGTTGATGCTAAAAATGTACATACGAGACCAGTTATCACACTTAGAGGATACAACCAACATCAAGACATGACGAATAGTCTAGATCAAACAGCTAACTATGTCCAAATTCACAACAAAGACCACAAAGGAGATTTCCTACACATGAATTTACACCTTTAGGACAACCAATTGAGACAATCTTCAAGAGTTGATTAAACATAATCTCATCAAACCTTTGGAACCAAGAGAGTATGATCCTAGACAGTTCAAACCTTCATGGTGGGATGATAACTCTTTTTGTGACTATCATCGAATGAAAGGACACAACTGACAACAATGTCGCCAACTAAAGAATATCATACAAGACTTTGTTGAAAATGGAACTATAGAAGTCAGTGGGCAGAAAAATACCAAGAACAATGATCATAAGGTCTTCACGGACCCATTACATGACCATACAAAAGGAAGCACCTCTAGTTCGGGACCCAAGAACAATCCATCAACCAATTACGCAAACACTAAGTATGACTATGGAAAAGGAAATACCATATATAGCCTCTGGGCTGCAAATGAGCATGCTGATACTATCATCATTAAGAAGCATCCAGAATGTAATGTGAACACATGCAAAACTAAGATTACTATTCTAGGTCCTTCTTCTGAGCCATCCACGCAAGCTTCCAAGTTCAAGTACAACCTTCTTGATCAATTGAGTAAAACTCCCACACAAATATCTATCTTGGAATTGTTGACCTTATCACCTGAGCATCGAGCCATTCTTGAAAAAGCTCTACAGAATAGAACTATTCCTACAGACTTAGATGTCAATCGTTTCAAAGAAATAGTGGGATATTTGACCAACTCGCTTCATGCCACATTTTCCCAACAAGATTACTCAATGGAAAAATCTGATCATAATAACCCCTTACATCTTGAAGTCTTTGTCCATCAAAATAAATTCCGATCATTCTTGGTAGATGGAGGAGGAGGTTTGAACCTGTGTACCCTAAAATTGTTTAAGGCATTAGGATTCTCAGAAGACTGTGTAGATACCTTTAAGAGTATAGTCATCAAGGCTTAAAATGATGAGGAAAGATCATCCAAAGGAGTGGTTACACTCCCTATCCAAATTGGCCCAACAATCATGAACACTAGCTTCCAAGTCTTGGATCTCACCCTTTCGTACAACTTGTTGTTAGGTAGACCTTGGATACACACAATGAAAGTTGTACCTTCAACATATCACCAATGCCTTAAATTCCCTTATAATGGCACAAAAATCATAATTGATGGTGATCCAAATCTTTTTCAGTATTGTACAAGCCTAAAGGAAATCCCACAACGATAGGTACTAGTTAACCAAGAAGCTTCATAATCCACTTTATCCCTATGCGTTGACCCATCATGTCTTACTAAGTCCATTTCATTCAAACCACCATCATCCACCCCTAAGGTCGAGATCCAAGACAAAGGCTACAGAGAATATTACATGAAGGCATCATACTATGTCAGTCAACTGGTTCCACCTAAGGCATATGGTCTACCCATGCAGGATAGGAGATAGTTAGTAGTCATATTTCATGTTCCCCCTACAATGACATTAACCAAATGGGGCGAGTTAAGTGAAGAAATTGTGGATCAAGGTGATTCCTGGTTGTATCAAGAAAAACATGAATACCCCTCCCCGTCTATTCAAATAGCTAAGGACCAATATGGAAAAGGCTATAAGATAATGCAAAATGCAGGCTATGATGGGTATAGTGGGTTAGGACTACATCAAAATGGAAGGATGAAACCGATCACTGTCTACCCATGACCGAAATATCTAGGGCTAGGGTGTCCACTTAGAATTGGGTTTCCTGGTACTTCGTCACCATTTCAAGAAGAAGTGAGTGCTTGCACAGACATTGAGATATCTCATGAACCACTTCCCCCAGTTTACGACAAACCTCCAGTTTATGATGAATCCCCTTACTCAAGCAATTGTGAATGGGATTCCCTTTCATCTACCAGTACCATGAACATAGATGCTCTATTTGGAGAATTGGACCTAAATGTGAAACCTGTGCCGAAACCATCTAGTCCTCATCCTAGGAAACACTTGTCCAAAGAAGAATGGCAAGAGAACTATTATTGGGAAACCCTTGATCATACATCTTGAGTACTCGACAAACCATCTTCTTATGACACAACCCTTACAATAGTCCCACAACAGCTTATACCTACCCATAAGAAAAAGAATAAGAAGGAGTTAGTCCATAACTTCTATTACCATGTCAACCATTCTATATTCACCTTGTCCATAGATACCTTTAAGAACTCTGATGATGACATGCACCTTACATATCTTGAACTTATCGACTGGGATCAACAAGTTACACCTATCATAGATACATTCGAGAACGACGAAGAAATTGCTGTGTTCATGGGACTTAGAAAAGGCATATGACAAGGGGATCATAAAGCAGGTTTTACCATAGACTTGGATGATAAAGCATATTTTGGGGAGTCTATTTACACCTCTAGTCGCAAAAATGAGAATAAAAAGGAAAAATACAATGAAAAGAAAAATGATGAGTCCCTAGGTGAAAACCGAAAGGTGCCTATGGACGAGGAAAAAGTCAAACTAAAGGATGTAGCCAAGGGCGAAAACCTCTCAGAGGCACCCAAGGATAGAGGTTTAAATATTCTCCCCATTGAACAGGAAAAGTCACCAATGCTAGTAGAAGAATCTGTTGAAGTCAACATAGGTACAAAAGAGAATCCTCAGACAGTATATTTTGTAGCTTCTTTAACAGAGACGGAAAAACCTGAGTTTATGTTGACATGCCCTGGCTAGATCCAGATCTTATATTGCACCATTTACCACTACAACCAAGTATTAACCCAGTCAAACAAAAGTTGAGGAAAATGCATCCATAGATTGCTCTACTGGTCAAGGCAGAACTTAAGAAACTCTTGGATGTAGGATTCATAAGGATGATAGACTATCCAGATTGGATATCAAATCTAGTACCAATGACTAAATGAACTGGGGGCATTCACATTTGCACAAAATTTAGAGAAATCAATAAGGCATGTCCTAAGGATGACTTCCCTTTGTTGAATATCGACATCATAGTAGACCTTATAGCAGGATACGAGATGTTATCCCTCATGGATGGTTTCTCTGGATATAACCAGATTAAAATAGCAACTGAAGACCAACACAAGACAACTTTCATGTGTCCATGGGGCACATACTATTGGAATGTTATGCCATTTGGCCTTAAGAATGTGCGAGCTACCTATCAATGGGCAATGACTATGATTTTCCATGACCTTGTACATACTCTCATGGAGGATTGTGTAGATGACATTATAGCTAAATCAAAACCAAGGGAAGATCATTTGAAAGTTCTAGACAAGATATTCTAGAGGCTAGAGCATTACAACGTCAGGCTAAATCCGAAGAAGTGTGTCTTTGGCATGAAATAAGGGAAACTGTTAGGATATATCATTTCCCAAAGAGGCATTGAAGTAGATCCAGTGAAAGTAAGAGCTATCATAGAAATGCTTCCTCCAATCAGCATTGGTCAACACAAAACCCTATAGGGAAGATTACAGTCCATTAGGCATTTCATAGTACAATTGGTAGATAAAATACACCCGTTTCAACATCTACTCAAGAAAGGAGTACCATTTGTGTGGACACCTAAATGCCAAGAAGCTTTCCAGAAAATTAAGGACTATTTGCTTACTCCACCAGTCTTAATGCCACCTATAGAGGGGAAACCATTGATGCTATACATTTAGCAACTCAATTGTCATTAGGGGCTCTTCTCGCACAACATGATGACCAAGGTCATGAGAGAGAGTCTATTACATCAGTCATAACTTAGTGGGCTATGAATTGAATTACATCAACATAGAACGTGCCTATCTTTTGGTAGTCTTTGCTACCCAAAAGCTTCAGCACTATATGCTCAATCGATAAACAATGTTAATTATAAAGATTGATCCACTTAAATACCTCCTAAGTAAGGCATCTTTAACAGGCCGATTGGCTAAATGTGTTATGATACTTAGTGAGTATGAAATTCAGTATGTCGAGAGGAGGGCTATAAAAGGATAGGTGATTGCAGATCAATTAGCCGATGCACCTACTAAGGAAAACCATCCTTTAGTGATAAATTTTCTTGATGAATTTCTCTTCAACATTGACATTAAAACTGAATGGAAACTGTAGTTTGATGGGTCACATACAAATCATGGTTCAGGAGCTAGTATCCTATTTGTTACACCTCAAGGTGCTACCATTCCTAAATCATTCAGGATTGCTTTCCCTTGTACAAAAAATATTGCAAAGTATGAAGCTTTAGTGGTAGGATTAAAAATGGCAGCTCAGTGGAAAATTAAAAGCCTACATGTTTTTGGTGACTCTCAATTGGTAATCCGGCAGGTAAATGATGATTACAAGACTAAGGATGAGAAGCTTGCCCCTTACAAGCATATGGCTGATAGTTTCAAGCAGTATTTCAAAGACATAACTTTTCAACAAATACCACGTATATAGAATAGGGCTGCAGATGCTATGGCAACCATGGGTTCCTTGTTGGATATTCCGAGTAATGTTCCTAAGTTTGATTTTCTGGTTGAACAGTTGTTGGTCCCCGCCTATGATGTCCCTGATATTGTGATAGTGTGTACCATTGTTGGTCCTACATCTCCTTGGTATAAAGACATATTCGACTATCTTACTAACCAAACCTTACCTCAAGACCTATCAAACAACCAACATTGAACCTTCATTCGTAAGTCCACTAAATACACCATCATCGAAGAAACCCTATATAGATGTACCCTAGATAATGCCCTAATGAGATGTCTTGATGCTAAAGAAGCACAAAAAAATTTTTGAGTGGTGCACGAGGGTATATGCGGATCCCATTCAAGTGGTCCTACCTTAGCCCTTAAGATTATGAGACTAGGTTATTATTGGCCTACAATGGAGAAAGACTCATACATCTTTGTAAATAAATGTAGACAATGTCAAATACATGGAGATTTGATAAGAGCACTAGCATAGGAGCTTCATCTAATTACATCACCATGGCCATTCACCCAATGGGGACTTGACCTCATAGGTAAGATACACCCTCCATCATCCAACGACCATAAATTCATCATAACCGCCACCGAATACTTCACCAAATGGTTTGAAGCTATTCCCATGACCTACATCATCGACACACAAATCTCTATGTTTATCCTAAACTATATCATTTGTTGGTATGGTGTACCCCAATCCATAATCATAGACAATGGCCGCCCATTCAAGAACCAAGAAGTACACCATTTATGTGAAGAGTTCCATATCAAATATCATTTCTCCACCCCGTATGACCCACAAGGTAATGGCCAAGTTGAGGCATCTAATAAGACCATTTTTAGAATCCTTAAGAATACTGTGAATGACGTTGGTCATGACTGGAACCTATAGCTTAATCCTGCCTTATGGGCTTACCACACAAGCATCCATACTCCCACTGGTGCCACTCCATATTCCCTCGTATTTGGCTCCAAAGCTATCTTACCTATTGAGGTTGAAATACCTTCCCCAAGGGTATCCTTGAAGGGTCACATTGACGATGAAGAATACCGTGTATCTAGGTTACAAGAGCTAGAATTGCTAGATGAACAAAGACAGAAAGCGCTAGATCATTTGCAAGCATATCAAAATCGTCTTTGTCATAGCTACAATAAGAAGGTTCTCAATAGACACTTTGACATTGGTGACTTGGTATTAATGGAGAATCCTAAGAACCAAGCTAAGCAAGAGAAACTAGGTAAGTTTGAACCTAACTGGTTGGGGCCCTATATTGTCACAGAAGCCTTTGGATCAGGAGCCTACCAACTCTCTACTCCTGAAGGAGAGCCGATTTTGTCACCTATCAACATTCTGCATCTAAAGAGGTTCTATTCTTAGTTTCTGAGAACTCGTGTCTTAATCTAAAATACAAAAAAATTAAAAAATTAAAAAATGGTTACCTTAATGAAAACCTAGCAAGCAAGCATCTTTGTAACACCAAAAAAATTGAAAAAACAAAAAAGTAAAGAGAAATAATCTATCCAATAGTGAAAACCGCTTTGGTGCCATTGTGGATAAGTACCATGGTGAAAACCTGGCAAACATGCACCATGTGTAGTTAAGCTCACTCTTTCATCTACCATCATTCCAATCGGACTTTATCATCATCCATCACTCATAATAAATAGTTGTCTTATCCATTGCTTGGAACAATTGACATCTAATGTCCATTCCATCACACTCCCCATACATCTTCCATATCTTATTCTCGACTGGGGGAAAATCCTTGTTCTGTGCCCTGACACCTTGTACATAACATCATACCATCAAAAAAATGTCTTGAAAAAATCCCAAAAACATTAGAAAACTTCAAAAATCCAAAAAAATCAAAACATGTCAGAAAATAACAAAAACAGAGTCAAGTCCAGTCATGTCAAGTCTAGTCATGTCAAGTCAGTCATGTTAAGTCAGTCATAGACAAAGTCGAACTATGTTTCCTCTATGGCTAGGACATAGGCAAGGTGATCAATCGATGTGCCCCTGAGGCATTAGGTCTGTCAGTCTACGTTTTTCATGTATCACACAAACTTAAATCATGACTCTTTGTACATTCAAAGTCACTGGTCATGTCAAACTATGAGGTCTCTGCATGTATAACGTAGGCAAGGCTAATCAATTGATGAGCACCCAAGACCACACTAGGTCAGTCCAATAGGGTTCATTCATAATCACTATCATAGAAGTTTCCTATCATACTTTAGGGTATTATTTCATGTCATACACTGTCACCACACACACACACTTTTAATCAGTAAAGGAATTAAAACAAGTCATGCATCAACAAGGCAATCCATTTCAATAGTCATCAAAGTCAATATCAACCACATTGTCAAAATGATCAACCTATGTCTTAAGCAAGATATGTCTTTCTTGTCAACAAACGTCATCAAATTGTCATAGTCTCATGTAGCTTGTCACTTCAATGTCATCAGGCTCCAACGTCTTATATGACATGTGTCTTTCTAAAACCAAGCTTTGTCAAGCCTTATACATAAGTCACCAAGTCAAAACCAAACTCAACATCTTATGCAGTATGTGTCATTCTCTCAAATTACGCTATGTCAAACATCAAACATCAACATCAAATAGTCCTACACGATTAAGTTTTGGTGAATACTTTTATTTGGCTTTATGACTTTACATCTTACTTTGTCATATCTTTTGATCGATTTGTGAATTATTCTAGTTACTAGCTTTATCAAGGATGTGTCAGGACTATTTTTCTTTGACTGCTATCTGTCTACTATCTTTTTAAACATTGGTTTTTGAGTCATGTTACTAGTTTCCTCAAGGATTTCCTACCAAGGATTTAGAGGAGCAATGATGTCTCATGACCCATCTTTTATTTGTCTATTGTTTGTGGTTTGTCTTGACACAAAATGACTGGGGCATTTTATTCTTAGTCTGAGTTAGGACACTCCTTGTTTGTGACTGTTTGTTCTTTAAAGATGGATGACTTTGTACACTATGGTCTATCTGATATCATAGTGTGTACTATCCATTTGTGTCATGTCTCGCCCAATGATAATAACAAGCAAGCATAACATATTTGGAAATATATCGAAGATTATGTATTTTTCTCAATCAATAACCATTCTTTTTCAATACTAACTTTTTGAATTATTCATGCTAACATTTCTTCTTTTCTTCATCTTCACCACCATTATCTATCCATTTCGAGAGCACACTCATGTTCTTCCAACCCATCTATCCTCTCGAGGGGGCATACCACTACCTCCTCATCATTCTCCCTTTCCTTGGGGCATACCTTAACCTGATTCATGCTGGGGCACGATAGGGGCATATTTTCTTTGACACAACGTCGTACCAAGATTGTATCAAAGAGGGGCAAACTGTAGATACCAAAAATTGGTCTAGGCTTGTGAGTACACATTTGACATAATTTTCTATATTCCTTCATCTTGATTAAATAAAGTTAATTATATAATTACCCTTTCTAATAGATATTTCCTCTATTAATTAAATACCCTATTTAATTAATTCATTAATTCATTATCACCCTTTATTCAACTTGATTAATTAAATAAATCATAATTATTTAATTATGTCGCTAACTAATTAATTATTCCTTCTTAATTAAATAATTTATTATTTAATTACCTCCTTTATCATATCTCAACTATAATTAAATATCTTTATTTAATTATTCATTTAACCCCCTTTATCTATAATTAAATATTTATTATTTAATTATTCAATTTAATCCTTTTCAACAGTCAAATTAAATAAATTACTTTATTTATTTAATTAAATTCTCTTATTTTTGAATGTTGAATTAAATTAACATTTAATTCATATGTTTAATTATCTATGTCACATTCTTCTATCAATCAGTTATCTAAGTCATTCACTCACCGTCTGACTCGAGATCTATTCGTAGTTCTCCAGTTATCTCGGGATTTAACACCTAATTATCTCTGCAAGAGGACTCTCCATCACAACTAGTCAATTAACTAGTTCCAACTCATATGCATGATGTGTTTATTAATTAAATATCTTTATTTAATTAATTAACTCATGTCTACATTCAAATGCATTATTCTTCAACTTCTAACTTTGTCTTTAACATACAAAGTCTATTTCTTCTTTTTTTCGAAGACTCTTAACTGGAGATTAAGATTTGGAACTTGTGTTCTAACTCACGTTCTAATTTAGTCTTTATCATGTAGTCTTTCCTGACTCATGTTCTATTTGGCACAGAACTCAACTGCATGGCATTCGTCAATCTCGTCCGTTGATCTCTCTTTCAATCTGAGCCGATCGTTCGAAAACCCAAAATCTATAAAATGGCCTGTCATTATCATTATTCATCCTCCCAAAATCATACACTTTCAAAGGGTGAGAGCTTTCCATTAATTTGTTTAGTTATTATGTTTAATTCTTTGTTCTTTGTTGTTTGATTTTAGATTATTATTTAGATTAGGATTAACATCGTTCTTTCTAGTTGCAGATCATCTTTATTCACAGATTTTAATCTACAGTTACAATACTGTTTGAAAGTTATAGATTTTTTTCAATAAGCCTATCAATTAGGACTTTATTCATAATTATAATAGAAAATGAATAATAATTATTTATTAAATTCAAAGTAAAGCATAATTTATATTGGTGGAAAGCTGCAAATCTCCTCTAAAAACCCTTTTCGTTTTATCAATTTTGGGTAAAAAAAAAGTCATCAGCCACATGGGTCATCATATGGCTTACATATCGCCACTTTTTGGCTCATCATGATCCTGCACATAACCATGATCAAAACAACACTTTCCCAACTACCTAAATATCCAAGTATACTTTAGTAGACCCACCAAAAAAAAATGAAATCACAATATACTTGGTACATAAAAAAAAAAAATGCATGGATGGCTGGATATAGCTCCACAATACCTTTCCAATGCCACAAGAATCGTGAAAATCAGATATCATGAAAATAAGTTATGAGATCATGAGATTAAAATGAAGATCTAACTTCAATCATAAAAAAGTAGCACCAAACTGCAAAATTTCTTAAAAGTAATTTCACATTGAAAAATTAAGCTTGTTAGCTTTCTGATGGTATTTAATTTGAATAAATCTACCTATATGGGTGAATGTTATAAAAATTTGAAAAAATAGCTAATTTAGGCATAAAGGGGGTCAAATCATGCATTTACTGGCTAAAATGGCACAAAAAATATGTGCCTCGAGGTCAAATATGAGGTTCTCCATATGACCTTGGTCATCAAAAAAGAAAAATAAAAAACCTCATCGCCAAAGGTGGTGGGCAGCTGGAGACCATGCCACCCAAGCTTAAGCCTCTGTGGTTGGCCATTGCCCTAGCTCGGTGACGAAAGGAAAAACACAATCAACAAAACTTTATCCATCAACCAAAATTACAAAGGAATTTAAATTAAAGACTTTTTAATAATAAAACTTAGTGTATAAAGGTCAAACCCATATCAGATAGTTGACAAGACAACAGATGATAAGGATGATGATGTCAATGGATGATGTCAGACCCTGTAGAATATGCCAAAAAGAATAGAATATGCAGTAGAAAAGGATTTTCATCAAGAATTTTTTATTTTATAAACCCCAATAAATAATATTCCCCCAAAAAATATTTTAGATTTTTGCTTGAAATAAAATAATATAAATCACATAATATATTTTTTATTTTCTACAAAAATAATATGTCAACTTGGGGGTTCGTACGACTTTCCCAGGGAAATTTGTTTTGCCTCAAAAACCACTTTATCTGAATATAGTCTAATTTTATATCAAAATAGATTTCCTAGGCCTCCTGATCAAAATGGCAAGGTTGATTTGGGTTGAAAGTGCCCCAATTTTTAAGCTATGCATTCAAATCTTGCAACTAAAACCCTCAAATTGAAAATATCATAGATCAAGAAAAACATAACCAAATTTGATAAAATGAAAGACAAAATTGACTTTCTTTGAAACCTTGGATTCAACCATGAGGTCATTTAAACCCCAAAATGTACCTAGAAAATCCTTCAAGACAATATTAAATCCTCAGATCTGAGAAGGAATCTAGAACACTGGAGCTTTCATACCATGTAAGAGTAAATGATGACTCCCCAGCACCCCTAGAAATAGTTGCTACACCAAAATATCTTCCACAAGAGAGAAAATGGCAAGAATATTCGCTTCAACAGTGCAACATTGAATATTGGTTGAATATGAAAATTTACATATGAAGCCTTGCTTATAAAGTCAAGGTGAGAGATAGGATTAGAAAAGATCAGTCCAATTGCCTTAATCCTATTACATGAGACAACTAACAAACTAACTCATAACTACCTAGGATAAGATAAAGTCTAGACATGACAACTAAGAATTCTTAAACGGATATTTTATCCTAAGTAAAATTAACATGTGAATATGTCCCCTAATTACTTAGTGAGTGAATTAGCTAGGTAAGAGACATTTATTCACACCAACATGGACCTACGTTAAGAGGTAGCTGAGTCTATGTGCATTTGTCTTGCAGATATTATGTTGAGGAAAATTAGAGATACAACAATTGAAAGGTTTAATACTTATGAAGAGAAATGAAGTATAGAAAACCTAGAAAATAAAAATAAGGATATTCAAGAAAAGTTCTAAAAGATGAAATTTGAGTTAGAAAGGGAGTTTGACACCCTATCAAACTTGTGGAGAAATCAAAAGGCACATATGCTCCTCTGCAAAGTTCACTAATAATAAGAAGGTTAGGCAGGACCTCAACCTCCACACCTACCATTACAAAGCCCTCCAAAATAAAATCAACAAATGGTTCCAAGAAAATAGGCACATCTATCCTCTCTGAGCAAAAATTGGCTCCAAATAGAAGAAAGAAAAATCAAGAGGAGTTAGGTATATTGGTGCAGAAGCACCTTAAGGTCTTTTGAAAAGACTTAGCAAATTTTGGCTTGCAGGTGGTTCTAGCCAACCACCAAGGTAATAAGGACTACTTGATAAAGTCCCAAGGTTGATTTGGTGTGTGTGTTGTGGCAAGTTTGTTTAAAGTCTTGAGTTTTGTGTATGCTTAAGATATCTTGCTAAGTTGTCATGACAACATCTCCTAAACACTAGGATGCATTTATGTTGTTCTAAGCCTGACTTAAGGGTCCCAACATGTGGGGATAGGATATATAAGGTAAGACAAACCCTAACCTGACAGTTGGAGGAATTGGAAGAGTAGGAAGTACTATTGGACGGATTGTGTCTTGGAAAGAACAAGCTTTCTTGACTATGATTTTGAAACAGAGCATTGATCTAGTCAATTAATGGATTGAAGGAACTGAACTAATGCATTGAATCCTTACTTTGTGACATGTAACTACTTTGTGTAGCATTTGTTTAGTTGTTTGGCATGACTGGTTAACAGTTTGTAAATTCCTTGTGTTCATCTGTTTCACTGCCTGATTCAAGGCAAGTTTTGTAAAAGATGCACCCCACTTGAATTCCCGTGGCTAAACTTCCATGGCCTCTTGGAATCAAGTAGGGGACATTGCATATAGTGTAAATATGGTCTTTGTAGTCTTTTTTTGCAGGAGATCTTGTAATTCCATCAAGCTCTAGGCGAGTGTAGGGGCATTCTCGCTATGTACTTGAACAGAACATAAGCAAGAGGGCTTGCTTAATGGATTGGTTTGTGTCAAGGAGAAGTGCAGAGGAGGCCATTAAAGCACTCAATTATGTTAAAAAAACCAGCGAGTGTCACGTACCCTTGAAACCCTTGAAAATAGGGGTTTGGTGACAGACCTATGTATGGACACCAAGGAGGTCTAAAACCTAGGAAATATTGGAGGCCTAATTGACCAAAAAGGCTACAAGGCCTAAAAACAAGGTTTACATGATTTTGATGGACAAATGAAGAAGGAATCTAACAAGATGGATCACAGTGAAGTAGGATCAACTAGGGAATAGTTGGAATACCTATTCCTAGTCCCAAGAATGGCTTGGGGAAATTTGTGGCAAAGTTGAGCCCAAAGGTGCTTAGTAGGGGTGTGAGAGCAAAGGTGAGTGTTTGAAGTTGGTGGAGAGTTCTATAAGGAGATAGGGGTCTTAGGAGTGACCTCTGAGTAGGGTAGAGAAGAATACCCTAGTAAGCCCAAAGAGTAGGTCTTAGAAAGAGCAAATGTGCTCTTGAGAGATAGTACTCCCCATCACATTGGTATCAAAGCCAAGCTAAAAGGCTTGGGAATTGAGGAATGTATGTTAGAGGGACGTGAATCCATAGGAGAAAACACCATGGTGACCAATGTAGAACTGGATAGAGATTTGACAAAGCAACAAGAAAAGAATAAACGTCTTGAAGAAATTGTGGAGAAGATGAAGCACAAACTAGAAGAGGTTGCAGAGACCGCAGGCAAGATGAAAGTGTAGTTAGCAGGGGATAAAGACAAGGGTAAGAACCAAGTTGAGGAAGAAATGGAACCAAAACCTAACCCTCCATTAGCAGAGGAACCCTTCCTCAAAGCATTAAAGGCACTAAGTGGCAAGGCACTAGAAGGCATCCCTGTTTTCACAAGAAGAATGGATGCATAATTAGTTATGGATTGGATTGAGGGAATGGAAAATCACTTTGAATGTGATGGGATTACAGAGGCACAAAAGGTGAAGATAGCCAAATCAAGGTTAAGAGGACAAGAATTAACTTGGTGGAAGTTTTTGCAAGAAGAAAGAGAGAAGGAAGACAAGAAGCCAATAGGAAATTAGAAAACTATGGTGGCTAAAGTAAAGGAAAACTATCTACTTGAGGATTATGAAATCCAATTGAATAAGAAGAGGAGAAATCTCAGCCAAAGAGAACTAGACGGAGCTGCCTACACAAAAGAGTTCCAAAAACTAAGCTTGAGGTCTAGAGTGCAAGAAAGTGAAAGCATTAAGGTTGCCATGTATCTAAATGGCCTTAGATGGAACATACAAGAAGAGTTGAGTCTCTTTAAAGTTACTACCCTCCATAGTTGTTATCAAATGGCTATTAAAGTGGAAGAAAAACTGAAAAAGAAACAAGATTCAAGTACTAGGGGTAGAGGAAAAGGCAGAGACCCTAGAGGTGGACATAGAGGAGGTTTTTATGGAAGGAGAAATGAGAACAGAGGCCAAGGAGATTCTAAGTTTGGTGAACAATCCCATGAGACAAATAGTAGAGGGGGATACAGAGGTAGAAGTTCTTACAATGGTGGAAGAGGCAGATCAGGAGGATTTGGGAGAAATTCTCACTTTGCTTCCATGAAGTGTTACAATTGTGGGAAATTGGGTCACCTTGCATATAGGTGTCCTGATAAGCCAATATTTTCACAAGGTGAGAAAAGGATTTCTTATGTCCAAGATGAGGACTATTCTAAACACTCAGAGGCGAGTTTAGATTCAGAGAAAGGAGAGAATCTCATGTTGAGAAGGATCTTGATCAAAGCACCTACAGATGATGAACACAAACAAAGGAGGGCTCTTTTTAGAGTCAAGTGCAAAATACTAGGAAAGGTATGCAAGGTCATCATTGATTTAGGATCCATTGATAATGTCATCTCAGAGGAGGCAGTATAGAAGTTAAACCTCACTAAGATACCTCATGTGTGTCCCTATAAAGTTACTTGGTTGAATAAGGGGAAAATATTGGTCAGTGAGCAAGTATGGGTTGAGTTTACCATAGGTAAGTATCAAGATAGGATACTATGTCATGTGTTACCAATGGATGCATGCCATATGTTGCTTGGAAAACCATGGCAGTATGACAGGGAGGCAATACACCATGGCAAGGAGAACAAGTATTCATTCAAAAAGAATGGAGTAACTTACAAGATTCAGTATTTAATAGAAGAAGGCACAATGGAGAAGGCAGAATCCCATACCCTTTTGATGAGTGGGAAAGAATTCTTGAAACACATGAATGAGGAAGGAGTTGGCTATGTTATCATGTTGAAGCCAAAGGAGGAGGAGTCACCTAGTCAGTCACCTATGTTAGCAGAAGTGAAGCAACTGTTAGACCAGTTCAAGGAAACTATTTGTGAAGGTACACCAGCCACACTACCACCTAAGAAGGAAATCAATCATCAAATAGACTTTGTGCCAAGAGCAACATTGCCTAACAAGGCTGCATACAAGATGACATTGGAGCATAACAAAGAGATAGCAAGGAAATTTCAAGAGCTCTTGGACCAAGGGCTGATCAGAAAAAGCATAAGCCCATGTGATGTCCCAGTGGTGTTGGCTCCTAAGAAGGGAGACAAGTGGAGAATGTGTACTAATTCTAGGGAAATAAATAGGATAACTATTAGATATAGGTTTCCTATTCCTAGAATAGAAGATTTAATGGATCGTTTAGGGGGTGCTAGGTATTACTCCAAGATTGATTTAAAAAGTGGCTACTATCAGATTAGGATGAAAGAGGGAGATGAATGGAAGTCAGCTTTTAAGACCACAGAGAGGTTATATGAGTGGTTGGTAATGCCATTTGGGCTTAAAAATGCACCTAGCACTTTTATAAGGGTGATGAATGAGGTCTTGAAGGACTATATAGGAGTCTTTGTGGTAGTCTACTTAGATGATATCCTCATCTTTAGTAAAACAAAATAGGAACACATGAAGCACCTGGACCTTGTGTTGAAGAAACTTCAAGAGGAGAAGCTCACCATAAATCTTGAGAAGAGTGAGTTTATGAAACAAGAGCTAGTCTACCTAGGATTTATAGTATCTCAAGGGGACTTGAAAATGGATAAGAGCAAGGTTGAAGCCATTCTCAGTTGGCCTACTCCCAAGATAGGGACTAAAGTCAAAAGTTTCCATGGGTTAGCCCAATTCTATAGGAAGTTTATTAAGAGATTTAGTGAAATATGTGCACCAGTCCTTGACACCATCAGAGGAGGACTTAAGAAAAAGTTTGTGTGGACAAAAGAAGCCAATGAGGGGTTTGAGAGATTGAAAAAGGAAGTAGCTACCCAACCAATACTGGTTTTACCAAGTTTTGATAAACTATTCATAGTGGAATGTGATGCAAGCAACATGGCAGTGGGTGCAGTCCTAAGCCAAGAAGGTAGGCCAGTGGCATTCTTTAGTGAGAGGCTAAGTGAAGCAAAGCATAGATATTCATCCTATGACTTAGAGCTATATGCTTTAGTACAAGCCCTTAAGAAGTGGAGGCACTATTTATTGCCTAAAGAATTTGTGGTATACACTGATAACCAGGCCTTAAGCTACATAAACACACAAGAGAAGCTTAGTTTGAGGCATATAAAGTGGATGGAGTTTCTAAAATCATACATGTTTACTATCAAGCACAATAAAGGGGTCAATAACAAAGTTGCAGATGCCCTTAGTAGAAGGTTACTTACCATTCAGGAGATACAACTGTAGAGTATAGGGGTTGAGGGGTTCAAGGATCTTTATGAAGGAGATTGAGATTTCTCAGAGATCTATAAGGTGTACTGATTTTGAAAATCACTTTCCAAGTGAGTATGCATACTACACTTTACAGAATGGTCTATTGTTTAGAGGGAAACAACTATGTGTTCCAAGAGGTTCCATGAGGGAGAACCTCATCCAAGAAAAGCAAAATGGTAGTTTGAGTGGACACTTTGGGTTAAACAAGACCCTAGACTTAGTCGAGAGATTCTATTAGTAGCCTAAAATAAAAAGAGATGTAAGAAGGTATGTTGAACAATGTGGAGTGTGTCAGAAGGCAAAGGGGACATCAACACATGCAGGTCTTTACCAACCATTTCCCATTCCAAATAGACCATGGGAGTGCATAAGTATGGATTTCATTGTAGGGCTACCTAGGACACCAACTAGTTTGGATAGTGTGTTTGTGGTAGTGGAAAAATTCAGTAAGATGAGTCATTTCATCCCATGCAAAATAACACATGATGCTAGTCACATTGCCCATCTATTCTTCAAGGAGATAGTAAGGATACATGGGTTGCCAATGAGCATAGCTGCAAACAAAGATGTGAAGTTCATGGGACACTTCTGGAAGACTCTTTGGAGGAGGCTAGGAAGCAACTTGTCTCATAGTTCTGCATATCATCCTCAAATAGATGGAAAGATAGAGGTGATAAATAGGGTACTTGGGAACTTTTTGAGATGTCTGACTAAAGAGTATGGACAAGGATGGGAACAAGTTATTCCATAGGCATAATTTTGCTATAATGATAGCACACACAAAACTACTGGTAAGATTCCATTTTAAATTGTATATGGGTTACATCCAAGAGGTGCACTTGAGCTAAGAGACCTAAAGGGTTATGAAGGAATCAGTGGTCATGCATATTATTTTGCTCAATCAATGAGAGATGTTCATGAGCAAGTAAAGAAGACACTAATGGAGGTTAATCAAAAGTTGGAAGCTAAAAGAGATGAAGGGAGCAGAGATCTACAATTTGAGATAGGTGATTTGGTAATGGTATACTTGAACTAAGGTATAGATGAAAAGGATAGGGCCATGCAAAGTGTTGGCTAAATATGGTCAAAATTCCTACAAGGTGGAACTACCCAAGGAGTTTTCCATTTCTCCTATCTTCAATGTGAAAGACTTGGTGAAATATAAAGGACCAAAGATGAATGATGAGTAGTATAGTACTGAGGTGAGTAAGGATGTGGAAGAACTCAAGGTAACCGATTAGATCATACCACAGGTTGACAAGATTCTGGATTCAAGGGTGAAGAAGAAGACTAGGCACAAGACATATATGGAGCACCTAGTGAAATATAGACACCAACCAGAGTCAAAGGCTACTTGGATAGTAGAGAGTGACTTCAAGAATCAGTGAGGAGTTCTTAACACCACAGGTTCCTTAACTTCCTTGTTGCAGGGGGAGAATGGTGCAGGATTACATTAAGGTCTTTTGAAAGGACTTAGAAAATTTAGGCTTGTAGGTGATTCTAGCCAACCACAAAGGTAATAAGGACTATTTGATAAATTCCCAAGGTTGATTTGGTGTGTGTGTTGTGGAAAGTTTGTCTAGAGTCTTGAGTTTTGTGTATGCTTAGGATATCCTACAAAGTTGTCATGACAACATCTCCTAAACACTAGGAAGCATTTATATTGTTCTAAGCCCAACCTAAGGGTCCCAATATGTGGGGATAGGATATATAAGGTTAGAAAAACCCTAACTTGACAGTTGGAGGAATTAGAAGAGTAGGAAGTACTATTGTATGGATTGTGTCTTGGAAAGAACAAGTTTTCTTGACTATGTTTTTGAAACAGAGCCTTGATCCAGTCAATTAATGGATTGAAAGGACTGAACTAATGCATTGAATCCTTACTTTGTGACATGTAACTACTTTATGTGGCATTGGTTTAGTTTTTTGGCATGATTGGTTAACAGTTTGTAAATTCCTTGTGTTCATCTATTTCACTGCCTGATTCAGGGCCAGTTTTGTAAAAGATGCACCCGAATTGAATTCCTGTGGTTGAACTTCCATGGCCTCTTGGAATCAAGTAGGGGACCTTGTTCATAGTGTAAATATGGTCTATGGAGTCTTTGTTTTTAGGAGAGCTAGTAATTCAATCAAGCTCTAGGCGAGTGTAGGGGGATTCTAGCTAGGTGCTTGAGCAGAACAAAAGCAAGAGGGCTTGCTTAATGGATTGGTTTGTGCCAATAAATGGTGTAGAGGTGTAGGGGTATGTATCTTGGACATGTGTATGCAAGGAGAAGTGAAGATGAGGCCATTAAAGCACTCAATTAAGTTAAAGAAACTAGACAGTGTCACATACCCTAGAAACCCTTGAAAATAGGGGTTTGGTGATAGACCTATGTACGAACACCAAGGAGGTCTAAAACCTAGGAAATATTGGAGCCTAGGAGGTCTATAGAGAGAATCCCTAAAGATTTTGGGGGTTTGTTAAGGAAGTCTTGAGGTTATAAAAAAAACACTAGTTTTAGGAGGCCTAATTGACCTAAAAGGCTACAAGGCCTAAAAACAAGGTTTACATGAATTCGATGGACAAATGAAGAAAGAATCTAACAAGATGGATCAGAGTGAAGTAGGATCAACTAGGGAATAGTTGGAATACCTATTCCTAGTCCCAATAATGGCTTGGGGAACATTGTGGAAAAGTTGAGCCCAAAGGTGCTTAGTAGGGGTGTGAGAGCAAAGGTGAGTGTTTGAAGTTGGTGGAGAGTTCTATAAGGAGATAGGGGTCTTAGGAGTGACCCTTGAGTAGGGTAGAGAAGAATACCCTAGTAAGACCAAAGAGTAGGTCTTAGAAAGAGAAAATGTTCTCTTGAGAGATAGTAGTCCCCATCATATATCAATCCAAAAATAAGATGAGGAAGAACATCAATTGGTGTAGAAAAGGAAATCAAAAGACTCTCAGGAAGAATCTAGTATAGAAAAGGGAAATAAGAAAGAGGAGACGCCTCCAGTTCGTGAGCATGGTCCCCTGAAGTTTCAAGTATTATTTAGTGCTATAGAAGAGTTTGGAATTCTAAAGGATATGGTTGGAATGCATCTAAAGGCTAATGATTTAGATAATACAGTAATTTAAGAGGCTATTATGAAAATACATGGTGACATTTAATATTTTCCTAGGTGAGATAGATGATCAGTTGTTGGTTGATATAAAATTTATATTGAGTCCAAGAAGACAAGAGGCTATTGCAGAAGATGCAAAGATGAATTTTTTTTTCTTGGAGAAGATTAGTTCCTCATTATCTCATGAGGAAACAACTAATTTGTTTTGGTTGTATGCCCAAGATTTCAAGATAAAGAAAATAGTAAATACTCTTACAGGAAAAGACAAGGATGATATAGAGAAGCTAAGGAGAGAAACATTGCAAATAATTTAAAATCTTCTTAAATTTGGCAACCTCTCTGAATGATGAGGATCAAATGCAACAAGAAACATCCCTCCTGAAAAGAAATGAGGAAATAAATGAGAAACATGAGAAAGAAGACATGTTGATAGATAACACCCCTCTAAATGTAGATATAACTATCGAGAAGAGCAAAGAAGATGAGAAAGGAGTCTTATATAAGATTGTAGCTCAAAAGGAACAAACTATTCCTGCTTTGGAAGTTGAGAAGATTGCATAAGAGTGTTCTCACAGTGGATAAAAGGAGAAGAATGATACACAAGTAGAAGAAAGCACTAAAGCAATTTGTGAATCTTCCTAACTCTCTAAATATTCATTCAAATATATTTTAGATATGCAATTATAGTTCCAACCATTGGTAATTGCACAATTGTTATAAATTCTGAAACAACAAGGTCAAGTGGATGTGTATAGGATCTCTCCTCTCGATAAGTTACAACTTGTTTATGTATTTCATGTCTCTATAATAAAGGAGATACCTCAAACTCACTAGAAGAGCACAAATTTAGTAGATGAATATGTTAAGGTGTTGTATGAAGACCTTCCCAAAGTATCCAATAATACTTCTTTATCACATGGACAAAAATTGAAGCTACTGCTAAATTATTTTAAGGAGTACTCTACTAGTCTCAAAGAGAAGACTAAAGGGAAGCAACAAATAAGTTGAATGATAAGACGTTAGCTGATGCCTTAGATAAGAGTGGTATTGCACATGCCAAGTTGCAAGGAAACTTGAAGTATGTTCAAAAGTGTTTGGATGAAGCCAATATATCTATATATATTTGATGGCTAGTATGTATAAAGATTATAAAGAATCAGTTGGACCCAATGGAGTCTCAAATTTATGAGGCCTCTAGTGTGTATGATCAAGTGAATGATGGAGATGGAGTAGCTAGAGTGGTCATTGAAAATATACATGTTCAATTCATCTTAGTGCAAGAACAAAAAGAGAAAATCATAATATAGTATAGTATGTTAAGTGTACGTATTACATCTTTAACTGGATTTTTGGTAATTGCAAAGAATTTTCTGCAAAATATAATAGTGTTGAGCTCTCTAGAAGAAGGATAATGCCTCTATGTATAGTTTGAAAACCAAAGCTACATGCTTTATTTTTCCAAGAAGGATTGGGAGCCAAACCTTGCAAAATTAAAGGCATCATATCAAGTTATATTACCCTCATACAATTAAGGTGTATACTTTCTTTTTCTAATTGTATAGACCATTTTTTATATCAATATACATTTGTGGAATTATTAGATGATGTTGCAATACAGTTTTGTCTTTTTTTATGAATATCATAGAAAGGGGTAGCTATTCTCATGTAGATATAGCAGTGAGGGTATGTAATGTGGATTTACTACCCTTTTCCCTTGATGTCAAAGGGGAAGTAAAGTATAGAAGTATGTTTTCATCAATTAAAAAGGGGGAGATTATTGGAAACATAGGAATTATAATGTATAGTATTTTCATTGATGGAAATGCATTGTAGAAGTGACGGTATATCAGTATGCATATATTCCAGAGAAGACCAAGTATTTTTCAGAAATTGGCTAAGTACCAGACTAAGATAGTGATGTAACAAAGAATTAGTTTTATGGTTCACATTTCTCCTCACTACAATATCTTTGAATACATTTTTGAGGTGATAATGGTACATATGAAGGAGTAAATATTAAAATTTTAAGGGTTTTATGTATTCCACACTAGAAGATATTGATGATAGAGTATCAAACTAAGTAGAGACATAGTTACAGTTGCAGAGTTCATGTTAGAATACTCCACATTCCGCCAAATATGATCATTATGTTGTGTGAATTTTAGGATGTTCTTGAAGATTTCATATGCATGTACTCTGATTTTCAAGTGGTTTGGTGGCCCACATGTCATGTTTTGGGATGAACAATTGGTTCATTTAGTTGTTGATTCACCAGCTTTGTTGTGTGGTGCTAACCTAAGATTTTTTGGGGTCGTTCAAAACTAAATTATGTATGGAATAGAATTATAGGAGTATTTATAGGTCATTCTAACCTATCTTGGTGAAGAACACACTTCAGTTACTTTGAGAATGTATGTATGATAGAGTTTTGAGCTGACAGGTTATGAGGTCACATGTTTCATCTAATTAGGCCAACCTAATTGATGATTTGATTATTTACAATATATATATATATATAAATTCAATTCATTGATGGTATGATGAGGTGTGTAGTGAAGTGAAAAACGTGATAGTGGAAATCTTGTGATAGTGAGGAATAATGTGTGTAAAGTCATTTTTTTATCTTAATTAGAACTGTATCTTCAACATATAATAGATGCATTGTAAGTAGTTCAAATTCTAGTAGTGTGCCATCCTTTTTATATCTTTTGTAATTCAGGAAGAAGTGGTATTCCTTGGGTAGTGAGCCCTCCTTTTTTATAGATATGTCCTTCAAGCAATCATCCCTTTAGGTGGTGAGCCTCATGTAATCTATAGTATCTGGTTATGATATATTGTGAGATAATCCTCACTGTATTTTTTTTCCTTTCAAGGGTTTTCCATGTAAATCTGGTGTTCTTATGTTGATTATTATGATGCATGATTTAATTATTTATTTCCATTTCTACAAGTTCATTAAGATGCTTTGAATGCACTTGTAAGTTGAATTTTAGGGAATACTTATTCGCCCCCCATCTTAGTATTCTGGGTGTTCAATAATAATTACAACAATTAGATCATCATTATTATATTTCTTTCCATTAGTAATAGAGTTTTGTTATTATGTCTTCTCAAGGAGGAATCATGTTAATACTTCTCTACACCTAATAATATTATTTCCATTATTCATATCATTATGCGAGCTTTAGGATGAATCCTAGTTCGACTTCCTCTTTCAGAAGAGTCCTGATGATTTATATTCTAAGGACTCCTAGTTTTATCATTCTAGGTAGAATCACATTATCTTCTTTTCCAAATATTTAGCAATATTTTATTATATTTTAATTTTTAGACATTATTAATCTTGAACATATTGAATGATATTTTTGTGCATATATTTTTTATGATTGTGCACACACTTGAAGGAAATCTACTAAATTGTAACATTCTAAATTATACCATTTCTATGAGTGTTTGAGTATTAATGATCTGATTATTGCAAACTAATAATCATTGAACAATCTTCTCAAATACATCATTTTACTATCACTGTATCATCATGACATCAAAAGCCTTATAACCTAGAAATATTATATATTCCATGATGTGTGATGGCTAATTGTATCAAACCCATTACAATTGACCTTGAGGGTTTGACAAAAAGAGAACAATTTGTGAGTTACTAACTCCTTAATGATGTCTATCAACACCACTCTTATGGACACAAGCTCTACAAACCAAGGTCAATAAAAATTTGACATCAATTTCACCTTCTTTTTTTAATCTTATGAGGGTTTAGTTCAATTAGTGTAAAGATTAATTTTGCAAGCATGTAAGTGAATCAAAATATTAGGAATAAAATTTTGGTCCCTATACTTCTTGTCTAATAGATAATAAAATTTTAATATAGTGATGGCTTAATAGATGTCATTTTCAATAGTAATATTAATAGAAAATCTACAACTAAATACCATTATTCTATCTATTTTCGTTACATATATTTATTTAAATAAATTAATCTAATGTTAATTTCTTAACTCTATAAAATAATTAATTTCTCACTAATATTTTAGTTGTTATTTTTCTTTAAAACACACATAATGAAAAATGGAGATAAAAGGTTGCTACACTACTCAACACCAAATCACATAAGTGACTCTCTTATTAACCCTTAAAATAGGTCAAAGAACCCAATAAATGAGTGAGCTTCGATAACTCCTATGGTATCATGAAACAATTATATTTAATATGTTTATCTATTACTTGTAACATTAAGAGCTATTATATTCATTTCACAAGTTACATCAAAGAATCAAGCTACCACATCATCATATAGAGTCTAATCATTAATAAATATCTTCATGAATATGTTCTAGTGTAGTATTTTAGGGTGTGTTTTTGGACAACTCAACCAAGACATAGCTGATTTTATTATATTGTGAATTCCCAAAACCATAAATTATAACTTTTAACATTTTAACTCGCATATAATAATATACTATCATTTTTTCAAAATTTCAAATTAACATTTAAGAGCTTGATAAATGCCAAAATTACAATAAACATCTATTAGATCGTTCAACTAATTTCACTTCAAGTACATGAATAAAAATAATAATAACTCCACAATTGAAATTATGGTTTAGTAAGAAGTATTCATGTTTTCTATCGATCATTCAACCATTTTCCTATATATTTAAAATATGTATATAATTGCATGATCCTTTGTAGGGCTTTATTTCTCCCCGTAAACAACTGGCGGTAACCGAGTGCATCACTCTACTTTAGAGAGCAGAAAAAATATATTAATGGAAATTGTAATTTATATTTGAGCATATGATCTTCTAAAGTTGTATGCATACCATTTATATTTCTATACATTTATAAATTAACACAGAAGTTTCTGCACATCAGCATTTATAGCATTACCACTTGCAGAACAATTTTACAGTTAGGAACGAACGTACTCTGTTCCCTTGACTTGGATACTAATAGAGGAACGCAGCCATTCTGTACACTACTACCATTTAATAACTTCCAATCTAAATCTTCAACCATACTGTGCACTTTCACTAATTCATATTTTCCACTCTAAATTTTCAGTCTCCCATTCTTCCAAATCTGATTTATTCTTAGATCATAACAATCTAAATAAAAACAACTGAGACAAATGCAATGACTAAATACAGGTGCACGAAATAACCTATCCTTATAGAAAAATGACAGATAGCTTTGAATAAGTTACTCTATGGAACTATGGCCTTAGCACCAGGAGGATTGTTGTGGCCTATTCCGGGACTATGTCCAGATGGCTGAACTGTAGTACTTTTTTCTTTAACTTTTCTAACCATCTTACCCACTGTTATTGGGGATGGAAAATCTTTCTCCTTTTTGGAATATTCATCAATGTTATTGGCTTTTGACTCCTCGCCAAGCCCAAGACTTACATTGACTTCGTTTTCTGCCTCAATAACTCCTTCCGGATAAGTGAGTTTATAACTCACCACCTTGACATCAGGTATAGGCCGAGCAGCTAAGCCGAAGTTTGATATAAGCAACTGGAAAAACACTAGAATAATAAAAGCACAGACAAGCTTCATCATTATTACGTACTGCAGATACACACTATTACTTACAAGAGAAACCAAGCTCCGAACCCACAAAAATGTTTTGAGAGATACGAAGAAATACTTTTCTGTCTGCAGAATAAGCTTTTATAGGAAGATAGTACAAAGCAATGCTTCTCGTTGATTGAAAATAAGTTGTCTAGCAGAGGGTATTTAAAGCTGCCCAGGTCTCTGGTTTAGTGCGTTTTTAAGTAGAATGAAATACAAAAACATTATACAAAAGTATTTGAGTTTTTCAACGACAATTTGAAGTCCATTTGATGGTTATCATCCGAGCGTGGACGAATCTACTAGAATAAACGGCTAGAAGTGCAAAGCAACTCTCATACTCATAATGAAGCTGACCATACATACAGTTGAAAATGAATTTAAGTACACTTATAGTTATAATGAGGTCTGGCGATTTTGAGGGAAAATTGAAAATGACCATATCTGAGGTCAAAGTGAATTTAAGTAAACTCATACTCATGATGAGGTTTGTTACATGTGTGATAATATTGACTAACGAATCGGAATTTATAGATACCACCAGTGACATGTATGGCCCACGAAGATTCCAATAGTCTTTTTCTTCGATTAGCATAAGTGTATGCCCACTGTTGACCCCTCCACCAGTGATCCTCGGTGGAGGTTATTTGAGCCGCCACTAATAGTCAATCAAGCTCCCTCCATTGTCTTTTGTTCATGCTACCTTTTCAGTCACTTGATTAGGTAGTAAGATTAAATAATTTACTTTATTTATTTATCTGCTCATGAGATGTCCAATTTGATTTTGGGAGATTGAAGAGATATTGTTTCTTGGCTGAATTGTTTTAGAACTAAGCATCTAATTTTCATATCACACTATAAGGAATTGAATCCCTAAAAGAAGGAGATGCCTTCCTCACCAAAGTTCAAAGACATTTCTCGCATGCAGATTATGTCAAACATAGGTTGCCACTAATGTCAAAGGCTGTCAGTGATGACTAAATTTGCAGTCAGAAGTTTTCGAAAGATGGGAGAGATTGTAGGAGTACTTTGCATTATCATTATATGTAGTGACGAGAGTGTTAGCTGTAACTCTAGCACATGTTGAGTTACTTGAAAGATCCACAAGCTTTATCATTATATTTTAGTAGGATTGGTGTTCTACCTATTGTATTTTTTCATTTGGGGATTTATGTCTACAATAGGTTGGTGACTACAAACAAAATAGGGGATTGTTGTCTCCAGTAGGTTGGTGCCTACTTCAGTGTGTAAAATTCACTTGTATATTTTGCATTGTGAGGCTGGATTTGGGCAATAGATCCAAGCAAATTTTCTCACCGTGGTTTTTCCTATCCTAGGTTTCCAATATATTTGATGTTCTCTTGTGAAGATGTGTGTGTTTATGTTGTTCCTAGATCATTAGCTTTCTACTTTTATTTAAATTTTATTTTCTTATAAGTGCATTTGAGTTAGAGAATTTTGAATAGACTTGATCTAATAATTCAACCGCCCCTCCCCCCTCTCCCTCCTCCCTGTGCCACTCAATAGATTGTGTGCCCTTCATATTATGTGTATTCATTCTCATACTTGAATGATGTCCTCTAAAGCATAGATCACTTTTCCTAGTCCCTTATCTTGGACAAACATACCTAATTAAAGTTGAAACTAGATTATGTATGAGAACCTATAAATAAACTTATGATAGCCCTTAAAAAGTTGCTGATACAATAATTTTAATAATTATTTTATGATTTTTATGTGTAAATTTAGGGTTTATCTCATAATTTATTTAAATCACATGACAATGGAAGGGGGAAATAAATAAATAAATGTGACATTTATTTAGAATATTAGGAAAACTATCAAAATAACAAAATGATATTTTTAATTTATTTTATTTAAAAAAAAATGAATGTGTGTTTTGATTTGGTTAAAATGTGAAGAGCCAGTACCCATTACAAAGTAGACATAGAGGTAGGGAGAGGTGGGTCACAAAAAGTGAGACCACAAAAAACAACTCACCAGAATTGAGCCTAATAAAAAGAAATCCCAAACAATGCTTTTAAATGGAGCATAAAACCAGAAAATAGAGACCAGCTACAAAGGAATAGAGGTAGCAATAGTAACAAAACCAACACATAAAACATAACCCTATAGCAATATGGGAAAACCATTTAAATCCTTCAGCTTATAACAGTAAATAAAGGTCTGCAACCTCCAAGCAACAACTCCAAAAAATCCAAACCAAAACCGCCAAAGGGTTCCATTTCCAACAAGAAAGCGGTAACCAATACCATTCGAATCAAAAGAAAATAGAGACTAAATATCCAACCAGTGACAAAACTGACCAAAACCCAACCAACAACCAACCCAACAACTGAGTAAAATAGGGGACTCAAAGAGGCAACGAGAAAGCCAACCCAAAATAGCTTAAAAATACGCATAGCAACCTCTCCAAATTTCAATAGGGAAGACCCTTTCCACCTCAATAGTAGAGTTCCTCACCTCAAAAGGAGAAGTTGAAAGGAAAGATGAAGAGAAGCAGCATAACCCAAATAGGAACCCCAACAAACCGTAAAATTTAATTGAGATCCCAACACAAACCAAGTTTTCTACCTAAATGAAAAGTGCTTTGAATTATATTCAACAACAAAGAAAGTCCCAAACAAAAAAAACCCAACTACAATAGCAAGAAACAACTCTAACACCATAGGAGAGTTCTCCACCTCAATAGGACAAGTTGTAATCGGATATGAGACAAGAAAATAGTTAATAAAACTATAGGACACTGCAAAACCCACAACACTAAAAAGATGCAACAAGTTTCATAGAAAATAAGCTAAAGAAGTAAAGAAATTGCAAGTAGAAGTCATGAAAACCTAAGCAGTAGGGCTACAAAAATTCATCATCTATAAACCATCCAATAGGGCAGCCACAAAAATAAAGTCATTGTTGGTAAAGGAGCAAGGAAGTCACTACCATAGAGTCAGAGCCTGTCCAAACCTCCCATGAGAACCCACATTGGAGCCACCCACTAAGCAACAAAGACTGGCAAGGAACAAGGAGGTCAAAGCCTCAACAAACCTAATCTCTATGCCTAAAAGAAAACCCACCACCAAAGATTAGCAACAATAGTAGGAAGGCATAGAAAAGACAAACACAATGATATTAAGCTCAACAAAAATGTAACCCAAAATGTAAAAATAGAATTTGTAGAAAATTGAATGTAGTTTCTAAACTACTAGACCTTTATTTAAGAAAAACAAATCTATTTGGTGAAAATTTGAAATTTCAATGCGGTGGTATTTAAATTTTAGGGTAAAAATAAGAAGTAGGTGTCTGTCTGACCACCCTAACCACAATAAAATGATAATATTTTCTTATAAGATTTTAGATATAAGTAGAGGACTCATGTCCCAATGTGATTCATATTTTTTTATAATTTGTTTCCAAGTAAATAATTAATTATGATTTTTTTATTACAACTTTTAAAAAATATAAAATCTTGTCTGTCTAACCACCTTAACTTGGTCAAAAATTCATGAAATTCAATTTTTTTTTAATCCTATAGTATGAAAAGCTTAGAATGTGACGCATCTTTCGGATTCAAAAAATGTGATACCGTTAGAAAGTTATAGATTTTTTCAATCAGCTTATCAATCAGGACTTTATTCGTAATTCTAATAGAAAATAAATAATAATTATCTATTAAATTCAAAGTAAAGCATAATTTATATTTTTGGAAAGTTGAGAATCTCCTCTAAAAACCCTTTTTGTTTCATCAATTTTGGGTAAAAAAAAAATCGTCAGCCACATGGGCCATTATATGGCTTACATATCACCACTTTTTGACCCATCATGATCCTGCACATACCCTAACACTACATCTTTGTTTTATTTAATCAATAAAATTTGAAAGGGAGCAAGATCATGTTAGTGCCATGGAATATAAAGAAAAACCTAAAATAATTCAAAGGATATAATTAGTATTTCACCATATATAGAGAGATAAGAAACACTACTCACACCATATAGATAACTCTCTAGCTCAATTTCTTGCAAAAAATAAGAATTTGACTCAAATTTATCACCTTCTAAAGTATCAAAATATTTTTTGTAGAATGGAGGATATGGGGACCTCCATTCACATATGGTTTATGTTTTACATTCCTATTAGTACCTGAATACTTTTAAAATGTGTTATTCCAATTAAATTTTACAAAGAAAGTTAAAAGAAGTTAACCTTAAATATAAATGCACTCTAAGAAAGTAAGTTCAAATCTACAAAAGGGAAATGTAAGAATAAAAAAACCTAGGATTTAGAGGTCATGTAAAATATTGAAGATGATGGTGATTATAGAAACCAAACATGATAGATTAAATCCAACAAAAATGGGTTTCACAAGGAATTCAAAGATGAAAAGGAAGAAATGAAAATATTGAAACTAAACCTAGACACTTAATGGATGGAAACTAAGGAAATGAAAAATAATCCTAGAGGAAATTAATACTCACTATGAAATAGAAAGAAATAAATTATTGAATTAACCAATAAATAAGGGATGCATAGAATAAAATCACATCTATAAAACATATTATTTTTTCTAGAAACGGGAAAATCATTGAGTTATTTAGGACTAAATTCAAGGGTCTAAGAAAAATCTAGGGTCAAAATGTGAGGGTTGTTGGTGTAAATAGTTATTTTACCTATCTAGGTCCTAGGAGGGAATCTTTCTAGTTAGTGTTAGTTGTCACTAGATCTTATCTTTTGGAATTTAATTCTTTTGTCCTAAGTTATTAATCTTTGTTGAGGTAGTAGTCTTATTGTATAATCATATCTCAAACCCTACCATTATAAGAAAGGCATCATATCTACATTGTCATATTCAATCTAGCAATCTTGCATCAATAATCATAACATGATATTTCTTCCATTTCTCTTGTGGGTATTATTGTTGTATTTGAGGTGATCTTGTGGTGTTTAGGAGTTCACCATAAACTCCTACATAGTATCAGAGATTTAGTACTAAAGACTTCTTCCTAGATAGATGAAGGACCAATATAGTCCTAAAATTTTTGCTTGTTGCTATTGAAGGTTTAAAGGAACTCACGGTTAAATCTAGGGAATCAAAGAAAGTCTATTTTTTTCCTTTCATTTCATCAAATTTAATCATGTTTTGACTGATCTACAATGGTGTCAAGTTGAGGGTTTTAGTTGCTAGATCTTGATTTTAGCTAAACTTTCAAGGCACTTTGGGCCAAAACTAGCCTTTCTATTTCATCTAGGAGGCCAACTCAAATTTTTACATTAAATTTAATTTAATTTTTGAATCAATGGAAACTGGATTTACTTTCATATGGTTTAGCACATAGAGAAAACCCACTTCAAAGTTCTTTCATTAAAGGGAAACACTAGAAAAATCCCAATCTAAAGTATGCAAGGGAGAAAGAGATCTTGTAATAGGGTTTTATAGTTTGATTGTAAACTAATGAGGGGTTTACCACTAAGTTAGGGCTTGGAAAGATAAATGCAATTCAAATTAAAATGGTTAAACCTAGTATGATAAAATCTTTCACTAAATGATGTAAAAATGCATGTAAAATAGAACAAAAAGCTACAAGATGAAATGTGTGGGCCTAGAAATCTGTAGAAGAGTAGAATGAACTCTAAAATTTTGAAAACACTAATTTTAAATCCTTTTGGGACTCATACACCAATCTAGGGGATATAGTCCTAGATCTAGGTTTTTTTGCAAAAACCACAATCTAGTAAATGGGTGTCTAAAACTACAAAAACTTAAAAAAATGACCTAAATTGGGACTCATATGTTAGAATTGGCATATCATTCTAGTTATGGTTTTATGAAGCTTGAAATTCTAAATCTACTCTTTAGTGTCTACTCTGTACTTCCCAGTTGATTTCTGGATCCAAAATGTTGGTCTGCAGCCTGTATAAGTCTTACAAGTATCTCCTATGCAAGGTGACGACTTTGGCAACTTTGAACAATTTGAAAACTTTATCCAAACTTTCTCCTCAATATTTCTTCAACATAAACCTGCAAATCACACACTAAAGAGAGGGGAAAATGTTATTTTGTTAGTTGAAATGGGTTTGCCTTGGTCAAACCTTCAAATGAAATTATGTAGGAATGGATAATGATAAATGAACACAGTAAGATGTTGTAACTCACCAAGCCTTAGCAATAAAGTGTTTCAAACATGTATGAAGTGGCTCCAATGGATGTAGATCTTGGTTCTTCCTTCAATGTTTTAGATCTTGAATTAAGTACTTGATTGAATCATGAAACCCTACATCACAATTGTTAGCTCAAAAAAAAACATGATGCATGATGAATTTGAAATGATGATTGATGCTTGAATAATGCTCTAGAATTCTTGATAATCTTCCCTTGAATGCTCTTAAATGCTCTTGTAAAAACTTGAATGCTCTTGTGAAGTCAAATTTACTAGAATGCATGAATAATTGAAAGCTTGGGATGAAAATAAGTGAAACAACCTTGCATTTATACTTAATTATGCCACAGTTCCAAAAATTACAATACTACAAGCCAACATCAGATCTAGGGGGATAGAATCCAATTAAAATTTGAATTAATTTTAATTTTGGGCCACATGGGACCCATACACCCAAGGTGGCATATGAGTTCCATTAGGCATAAATTATGGGACCATTTTAAAAAATTCTTAGAGAGGTGTAAAATTAGGATAGGGACCCAAAACCCTAGGTGGAACTCATACACCCAAGGTGTGTTATGAGTCCCAGACCACCAAATCTAGGCTACACAACCTAAAAACCCTAATAAAATGATTGGATGCTAATTTGTGTCAGGATCATCCTTAAAAATATGCATTCAATGAGGCTTGTCAATGTAAAATAAGAACTTGAATTAAAGCATAAAGAAACCCATTTATTAATGACAACCTTAGAAAAGTGTGAAAGTGTGTTAAACAACACTTTTCAACACCCTAAATAATGTAGGACTAGGTTTTTCTAGTTCACAAGGGCCCAAAACCTAATGTGAGTGTGTCAAGAACATTACAACACTAAGTAAAGGTAACATTAAGCTTATTTTAACGAGGGCCACCCAAATGAGCA
The DNA here is from genome assembly GCA_007115665.2 of Sequoiadendron giganteum. Taxonomy (NCBI): domain Eukaryota; kingdom Viridiplantae; phylum Streptophyta; class Pinopsida; order Cupressales; family Cupressaceae; genus Sequoiadendron; species Sequoiadendron giganteum. Next base: position 333,765,545 of record CM021100.1, read on the forward strand.
AGAAAAAGTAAAGGGATACTTTTTCCATTGTCACAATTTTTAAAAAATATTCATTTTGAGGCAAATTCGTTTAATGAAGAGAAGCATAGGCCTCCTGACACAGTGCCCAACACTATTCTTCTTGCCCCGTATTTTCACGGGAAACCAACACCCAGGTCAAGGGGGCTAGAATATTTTTCTATTTTTTGGTAATTTTGTTGAGATCAAGAAAATCACCATAACTTACAATCGAGGAGGTCATTTTTTGAAAACTAGATATCCTCAAAAAGCTTGATTTGTCAAATTTTCAATGGTGGTAGTTATTTTCCAAAATTATCTTTTTGGAGACATTTATTACTGTTTCAAGTAAGGCCTTCATTTTTTGGGTCGCAAGCTCATAATTATTTTTCACAATCTCCAATTTCCATGATTCTTGCAATGTTGGAAAGGTATTGATGAGCTCTATCATTCCATCCACATAATTTTTCCTATTTCTATCCTAGGTATATTGTGATTTCAATTCTTTCATGATGGGTATCCTAGAGATTACTTTGATACTTTGATAGTTGGAAAGGTTTTGTTCTGGTCATTGCACTTATTTTTAGTTCTAGAACGATGTTTTATCTCCTATCGCTTCATTCAAATTCTAGCATTGCCCAATATCAATATTTTCAATGTTCATTGGCATTGGGAATATTATTTCTGTCATGATTCCAGGCTTGATTGCTTGAGTTACTCTAATATGGTTTCTAGCATCTAAATTATGTTTACTTTGCTTCCCTTGATTAAGTCTCCAATGTTACTCCATTAGTGTGCTTCCAATTTCTATTTTTTGGTAATTTTGTTGAGATCAAGAAAATCACCATAACTTACAATCGAGGAGGTCATTTTTTGAAAACTAGATATCCTCAAAAAGCTTGATTTGTCAATTTTTCAGTGGTGGTAGTTATTTTCCAAAATTATCTTTTTGGAGACATTTATTACTGTTTCAAGTAAGACCTTCATTTTTTGGGTCGCAAGCTCATAATTATTTTTCACGATCTCCAATTTCCATGATTCTTGCAATGTTGGAAAGGTATTGATGAGCTCTATCATTCCATCCACATAATTTTTCCTATTTCTATCCTAGGTATATTGTGATTTCAATTCTTTCATGATGGGTATCCTAGAGATTACTTTGATACTTTGATAGTTGGAAAGGTTTTGTTCCGATCATTACACTTATTTTCAGTTCTAGAATGATGTTTTATCTCCTATCACTTCATTCAAATTCCAACGTTGGGTTTCTTCCTCTCATTTTTCATGGAGAGAATTATTGTATATTTTCTCTCTTTTTAGGATGATTTTAGTCCCACTGAGTTTTCTAATTTTATTTTTTTGTGAGATATTGCATTTCATTTGTACATGTGAACCTAATATGCTCTCGTATCTAGGAGCCATATTTATGTCATTTTGCATAATAATACTCTATAAGTTGTGTTTGAGTGGGGTGTTGGTGTGAATAGATGTTTTATCTATCTAGGTCCTATTTACATGTTAATTCCACTTAGGTCCTAAGAGGGAACCTTTCTAGTTAGTGTTAGTTGTCACTAGATTTTATCTTATATTTTGTCATTTAAATTTTTTGACCTAAGCCATTTAATATTTGTTGAGGTAGTTTTCACATTTTATAGGATTAGGACACATGTCAAGATCTTGTCTAATCTCATCTCATAATTGTACTTTATAAGAAAGCCACCATATGTGCATTTTCATATTCAATCTCAAAATAGTGCATCCATAACCATAACATCCTATTTCTACCATTTCTCTTTTGTGGAACTTATTTTTGTCTTGTAGGTGATATTGGGGTGTTGAGGAGTTGACCATAAAATCCTACAAGGGTTCAAAAATTTCCAAGAGGATTGATATGATTTTAAAGAAATTTATAGAAAAATAAATAAGAAATAATCCAATGTGTGTCTTGGATAAAAAATGGAGCAAGATTTTACATTAATGATTGGGAGCCAAATATTTTAATCTAGTAAAACTTAATATTTTACATACACCAATATGGACAAGATTGCAAAATATTCCTTTAAAATATTACAACACACAAATTCTAAAGGAACTTAGAAATTAAATAGTTAAGATTGATGGATGGAATGTCTAAAAAGGAAATGGAAATTGATCATATGTTGTTCTAAGACCACTATGTGATAGTAAAAAGATAAAAGGAAAACCACACTCTTATTTATACATGATTTTATGAATGCTCTGATTGAGGTCCCTACATGTTATAAAACTAATAATTTAGTAAAGGGTATGTGCAGGATCATCATGAAAAAAACAAGCCCTTAAGTGGCGATAAAATTCAGAAAAGTCAGAGTTAGGCAACTTAACGTAAAAATTTGAATAAGTTGTATATATTATTTCAAAATAATGTAAGAATAGAATCTGTAGATAATTGAATGTAGTTTATAAACTACTAGGTTTATTTTTTATTTTTTAAAATCTATTTGGTGAAAATTTGAAATTTCAATGCAGTAGTACTTAAATTTTAGGGAAAAAATAAGAAGTAGGTGTCTGTCTGACCACCCTAACCACAATAAAATGATAATATATTTTTATAATATTTTAGCTATAAGTAGAGAACTCATGTCCCAATGTGATGCATATTTTTTTGTAATTTTTTTCCAAGTAAATAATTAATTATGAATTTTTTGTTACAACTTTTAAAAAATATAAAAAACTCATATGTCTGACCACCTTAACTTGGTCAAAACTTCATGAAATTCATTTTTTATTTTGTAATCCTATAGTATGCGAAACATAGAATGTGATGCAAGTTTCAGATTCAAAAAATGTGACATCATTTGAAAGCTATAGATGTTTTTCAATCAACCTATCAATCAGGACTTTAGTCGTAATTCAAATAGAAAATGAATAATAATTATTTGTTAAAGTGAAATTAAAGCACAATTTATATTGGTTGAAAGCTAAGAATCTCCTTTAAAAACCCTTTTCATTTCATCAATTTTGGGTAGAAAAAATGTCATCAGCCACATGGGCCATCATATCACTTACATATCATCACTTTTTGGCCCATCATGATCCTACACATACCCTAAAAGTTAATTAATTGCATGAATCTTATGAATTGGGTTTGAGTTCTATACTAATGGAGTTGAATACTATTAGAATTGATGTTCATGTGACTAGATTAAGAATATTAATAAAGCAAGAGAAGAGTATGGGAAATCCATTAATATGGTTGAATTAAATCACTCTACAAGAGGTGTTAGTGTAGGCTTTTTATTTTACTTATGTTTGAAAATATTTATTTTTCTTATAAATATTATTAAGCTTGCTTACAGTATATTAGATATGGTTATATGATCACATGTGACATAAATCATCAGCTACATGTGTCACTCTTACCCACCTTTGGATAGTTGAGTCTCACACCCTACTTTCGAATTATTGATCAAATCTCATAAATATTTTTTTTTTTTGTTGCAGGGTGTGCATCCTTGGTCTCCTTTTGCTATGTAGTATAACGCTCATGTTCATGACATGGATTAACCACCCCCCATGGAGACATCAACTCTAGCAGTTGTATCCAACATTAACAGGTCAATCTTTTGGTGCAAGGATGAGCATCTATTTTAAAATTGGTTTAAGAGCTTGGGTGACAGGTTCAAACCCCTCGATTGCAATACAAGGAATTGTTGCAAGGTGTTCACCCTTGGCCACCTTATTTTGTGCAATGTAACATGATCGAACCCATAAATTTTGGTTCTATTTTTTATAACTCTACAAAATTTGGCCATTTTAATGTGCCTAGACTTAAGGTTTTGCTCATGGCTCTTTCCATCAGAATTTTCTTGCTCTATTTTAAAATCCTAATTCTTTGGCCTGGTCGATGTTATGCTTTTTCATTGACCTTCTTCTACCCATTTCTGGTCATCTTAAAACATCTTGAGTCATTAACACTCATGGAGTAACCGACCCCTCATACCTAGGTTCGACATTCTTATATTTTATAAGGTATGTTAATTAACCTTATTTGTCCTTTACATCCTTTGAAAATATTACATTCTAAGTCCTTGAGGCCTTTTATACATTGTACTAGATGGTTCCCATCTTAAAACAACTTACGAGCATGTGCTAAATTGTATTTACTTAAGTCTCATCCACTATTTCCCTTTATCACTCATTGCTGATGGCTTTTGGAATGTGAATTCAAATGAGTAATGAGTGATGAGAGAGGTCTCTTTGATTTCATGCACAACAAATTTTTTTTTAATGTTCAAATTTGTATTAGCAATTTGCGATGGACAATGTTATCACTGGTATCTTTTGTATTACTAATTTCTCATATGTATCGTAATATGGATTATCAATAGGTGATGGCCTTTGGTGCTCTTTGTCTCTTCTCTTATCACTCATCACATATTTTCTCTGAGTTTTAGAGTTCTAAAATGGGAAATGAGTGATGAACTTAGGGATATTTGATGTTTTTTCCATCACTCATCATGAATGGTTGTGTGATTTTTCTGTTCGAGTTGGTGATGAGTGATGAAGTGCTTTTTTAAGGGTTTTCTTTTACTGATCTGACTTGTGTTCTTGTGAGTGATATATTTTGTGTTTTTATGAGTGATATCTTTGGTGCCTTATATTTTCATGCAAGTACATGTGGCATAATGTGACTTGATCAGTGGTATAGATTTTGAAATATGAATTAGCAATGCATGATGTGTGGTGCAGATTTCCAAAATTAGCAGTGATCCAACAGTCTAAGTTTCATCATGCCAATGGCCTCATTGTTGATTGAACCTTGAAGGGATGAGAAAAATTTACAACGTGTGATGGGATGTTCCATGGAATATTCTCTTCAAGTGTTGGCTCTAGGTACTTTGTCGATATAAATGAAAAGGCGTGGGTTTGGGCTGGAGATGAGCGATGAAGTGCTTTGTTTAGAGTTTCCTTTCACTGATCTAAGGTGTTCTCGTGAGCTCTATTTCAATTCATGCTTGAATTTGTCTAGGAGTTTTATATTTTTGGGGCTTGTTGAATTTTTTTGGGTTTATGGGTGTACTCTCCTGCAATTTTAATTCAAGATTTAAGGTTGGTTGTGTGTCACCAAAAAGTGTAGCCTTGACACTTTTCACTCATTTGGGCCTTTTCCCTCAGATTTTGGCCTAGTTTTGCTTTGATATAATATTGTAACATTGCCAATACATTCACATTAGTTCTTGAATGCTTGCAAATCAATAACAACCTAATGGTGCTTTCCAAAGGTGTTGTTAAGTGTTGTAACACATCTTCCCACTTTTCTAAGACTCTTTCCACATAATTCACCTAAACAACCCATTTTTACCTCTTTCCAAGCCTTGTGCCAAAGTGTTGTAAGGTGTTGCAATACATTTTCACACTTTCCTAGGATTTTCATCACTAATTCAACCGTTTCTTATTTTAAATTAGCCCCTTAATGTAATTTTAGGCTTGACTTAAGTGTGTTTCAGGAGACAATCCCATTAAACATCATTAAACACCACTTAATTCCTGACCACAACTTGAATTTGTCCAAGTGGACTAGGTTGCACTTAAGTGTGTTTCAGGAGACAATCCCATTAAACATCATTAAACACCACTTAATTCCTGACCACAACTTGAATTTGTCCAAGTGGACTAGGTTTCCACCCTGGGCAACCTAGTCCCTTTTGGCATAAAAATCAAAATTAAAACAAAATTCTAACGAGAAATTGCCTCCAAAACCCTAAGGTCGGCCTATCATGTGTTATTTTCAGGGAAATTAGGGCATAACATGTATAAATAAGGGTTTTTCTCCTCATTTTACCCTTCCTCTTCTTCCACATCTCTCCAACTCTTGCATCTTCACAAGCACTCAAGCACTCAAACTTCATAAGCGAGCATTCAAGCACTTAGCATTTCAGACATTATCCATTGGAGTTGGTTCTTGCATATCTTTAGACTTCTTCAACAAGGGCTTGGTGAGTGTTTAAAATTACATCTTATTCAATCATATTTCCTTTCCTATTTCATTTCATCATTTAGGGTTTGATTACCAAAATGGGGTTTGACTAAGGAAAACCCCTATTCTCTAACCGTAACCCTTTTTATCCTCTTTGCATGTGTTCTTTATAGGTTTTTGTATGTAGTTTTTTCAAAGAGGAAGGTGCTAAAAAAGTGTTGTCAACTCATCAAAGCTATTCAAGTCAACAAAGCCCTAGTTGAAGCTTGGAGACCTCTTTCAACCCATTTTTTGCAGAATATGAACTAGACATATATCAGGAACCAAAGTGTAGACTGAGGGCTTCCACTTCCACTCTCAAATTTTCAGAGATTAAAAAGTGGACTAAGTTGGCAATAGTGGCGACCTAGTCCCACTAAACCTGGTTTCTAGAGGTTTTTTTATATTTGGACACCCTTTTGCCAAAAGCTTGTTTCAACAAAGTTGCCCATTCTAGCATAAGTTTCCCAATAAGTATTTTCAACAAATTCTAGAAGATTCCAGAGCTCCTCTTCATCAACCTTTAGTTTCCAGGAGCACCACTTCTACTACTTTAAGTTTTGCTATGGTTTTCTTGCATTTGAGGTAATTTTACATAGTGTTTTGAATACATTTTCATTACATTAGTTTACATTCATTAGACATTTTCATTTCATTAGTTTGCAACATTCAAACACATTCCACATCACACCCATTTCAAACCCCTAATTATTTGAATGAACTCACCAAGAATACATTAGTGCAAAAGAGGCCATTGTACCAACCAACTTCTAGGTGAAAAACCCTTGGAGCCTATTGGGGAATCCTCTTTCCCTATTGTATGTTTTTGGTGGTTCATTTTGGTGAACCCGTGCTTAGAACACTTACCAACTTATGTTTTTGCATCCTAGGAAAATCTTACATTGCATTGGGGTTTTGCATTGTTTTGCATTTTAGGGTTCTTACAATTGCATTAGTAAAAATCTCCTTTAGCTTGAATTTTTGCATATATATTTTCATTGAAAATTTCTAAAATTACGCCTTTTCATATTAAGATTGCATCATACAACCTGAAATACATCAAAACCAATGAAAACAATAAAAAACTTTGAAAAAATTCCCTATTGGGACTAATTCACCATTCTGGTCGACTTAGTCCAAATTCACATCATCAAAAACCTTATTTTTGTGCTTTCTTAGCCTCCCAGTATCATATACTATAAGTCTGAAAATTTTCATAAACATAGATTTTATGCTTCTAACTCAAACTCATCAATCTAGGGTACTCATTCTTGATATACCTTCATCATTAGATCTGCAAAATGATTACATTTCTGAAATTGTTCTTAACATTTATAAAAATTCTTTTCACTTTTTCCTATACAATGTTTACATTCATAAAAATTTACTGAAGTCTGATAAAATTAGTTTCCATTCTTTCATATACATTGTTTACATTCTTAAAACTTAGCATACATTGGATAAAATTGTTTTGTATCTATGCATATACATTGTTCTTATTTCTAAAACATTGCATGAAATGGTACATGGATTTTTCATTTCTGTTCAAACAATGCTAGTATCATATATATCTAGACATGCTAAACAACCATATCTACCTTATCCCTATGAGAGTGTTTTAGCGATAGAGAATACAACCTTGTTCATTCCTAACAATCATATTAGTTCTTCTCCTAATATCTCTCCCCTTGGTGACGAAGATATTCTGGTAGAGGAACCAATCAATGAGAGTTATGAGAATCCTATTTCATTCTCTTCTCTTACATCTCTTAACACACAAGAAAACACAATCATAAGGGATCATTACAATAACATTTATCCTTCACCTAGTATCTCTCCTAGTTGTGAAGAAGATACTTTTCCATTAGAAAATACAATCTATGATTCAATTCATGAGTATCTTAGTTGTCCCCCTTCTCCTAGGGAGCCCCTTATTAAGCAAGAAAATTCAACCATGGATCATTACCCTACTTGTGATGAATTCCTTTTAGAAGAACCAAAATTTGAATGTGAAGAACATTTGGTTTGTAGTTCTCCTCAAAACTCTTCTCCTAGGGAGAATATCATGCTGCAAGAATGTGTGAACCTTGACACCTATCCTTGAAACACTAAACAATCTATAGGTGAAGATAATAAAGTGACGTTTTGAATCCCCTTCACTAACCAATCGTACAAATAAAGACAAGATTCTTGAGCTTATGAAAACACAAGTGGGATCTCCTTTAATTAGTGAGCCTCCTACATCACTTCCCACTAGTGAATCACACAGAACACTAAGATATGTTGAAATCCATGATGCAATCTAATCATAACAGTATTTTACAGCTGCTAAGTTGTAACTTAGTGACTCAAAAACATAGGGGATCACACATCACTCCTATGCCATTATCCTTTTCCCAACTTAGAGTCCCTAGTGTTGAGGACCTTAAAAAGACTCCTGCTAATCTATCTATATGGAAACTCATTCAAATATTACAAATACAGATGGATGAGATCCATTCTTACATAAAATTGACTAATGTAAAATCCTCCTCTCGTCCCATGCAAGTAACCCAATCTGAAATAACATTGCCTAAACATGAATTACCCTCACTTGAGATTGAAAAAAAGAATGATCCCTTGATGATAAAGGTGATCATTGATGAAACTTTAGTCCAACACACTCTCATAGAAAATGGAGCATAAATTGATGTTTGTAGCATGGACCTCCTCGAAAAACCTGGCATGGAAAAAAATCTCATTCAATTTAATGATGTTCACATTCATGGCTTTAACAATGTTAATAGGAAATCACTAGGGGTGATCACATTACCTATCAAGGTCGGACCTATAGTGTTGCCTACCTCTATCCATATCATGAAATGACCCCTTCCATACAATCTCCTCATAGGGAGACCATGGATTCATGCTATGAAAGGAGTCCCATCTACCCTTCACCATACAATAGAATTTTAGTACAATAATAAGATATACACGGTTGATGTAGATGAACAAATCTATGAATCAACTAATCATAACATTTCTAACTCCCCTAATCCTTTCATTCCTAGATCAAGACTTATACAAGTTGACACTAATCCTTCACCTAAAATAAAACTCATTCATGATCATTGGGTGTCGTTATATTCTACACCTCCTTTCAATTTTAAATTTCCAAAATCTCACCCTGTTGGTCCAATGAGTCATGTACAAATAGTTCATTTTTCGATACAAGTTCTAGTAACAATCGGGGTCTTACATCTCCCTTTAAAGGAGAGTGGGAGATCTCACAACCTACACCAAAACAACCCTATGTTTTATATTCTCAGCTTGGTTTGACATCAACAACATTACCCATGATACTGATGGGGGATATATAACTCCCATCCCTCATGAGGAAACAACACATAACACTCAAAAGGATTTGTGTTCTTGTAAAAAACCAATCCTTCATAGAGGCACACAACCCCTTCATTTAACTTGGAAGATTGTTATGGTATTGGCTACCATCTCCCTCCTACACATGGATGAAATGTACACATGATGCAAACTGACATATCATACTCTTTCAAGAAAGATTTAGTGTTACCTCCCTTCTCTCCATTTTCTTCAAACAATAAACTTCAAACATCTCCTGGATTGTGGTGCTCTTCCTTGTTTTGAAGCACTTAATTCCTCTCACTGATATGTACCTTCATCCTATTAAGCTCACCTTAGTCCTACACTAAGTGGGGGAAAGGGTTTCATTAGCCTTGTCCTCGTATGTCACTTGTCTTTGCCTCCTTTTACTAGATGTTAACCTCTCATGAACATAAAAGAGAAAGCTTGGGATGTGGACGACATGCCTTAAGTTGGATCGCCCGTGACATACTATCCTTTCCATGATGGTTATGTGCAGGATCATGATGGGCCAAAAAGTGGCAATGAGAAAAAAATCACGTTTTGGATTGACTCAAAAATGCGGAAATGCCAAGTTGACTTTTCTAGGTTTTCATGTCAGTACATTTAGCCAAACCAAAGCCCAAACCTAGTTTCTACAAATTGAATATCTGATTTGGATCCGATATCCAATTTGTGGAAACATTATATAATAGCCAACCTACTGTTAAAACTTCATTTCTTAGTGTTTGCATGCGGGCGCACAAGGAAAAGCGAAAATCCGATATCCTCTTCTATCAGATATTCAATTTCAAAGGTAAGTATTTGGTTTTTTAAATGTTGTAATCGATTTTTCAAGTAGATTCTCTTCATTTGAAGTAGTTTTTATGAATTTTTAATCAAAAATGGGGTTTTCTATTGATTTTTATCAAAAACTAGAGTTTACATTGAATTTTTATTAAAATTAATGTTTCTAAATGGATTTTAATTAAAAACTAGTGTTGTTGATGTATTTTAATAGAAAATTAGAGTTTTTTATGGATTAATGTGAAAAAGTAGGGTTTTTTTACAATAATTTCATCTATATTCTGTAATTTCAATTAGATTAATTAGTTTTTAACTTTAATCAGGTATTATGGCTAAGAATGAAAATCCACAAAGACCAAATGCTCCATCACCTCCGCAGTCAAATGCTCCACCACCTCCACAACCACAAATTGGAGACTTAATTGGTGAAACATTGGGGCAATTGAGGGGCATTTGTGAATTTTATAAGGCAATCCTTGAATTGAGAGATATGACAAACACATTGAAGGAAATAATAAAAAATATAGAAACCCTCTCCACCCAGAATAATTCCTTTCATTCGTGGCGAGAAGACATGAGGGAATATTATGGATGTGGATTGTCTTATGATGATGTGAAAGATCTCCAAATAACCAAATCCCAAATAGCCTCTTTATTCATTGACCCCCGCACTGGTTTGCCAGTGAATGTTAATAAAACAAAAATTTCTATAAAATGGTGCATTCATAGGGACATTGGAGCTAACTTTTGGGATCGTTGGTGTATGGTTTTTGATAAACCACTGAACAATAACTCTGATATACCATTTTACTTTATTAAAAAATTATATGTTGAGTTTGTGTTAGGGAATCATGTCAATTACTTTGGCATTAAACTCTTCCAGGGCATTGGTGGAGGTATGCCTCAGGATAGACCAGGGGTAGTTAGGGTAGTCTCATGCCCAAATGTTCCCCTTCCTTTTTATAGATTATCCAGGATGTAGCCACACAAACTATTCACTCTTTTGAGTGGTCATTTGGTTTTGCATGCTTCTATAGTAGCTCAGCCAGATTTTGGTGATGTTGGTGAAGGCTTGAGTGCTGGTGCATCATCCTCCTCGGGTCCACATATTTGTGTGCCACATACTTGCACTATGTACCACCAGATATGCTTTGGTTCTCTTGTACAGCCCCCTAAGCATCCCTTCGAGACTTGTGATTATGACCTCCATGATTTGGACATTATAAATTAGTTGTAGGGGAGTGGAGTGCACCTTACGGGTATGTTCAGGATCATCATGGAAAAAACAGGCCCTTAAGTGGCAAAAAATTCAAAAAAATCAGAGTTGGGAAACTTGACATAAAAATTTGAATAAGTTATCTATATTATTTCAAAAATATGTAAGAATAGAATTTGTATCAAATTGAATGTAGTTTTTATTTACAAAAAAATAAAATCTATTTGGTGAAAATTTGAAATTTCAATACAGTGGTACTTAAATTTTAGGGAAAAAATAAGAAGTAGGTGTCTATTTGACCACCCTAACCACATTAAAATGATAATATTTTTTTATAAAATTTTATATATAAGTAGAGGACTCATGTTCTGATGTGATGTATATTTTTTTGTAATTTTTTTCCAAGTAAATAATTATTTATAATTTTTTTACGACAACTTCTAGAAAATATAAAGACTCGTATGTCTGACCACCTTAACTTGGTCAAAAGTTCATGAAATTAATTTTTTTCTTTTTCAATCTTATAGTATGCAAATCATAAAATGTGACACATATTTTGGATTCAAAAAATATGATACTTTTTGAAAGCTATAGATTTTTTTCAGTCAGCCTAAAAGTCAAGACTTTAGTCATAATTCAATAGAAAATGAATAATAATAATTTTTTAAATTTAAAGTAAAGAATAATTTATATTGGTGGAAAGCTAAGAATCTCCTTTAAAAACCCTTTTCATTTCATCAATTTTGGGTAGAAAAAAAGTCATCAGCCACATACTCATCATATTGCCACTTTTTTGCCCATCATGATCCTACACATACCCATATAGAGTCCTCTCGTTCTAGAGAGGGGGATGCTAGAATAGTGACATAGGGAAGATTTAAGTTGTAATTTCATAACTTGCATTTGTGTTTAAATGAATATTAAAAAGAGATAGTATCAAGAACTAATATTTATTTACATGGTCTATTTAACAGTTAATGTTCGAGGAGGATCTCACATAGGTGACTGATAGCACCCTTAGGGCCATTTTATTTGGCTTGGACACACACACAGTATATATTTTTGCACTAACTCATTTAAATTTTATATTATATACTTGCTTGTCATTTGAATTATCATTAATGAAATTATATAATAACTTATATGCTTATCTTTTTTTCCTCTTGTAGGAAATACCTAGTGCGAGTGAGGTGCAACCTCATCCAAACTATGGAGGCAAAAATTTTGATAAGGGGAAGGTAATTGAACTCAAATTGGATTGAATTAAGACTTTTAAGATCTTATATTGATTATACATACATCAACATAGATTGGTAGTTTCATATGTACTTGTCAATTTTATGTACAGGCAATTATGACCTATACAAATTTGTTGACATAGGACACACCACCTAAAGGAGTAGGTATTGGAACACCTCAAGGAGTAGGTGTTGAAACACCTCAAGAAAGAGGTGTCGAAACACCTAAAGGAGATAATGAAAAAGATCAACCTAAAGAGGTATGTGTTTATTTTATTTTGTGTTTGGGAAATATGTTCCTATTACCAATAATCGTATGCTAACTTAAATCAATTTTATGTTTTTGTTCACATATATAGATTGGAATTTCAAATGTTGGTTTGGTATATTCTAGGACTCCTGACCCTTTGAAGAGACGTATATTTCAGGTAATCAAGATTTCAATTTTAGAGTTCAATTAAAATTCAATGTATATTGATTTTGATGTTAATTATTCAATTTTAAATTATATAGTATAACTAGTCTCAATTGTGGTTTGAATTTTTCTTGTGCAGCTACCTTCAGAGCCAATGAGTGCTTCAAAGAGGCTCCATTTTGATGATCCACGAGTAGTTTAGGATGAGATAGATATTTTGGCATGTAAATTTTGAATACATATTGAGATCGCATATGCCACATTTTGTAAAACTTTGTTTGAGTTAGCGTCGATGCCATTTTTGTATATGGACATACACTTGATTATTGGATAATTTGATATATAGAAGTTGACAATCGAAATTTAATTTGTTCCTCATGTGCATGATTAAACTCTTTGAAAATTTTATCTTGAGCAATGGATAAATATCAATGTACAATAGCATAAAAAAGAATGGTTATATTATGTAATTTATATTTATATCGCTAATTACATTGTATTACACATCTTTCAAACTCAAATCATTACTTCACATTGCATAACTAAAAACTATGAGCAGTTGTCAATTGAATTTGTTTGTCATTGGATTGTTTGAGACCACATTTCTTTGAAGTTTTTTTTTCAAATAGTCCACTACTTTGTCTATGCTACCAAATTTTTCATACATGATAGCGATCACATTAAGTTGTAATAAATTAAATGATAGCCTATGGCTATTTAATTTATACTCATTTTATTTAAATGGATGAGGCCGACCTTCCTTGATATTATTTTGTAATTTATTATTTTCAAGAGAGGTCGACCTCCTTGAAGAGTCACCTTATTTTGTATAAATGCAAGGTGATGTTTGTTCATTTCCTCAATCAAGTTCATTCAGCATAATTCACATTCCAAGCAAAAGTTTGCACTTGAGAAGCAATGCTTCATCTTACAACAGTAGGTCGATTTCAAGGGGAAGCATATTCGATTGTATCTTTGCATCTAGGAGAGGTGCTATTATTCATTGGATCAAATTCAGCCATGAGTTGGGCCTGAGTTGTCAAAAGATTTATTGTTGTGTTTATTGTCTTATGTGTTGCAATTTTTGAGTGCTTTCAGTTGTATTATCTGATCATTAAAACACTAACATGGTATCAGAGTGGGTTTGAAAAATATCATGTTGGGACCAGTTATTGCAGTGATACCTCTATTCCCTTCCTTTTTTTATCTATCTCTATCTTAGTCAAGATGGTGACTGGTCTTAAAATTGAGGATAGACTCGAAGGAGAATCAACTTCACTTTGGAGGAAAACGAATTGGTTGAGTGTGGAGAGAAAATTTTCCGAACCTACAAATGAGGAAGAGAAAGTTCAATGGATGAAGAAATATATCAAGGTCAAGAAGATGTTAGTTGATTCCGTGAAGGACCATATTGTTCCTATCATCTCTAAGTTGAAGACATCAAGAGAAATCCTTAATACTATGAAGGAGATGTATGAGATCAACAACACAAGTCGTGCTCTAGCCTTGAAGCAACAACTTCATCATGTTAAGATGGTGGAAGGAGAATTTTTTATCACCTAATTCATGAAGATTTCCAAATTGAGAGATCAACTCTCTACCATTGGTCATATTGTTCATGACAAAAATTTGACCATGTTGCCTCTTAATGGTCTTCCTTCATCTTGGGAGTCTTACATTCAAGGAATCATCTTTTCTCAAAGTCAGTCAACTTGGATTTAACATTGGTAGCTCCGCAAACCTATTTAGAATAGAGTGATTTGAAGAGGACATCCCTAAATCTCTAGAGAGGTGTAAAGTTGCAAAGTGATGCAACTTTCATTCTCGAACTCGTACTACCAAATGGAATGTTCCAACACATTCGGATGGGTACACTTATGCTAGGTAAGGTACTCTTTTGCACCCAAGTATGCCGAATCACTTTGAGTTGTATTGGATCGACAATTTCCCTTAAGAGTCCAAAGTGCTAAAAGTAGCAGTATTTGATCGAATATTCGTCAAAAACTATGATGATTATAGACTCTTCATCTGATGATATGGGATCATGTTGGTACCATCTACAATAACCTCTCTCGGTTTTTTCTATCTCGAAGGCGTTTTCCCGTGGTGATGAATATTTAGTTGAGGGCAAAGTTGCTAGATGCAAGTAGTGTAAAGTTGCAAAGTGGTGCAACCTTCATTCTCAAACTCATACAACCAAATGGAATGTTCCAACATGTCTGAATGGGTAATTTTATGCTAGGTATGGTCCTCTTTTACACCCAAATACGCCGAATCACTACGAGCTACATTGGACCGACGATTTCCCTTAAGAGTCCAAAGTGCTAAAAGGCAGCAATCTTTGAAAGACTATTCCTCAGAAACCGTGATGCTTACAGACTCTTTTTCTGATGATATGGGATTGTGTTGGGACCATCTACAATAACCTCTCAGGTTTTTCTATCTCAAAGGCATTTTCCCATGGTGATGAGTTTTTAGTTGAGGGAAAAGTTGTCAGATGCAAGCAGTGTAAAGTTGCAAAGTCGTGCAACCTTCATACTCAAACTCATACGACCAAATGGACTATTCAAACACATCTGGATGGGTACGTTTACGCTAGGTATGGTTCTCTTTTGTACCCAAATATGTCGAATCACTCCGACCTGCATTGGACCGGCAAATTCCCTTAAGAGTCCAAAGTGCTAAAAGGCAGCAATCTTTGATGGACTATTCCTCGGAAACCATGATTCTTATAGAATAATTTTTTGATTATATGGGATCATGTTGGGACCATCTACAATAACCTTAGTTTTTTCTATCTCAAAGACGTTTTCCCATGGTGATGAGTTTTTAGTTGAGGGAAAAGTTGCAGAGTGGTGCAACTTTCATGCTCGGTCAATGTCTTATTGCTAAAATATTGGTTGAAAAGTATTCTAGGCCACAACCGAATAGTTCATGTTGACTTCTTGCCTTCAAAATTGTTTATAATGTTATCATCAATTTCAACTAAACATTCAGGGGTCCTTGAAGGTCTTGAATTTGTAATATGTCTTTCTTCCACACAAGGTTCTTCATTTCTCATGTAATCTGGTGAAAGATAATTTACACTTGCTTCAATATTATGTTCAACATCTTCATTTCAAACATTTTCACCTTGAACATTTTCAATATCATGTTCAACATCTTCAATTCCAACATTTTCATTCTCAATTTCAATATTTTCATTCCCAATTTCAATACCATGTTCAACATCTTCAATTCAAACATTTTCACCTTGAAAATTTTTAATATCAATTTGAACATTTTCATTGCCAATTCCAATATCATTTTCTACATTTTCACCTTGAACATATTCAATTTCCTCTTCACTTGAAATACCATAGGGCTCAGGTTCACCAATATTTAACATACCTTGTCTTTTCTTCCTATGACCTTCTCTATCTCTTTGTCTATATTCTGATATTTGTTCTTTTGTAAAATTTCTCCTAAAAAATTTCTTTCAACGACTGCTGCTCCCCATTATACCTCATAAAAGATGCTAAAAAATAATTCCTTATGACAAATTTGAGTACAAGATGCTCTTAAAAGTTGAACTTTGTCTCTTCCTGTCTGAAACCACACATTTTTTGCCTGCAAAGTTCTTCAAACAGAATGTAGGGTCCGTTGGAATGTAGAAAAATGACCCACATGAGTTAGAGAGTCAGAGAGTGAGAGGGAGATAGGGAGAGAGGGAGAGGGAGAGTGGGAGAGTGAGAGGGAAAGTGAGAGAGTGAGAGGGAGAGTGGGAGAGGGAGAGAGGGAGAGGGAGAGGGAGAGGGAGAGGGAGAGAGGGAGAGGGAGAGTGAGGGATAGGGAGAGTGAGGGAGGTATAGGGAGAGAGAGGGAGAGGGAGAGGGAGAGGGAGAGGGAGAGTGAGGGATAGGGAGAGAGAGGGGGAGAGAGAGAGATTGGTAGATTGAGAGAGGGATAGAGAGTGGGAGGGAGAGTGGAAGAGTGAGAGGGGGAGGGGGAGAGAGGGAGGAGAGTGGGAGAGTGAGATGGAGAAGGATAAATGGAGAGTGGAAGAGTGAGAGAGGGAGGGGGAGAGAGGGAAAAGAGTGGGAGACAGGTAATATTTTAGCTCTACACATTCAAGTTTCACAAATCGGATATCTGAGTTTTACAGACATAGAACTAAGGGTTAATGGTAGAGATTGGGAGAGTGGAAGATTGAGAGAGGGAGATGGAGAGAGGAGAGATGGAGAGGAGAGAGATAAAGGGAGGGAGAGTGGGAGGGAGAGAGGGAGGGAGAGGGAGAGAGAGGGAGAGGGAGAGGAGAGAGGAAAGAGTGATAGAGAGAGGTGAGGAGGAGAGAGAGTGGAGAGAGCTTGAGAGAGAGAGAGAGAGAGAGAGTTAGATTAGGGAGAGTGGGAGAGTGAGATGGAGAGGGAGAAAGAGAGAGTGGGAGAGTGAGAGAGTGAGGAAGAGAGGGAGAGTTGGAGAGTGCTAGATTGATAGATGGAGAGGGAGAGTGGGAGGGAGAGATAGAGGGAGGGAGAGTGGGATGGAGAGAGGGAGGGATAGGGAGAGAGGGAGAGGGAGAGGGACAGTGGGAGAGTGGGAGAGTGCAAGAGTGAGAGGGAGAGTGGGAGAGGGAGAGAGGGCTTAGATTTGAGGGAGAGAGAGAGAGGGAGAGGGAGAGAGGGAGAAATAGAATGGGGGAGAGTGGGAGGGAGAGAGGGAGGGATAGGGAGATAGAGGGAGAGATAGGGAAAGAGAGGGGGGGAGAGGGAGAGAGGGAGAGAGTGAGGGAGAGGGGAGAGTGATAGTGTGAGAGGGAGAGTGAGACAAAGATAGAGACAGAGACAGAGTTGAGAGAGATAGAGGTGGAGAGAGAGAGACCTGGAAAGAGATAATATTTAAATATTTTATATATTGGTAATATATTTATATATATTTGAATATTTATAGATTAACAAAAATATTGAAATAATATATAACATATTAAATACATAATTCGGTAAGAGATTATTATAAATTGTATATTAAATATGTTACATTATAAAATTTATTGCATTTTTAAATCATATATTAAAGATTGTATATTTATTTTAAAACTCATCTCTAAAACATATCATATATCGAATTCAAATCGGATATCAGATTTGAATCTGATATCGGATTTGAATCGGATATTCGATATGCTAACACAAAATTGAATGCCTAGGGATTAGGCTCATTAGTAGGTTCGGGATTTGGTTCAGACCTTCCAATCCTAAAAAATCAACATGTAAAAAGTGTTTAGGAGCTTACCTTGGTTTTCCAGACTTTGCCTATGTGGCTGGCGACTTTTATTTTACCCAAAATTGATGAAATGAAAAGGGTTTGTAAAGAACCTTCTCATCTTTATACCAATATAAATTATATTTTACTTAGAATCTAATAAATTATTATTTATTTTTTATTAGAATTACGACTAAAGTCCTGATTGATAGTTTGATAGAAAAACATATATAGCTTTCAAATGGTATCACATTTTTTGAATCCAAAACATGCGTCACATTCTATGCTTGGCATACTATAGGATTAAAGAAAAAAAATGAATTTCATGAAGTTTTGACCAAGTTAAGGTGGTCACACATATGAGTTTTTATATTTTTTGAAAGTTGTAATAAAAAATTCATAATTAATTATTTATTTAAAAAAAATTACAAAAAAATATGTGTCACAGCCGAACATGAGCCCTCTACTTATATCTAAAATCTTCTAAAAAAATATTATCATTTTATTATGGTTAGGGTGGTCGGACAGACACCTACTTCTTATTTTTACCCTGAAATTTTAGTACTAATGCATTGAAATTTCAAATTTTCACCAAATAGATTTTTTTTTTACAAAAATTAGCCTAGTAGTTTAGAAACTAAATTCAATTTTCCACAGATTCTATTCTTACATATTTTTGAAATAATATAGATAACTTATTCAAATTTTTATGTCAAGTTTCCCAACTCTGATTTTCTGAATTTTTATTGCCACTTAAGGACCTATTTTTTCCATGATGATCCTGCACATACCCTGATGCAACCTTACTAGGAAAAATAACACTTGAGATAGGGCTCTCCAAGTTGGATCTCATATCCTTCCTTTCATTTCACATCTTCCTACTTTAAAGTAATTTCTCACAGTACATTGTTTCACAATTATTTTAAAGTGGGGGCATACAGTGGTATTATTTCCTTTTGGATTTTTATTTTTATTGGTTCTTAGTGCAACCTTATTACTTAATATGATGAGTTTCTCATTCTGTGTATGACATTAGTTATAATTTCCTTCATGAAATTGAAATATCTTATCATATTACATTCCTCTTAGTGGTCTGATGCAACACACTGCATCCCCTAGGTTGTGAATTTTCTATTCTTTCATTGGTCCTCTCTTGGAGACATTAGACAAAATATTCCCGAAGTCAAAGAACTTGCATGAACTAAATAAGAATCCTTTGAACATCCCTTTTTCATTTTACCTTCTTCATTTTTACATGTTGCATTTTGCACTTCACATACATGGCCACCTTGCATAACACAACTTACATGCCTGTGGTGCCATCCTGCACTTGTTCATGAGTTCCAAGCATATGCATCTTTTCTCACCTCATGAAGCACAAACCCTTTTCTTTTGTGGTACCTTATCAAAGTTATCAGGAGGTATAACTTTTGTATGGTTAAGCGGGAAGCCCAACTATTGGCACAAATTTCTCCATAAGCTGCATGTGTGTGTGTGGGTACATACTAGCTGTATGTTTCTCACCTTCTGGGCCTTCTCACCTAGAAGACAACCGAAATTCTTGTTGCCCCAAAGTGAGTACACTTCCTTTCGGAAAAAAAACCTAGATTTGATCCATAATTAGCTGGACAAACATTCAAAGCTTGATCCACCTTTCCCTCTCTCTTCACTCTTTCACATCACTCCTTTTGTGATCCTTTTGTGCTTATATTTGGTGTTGCATGGGATATTGATCTTGGGGGCTTAATCATCCCTCTTGATGATAGTCATCTCAACTTACTTGAATGAATAAATTGGATCCCTCTTGATATGCATGACTCATCTACTTTAGTGTGAGTTTGAAGAAATTTAATCTTCTCGCTAAAGTGGGGGCTA
This sequence comes from Sequoiadendron giganteum, assembly GCA_007115665.2. Lineage (NCBI taxonomy): Eukaryota > Viridiplantae > Streptophyta > Pinopsida > Cupressales > Cupressaceae > Sequoiadendron > Sequoiadendron giganteum. Next base: position 333,785,689 of record CM021100.1, read on the forward strand.
AATATGTTGCCAAAAAGTGTATAGCCTTGACACTTTTCACTTATTTCAGCCTTTTGGCCTAGATTTTGGCTTGGTTTTTCTTTGATCTAATTTTGTAATGTGGACAATACATTCACATTAGGTCTTGAACGCTTGTAAATCAATAACAACCTAATGGTGCTTTACAAAGGTCTTGTGAAGTTTTGTAACACATCTTCCCACTTTTCTAAGACCCTTTCAACACAATTAACCTAAATAACACCTTTTTACCTCTTTCCAAGCCTTGTTCCAATTTTTTGTAAGGTGTTGCAATACATTTTCACACTTTCCTAGGCTTTTCATCACTAATTCAACCCTTTCTTATGTTAAATTGGCCTCTTAATGTACTTTTAGTCATGACTTAAGTGTGTTTCAGGAGACAAGCCCGTTAAACATAATTAAACACCACTTAATTCCTAACCACCACTTGAATTTTTCCAAGTGGACTATGTCACCACCTTGGGTGACCCAGTCCCTTTTGGCATAAAATTCAAAATTAAAACAAAATTATAATGGGAAATTGCATCCAAAACCCTAAGGTCAGCGTATCATGTGTTATTTTCCGGTAAGTTAGGGAATAGAATGTATAAATAAGGGTTTTTCTCCTCGTTTTACCCTTCCTCTTCTTCCACATCTTCACAAGAACTGAAGCACTCAATCTTCTCAAGAAAGAATTCAAGCACTTACAATTCTAGACATCATCCATTGGAGTTGGTTCTTACATATCTTCAGACTTCTTCAACAAGAGCTTCGTGAGTGTTTACATTTACATTTTATTCAATCATATTTCTTTTCATATTTCATTTCATCATTTAGGGTTTGACTAAGGCAAACCCCTATTCTATAAACCTAACCATTTTTCTCCTCTTTGCGTGTGTGCTTTACAGGTTTTTGTATGCAGGTTTGTCAAAGAGAAAGGTGTTAAAAAAGTGTTGTCAACTCATCAAAGCCTTTAAAGTCAACAAATCCCTATTTGAAGCTTGGAGACCTCTTTCAACCTTTTTTCTGTAAAAACTGAACCAAACACCTATCAAGAACCAAAGTGCAGACCAAGGGCTTCCACTTCCACTCTCAAATTTTTAGAGATTTAGAAGTGGACTAAGTCACCAATAGTGGCAACCTAGTCCCACCAAACTTGGTTTCTAGAGGTTTTTGTAGATTTGGACACCCTTTTGCTAGAAACTTGTTTCGACAAAGTCTCCTGGGAAGAGGACTAGGTCACCTGTTCTAGCGTAAGTGTCCCAATAAGAATTTTCAGTAGATTCCAAAAGATTCCAAAGCTCCTCTTCATCAACCTTTAGTTTCTAGGTGCACCACTTCCACTACTTTAAGCTTTGTTATGGTTTGCTTACATTTTAGGTCATTTTATATATTGTTTTCAATAAATTTTCATTACATTAGTTTGGAGCATTCAAAAATGTTCCACATCACACCCATTTGAAACCCCTAAGTATTTGAACGAACTCACCAAGAATAAATTAGTGTGAAAGAGGCCATTGTACCAACCAATTTCTAGGTGAAAAACCCTAGGAGCCTATTGGGGAATCCTCTTTCCCTATTTCATGTTTTTGGTTGTTGAGGTTTTCTTTGCTCAATTTAGATCTGGTATAGCTTCTCCCTTGTGTTTTTGAAAATGGGTAAGTTGAGTGCACCAATTTAGCCAACTAGGAAGTCTAGACGACTCAGTTTGTTTGAGTGTCATGAGGATATGTATGTGGATGAGAAAGATTTCCCTGAGACTTCTATGGCTCCAAAGGGTAAAAACAAGGTGTGTCATCAAAGCAAGAAAACAATTGTCCAAAGTACCCATAATTTAAGAAACTAGACCATTTCAAAAGAATTGGTCAAGTTTAAAGGCAAAGAGCCAACAAAGCCTATGAGGAAGGACAAAAATAGAAACAAGAGTCACATGACTTGCCTAGGAAAACATAATTCTCCCATCATGCTCTCTGATAGCCCTTCAGATGGTGGAGGTCACACTGACTTGGGATACAATCATTACCTTCTCTCTAGGGTTGTATGATGACTCTAACGAGGATACAATGATGGTTTTTCTGGTCAAAACATGAACAAGGAGTGGTCGAGATTGGTCTGATGCTGATGACTAAAAGTAGCATCTTCTCCTTGTTTTCAGTTTTGATGATACCATGACCACTCCATCAGGATTGTTCTCTTCAACGTGTTTGTGGTTTTGGTCTTTTACTCTTACATGTTGATGTGGATGTCTTCCGGTTGATATTGTGAAGAATATTTTTTCTCGACATGAATGCTATAAAAATGACTATGGTACCCTGTGGTTGATGTGGCTACTTTCCTTTGAAAAATTTTGGAGAATTTTTTCCTTTTGCTTTCCCTTGTTGTGCAAATGACTACACATAACTGTCTGGAGGAATCTCTCAAATGCAATTGAATTTTTTTTGAAATGAAATGTGAAATGTAATCGTAATCCAACTAGATTATTGTCGCCTCCTTGTTCTATAAAAAGGATTTTAGGGCTGATTATGGGGGTTCAAGTTTTTTGTCTCAGAAGGTTCTAGGTGAGCATGATAAGTTTAGAATGAAGCATAAATGGAAATAGGTAAATATATGAATATACAAGGGACAAGTTTAGGGCAGGACTCATGATGTAATGGCCTTAAATGGTTTTATAATAACATCACTAATAGAAATATTAGTTCTAAAATATCTATTCCCCTGTGTAATTTCCTTGCAGATTATAAATGAAAATTTTAATGGTAATTTCATTTGTCTTCCATTGTTTAAACTAAATAAATGATTTTATTTATGCTTCAGTTGAAAGGATTGATTAAATGTTGAAGTAAGGTCATGGGTTTGTAAGGAAGGGGCACAGGATTTGGTAAGAAGCTATGTTTTAGATGCAATGAGTTGAATGCTACAAACTAGTAGATCAATAATCAACAAATTAGTGAGTGTAATTGTTAGATTATTGGGTAAGTGCACCAAGATGGTTCCCAAAAAGGGGACTTAAGTGGACAGCTTTTTTTTGAAATCAGGAAATACTTACCTTGGACGTGAAATTGAAGATACTTAGACTCAAAATTTTGAGATGGAACAAAAAGAAGGATTCAAGTACTCTGAGTCTACTTTCTAAACTACTAATTTATTTTGAATATGATTGAGATTAAGGGGTTCAAATGAGGGGCGTACACAAATTGGTGATGTTTTTGTCAGAAAAACATAACATAGCAACTCTTGTATGACCCTCGTACGGTGATTTTTTTTTTAGTATTTTTAAAATCACAACGGTCAGAAGTTAGCTAACAGTATGTAGTTGATGTACAATTTTTGTGATAATTGTTTAATGAATATTTGATTTTGTACTAATTTGCAAAGTGGACATATCCTGAAAATAGAATTTTGGCCATGCTACCCCTACAAATTTTGGAAACTAATTGATTTTTTTATTTTTTATTTTTTATATTTTGTAGAATGGAGTCTAGTTTCTAAAAATGTAATTTATTTGAAAAATTGATGAACGGTTAATTTATAATGAAAAAATAACCAAACACAACTTTTTGGCAAAAAAGAACATACAAATAAAATAAATTATGGATGAAAGACTTGACATTTTTTGAAAGTGAAAAAAATTACATCATTGGATAGGTAAGAGATAACCCAACATTACCCATGCACTCAATTTTTTCGATATTGAACCACATGTAATCTTGACAGTGAGCACGAACTCAATTATGAGAAATATGGTGTATTTTTTAAAAACACGTCTCTAGTCATTGGGTTGGTATTCCAAGGCAAATACCAAGCTTAAAGTTTGGGAATTCCCAAAGAAAGATATAACCTGAGCACGTTATAACAAGCTCACATTATATCTCACTTTTGACATGGTTTTTGCTTATGCGGGGAACATGTCTACTAGCACATAATGTAAGTGCGTTATAATGCGCTCACGTTATGTCTTAATTTATGTTAAATGCTAATATATTAATGTATGCTGATATATTTTTATATACATGTATGTATGTATGCTTGTATGGATGTAAGATTATATGTACATATGTATTATGCTTGTATGTATGCATTTATGTTTGTCTTTAGACGAAGGGAGAATTTAGAGAGAGTCTAGAGAGATGGAGAGGGGGTCAAAGTGAGAATTTAAGAGACAGGGGGTTGGATTAAGGGGGACTTAGCTAGGTAGGGTGGGAGGCATAGAGGGAGGGAGAAAGAGAGAGGGGGGTTGGGAGAGAGAGAATTGAGGGAGAGGGAGAGAGAGAGAGGGGGTGGGAGAGAGAGAATTGAGGGAGAGGGAGAGAGTTATGTAGGTAGGGTGCGAAAGGGAGAGACTTGAGAGTGTGAAGGGGGTGAGAGGGAGAGACTTGAGAGATAGGTAGTGAGATGGAGTGTGAGAGAGAGGGAGTGTGAGAGAGATGGAGTGTGAGAGAGAGGCCGTGGGAGAGAGAGGGAGTGTGAGTAAGAGACCTGAGAGAGGGAGTGACCTGATAGAGGTAGAGAAAGAGGGGGTGGAGTAAGAGGGACTTATCTAGGTAGGGTTGGAGGGATAGACAGAGAGAGGGGAGAGAGACAAAGACATAGTTACCTAGGTAGGTTGCCAGATGGAGAGACCTTAGAGAGAGAGGGGGTGGGAGGAAGAGACATGAGAGAGAGGGAGAGAGAGGTAGTGGGAGAGAGTGGGATGGAGTGGGAGAGACATAAAGAGAGATGGATAGAGGGAGTGAGAGAGGGTTGTAGGGATTGATTGAATGAGAGGTACGCAGAAAGAGGGAGATGATAGATAGAGACAATTAGAGAAGGTGGGAGGGAGGGAAGGAGGGAGAGGTGAGATGTATATATAGAGAGAAAGTGATAGGGGTTGAGGGTATAGGGTTGAAGGATTAGGGTGGAGGACCTATAGGGTTTATGGTTTCTATGGTATTAGGGTTTAAGGTTTGAGGGTTGAGGGAATAGGTTTGATGGTAGAGGGTATTTGGTTGAGGGTATAAGGTAGAAGGTTTAAGGTTTAAGCGTTTAGGGTTGAAGGGTTTGGGGTTAAGGGTTTAGGGTTAAGGGTTTACTTGGTTGAGGTTAGAGGGTATATGGTTGAAGGATTAAGTTTGGGGTCCAATGTAAGGGGTAGAGGGTTTAGGGATTAAGGATTGAGGGTTGAGGGATTAAGGGTCGAGGGTTGAGAATTGAGGATTCAGTGTTTAATGTATAGGGTAAATGGTAGAGGGTTTAAGGGTTGAGGGTTGAAGGTTGAGGGTTTAAGGTATAGGGTTGAGGGATTAGGTTGAGGGTCCAATATATAGGGTAGAGGTTATACGGGTTGAGAGATTAACGGTTGAGGGGTAGAGAGTATTAGGTTGAGGGTAGAGGTTAGAGGGTAGAGGGTAGAGGGTAAAGGGTTTAACAATTTAGGGTTTAAGGGGTTAGGGTTGAGGGTCGAGGGTTTAGGGTTGAGTGTTTAAGGGTTTAAGGGGTAAGGTTTTAAGGGTCAAGAGGGTTGAGGGATTAGGGTAGAGATTTTAATAAGTGTGTTTAAGGGTTGGGGGATTATGGTTGAGGTTTGAGGGTATATGGGTTAGGGTTTAAGGGTTTAGGGTTTAGAGATGAGGGATTAATAGGTTATAGGGTAGAGGTTATAGTAGTTGATGGATTAGGGTTTAAAGGTTGAGGGTTGAGGGATTCAGAGGGTATAGGGGTTGAGGGATTAAGAGGGTATAGTGGTTGAGGGTTCAAGGATTAAGAGGGTATAGGGGTTGAGGGATTAAGAAGGTGTAGTGTTTGAGGGATTACAGTTTAAGGGTTGAGGGTTGAGGGTTGAGGGATTAAGAGGGTATAGGGATTGAGGGTGAGGGTTTAAGGGTTGAGGGTTGAGGGATTAAGGTTTAAGGATTGAGAGTTAGGGTTGAGGGTTGAGGGATTAAGAAGGTATAGGGGTTGATGGATTAGGGTTTAAGGGTTGAGACTTGAGGGTTGAGGGATTGAGAGGGTATAGGGGTTGAGGGATTAGGGTTTTAGGGGTTGAGGGATGAAGAGTGTATAGGGGTTGAGGGATTAGGGTTTAAGGGTTCAGGGTTGATGGATTAAGACGGTATAGGGGTTGAGGGATTAGGGTTTAAGGGTTGAGGGTTGAGGGTTCAAGGATTAGGAGGGTATAGGGGTTGAAGGATTACGGTTTAAGGGTTGAGGGTTGAGGGTTGAGTAATTAAGAAGGTATAGGGGTTGAGAGATTAGGGTTTAAGGGTTGAGGGTTGAGGGTTGAGGGATTGAGAGGGTATAGGGGTTGAAGGATTAGGGTTTAAGGGTTGAGGGATGAAGAGGGTATAGGGGTTGAGGGATTAGGGTTTAAGGGTTGAGGGTTTAGGGATTAAGAGGGTATAGGGGTTGAGGGATTGGGGTTTAAGGGTTTAAGAGGGTATAAAGGTTGAGGTTTGAGGGTTGAGGGATTAGGGTTTAAGGGTTGAGGGTTCAAGGATTAAGAGGGTATAGGGGTTGAGGGATTTGGGTTTAAGGGTTGAGGGTTGAGGGTTGAGGGATTAGGGTTTAAGGGTTGATGGTTGAGGGATTAAGAGGGTATAGGGGTTGACGGATTAGGGTTTAAGGGTTGAGGGTTGACGGATTAGGGTTTAAGGGTTGAGGGATGAAGAAGGTATAGGGGTTGAGGGCTTAGGGTTTAAGGGTTGAGTGTTGAGGGATTAAGAGGGTATAGGGGTTGAAGGATTAGTGTTTGAGGGTTTAAGAGGGTATAAGGGTTGAGGGTTGAGGGTTGAGGGATTAGGGTTTAAGGGTTGAGGGTTGAGGGATTAAGAGGGTATAGGGGTTGAGGGATTAGGGTTTAAGGGTTTAAGGTATAAGGGTTGAGGGTTGAGGGTTTAGGGATTAGGGTTTAAGGGTTGAGGGTTGAGGGTTCAAGGATTAAGAGGGTATAGGGGTTGAGGGATTTGGGTTTAAGGGTTGAGGGTTGAGGGTTGAGGGATTAGGTTTTAAGGGTTGAAGGTTGAGGGATTAAGAGGGTATAGGGGTTGATGGATTAGGGTTTAAGGGTTGAGGGATGAAGAGGGTATAGGGGTTGAAGGATTAGGGTTTGAGGGTTTAAGAGGGTATAAGGGTTGAGGGTTGAGGGTTGAGGGATTAGGGTTTAAGGGTTGAGGGTTGAGGGTTCTAGGATTAAGAGGTTATAGGGGTGGAGGGATTAGGGTTTAAGGGTTTAAGAGGGTATAAGGGTTTAGGGTTGAGGGATGAGGGTATAGGCGTTGAGGGATTAGGGTTTAAGGGTTGAGGGGTGAGGGTTGAGGGATTAAGAAGGTATAGGGGTTAAGGTATTAGGGTTTAAGGGTTGAGGGGTGAGGGTTGAGGGATTAAGAGGGTATAGGGATTGAGGGATTAGGGTTTAAGGGTTGAGGGGTAAGGGTTCATGGATTAAGAGGGTATAGGGGTTGAGGGATTAGGGTTTAAGGGTTGAGGGTTGATGGTTGAGGGATTAAGAAGGTATAGGGTTTGAGGGATTAGGGTTTAAGGGTTGAGGGTTGAGGGTTGAGGGTTGAGGGATTAGGGTTTAAGGGTTGAGGGTTGAGGGATTAAGAGGGTATAGGGGTTGATGGATTAGGGTTTAAGGGTTTAAGAGGGTATAAGGGTTGAGGAATTAGGGTTTGAGAGTTGAGGGATTAAGAGGGTATATGGGTTGAGGGATTAGGGTTTAAGGTTTGAGGGTTGAGGGTTGATGGTTGATGGATTAATAGGGTATAGGAGTTGAGGGATTAGGATTTAAGGGTTGAGGATTGAGGAATTAGGGTTTAAGGGTTGCTAGATGAAGAGGGTATAGGTTGAGGTATTAGGGTTTAAGGGTTGAGGATTGAGGGATTAAGAGGGTATAGTGGTTGAGGGATTAGGGTTTAAGGGTTGAAGAGGGTATAAGGGTTGAGGGTTGAGGGTTCAAGGATTAAGAGTGTATAGGGGTTGAGGGATTAGGGTTTAAGAGTTGAGGGTTGAGGGTTGAGGGTTTAATAAGGTATAGGGGTTGAGGGATTAGGGTTTGGGTATGTGCAGGATCATCATGGAAAAAATAGGCCCTTAAGTGGCAAAAAATTTAGAAAAATGAGAGTTAGGCAACTTGACATAAAAATTTGAATAAGTTATCTATATTATTTAAAAAATATGTAACAATATAATTTGTAGAAAATTGAATTTAGTTTCTAAACTACTAGGTTTATTTACAAAAAAATAAAATCTATTTGGTGAAAATTTGAAATTTCAATACAGTAGTACTTAAATTTCAGGGAAAAAATAAGAAGTAGGTGTCCGTCTGACCACCCTAACCACATTAAAATGATAATATTTTTTTATGATATTTTATATATAAGTAGAGGACTCATGTGCCAATGTGATGCATACATTTTTTTAATTTGTTTCCAAGTAAATAATTAATTATAATTTTTTTATTACAAATTTTAAAAAATATAAAGACTCGTGTGTCTAACCACCTTAACCTGGTCAAAACTTCATGAAATTCAACTTTTTCTTTTTTGATCTTATAGTATGTGAAGCATAGAAAGTGACACATGTTTTGGATTAAAAAAATGTGATATTGTTTGAAAGCTATATATGTTTTTCAATCAGCCTATCAATCAGGACTTTAGTTGTAATTCAATAGAAAATGAATAATAAATATTTATTAAATTGAAAGTAAAGCATAGTTTATATTGGTGGAAAGCTAAGAATCTCGTCTAAAAACCCTTTTCATTTCATCAATTTTGGGTAAAAAAAAAGTCGTCAGCCACATACCCATCATATTGCCACTTTTTGGCCCATCATGATCCTGCACATACCCGTTTAAGGGTTGAGGGTTGAAAGATTATGAATGTATAGGGTTTAAGGGTTGAGGGATTAAGATGGTACAGGGATTGAGGGATTAGGGTTTAAGGGCTGAGGGTTGAGGGATTAAGAGGGTATAGGGGTTGAGGGATTAGGGTTTAAGGGTTGAGGGTTGAGAGATTAAGAGGGTATAGGGATTGAGGATCCCCTTCTCCCACTCTCCCCTTCTCCCACTCTCTCCCTCCCACTCTCTCTATCTCCCACTCTCCCCCTCTCTCCCTCCCACTCTCCCCTTCTCCCACTCTCCCCTACTCTCTCCCACTCTATCTTTCTCCCACTCTCACCCTCTCTCCCTCCCTCTCTATCTCCCACTCTCTCAATCTCCCACTCTCCGCTTCTCCCCTTCTCCCACTCTCTCTTTCTCCCACTCTCCCCCTCTCTCCCTCCCTCTCTATCTCCCACTCTCCCCCTCTCTCCCTCCCACTCTCTCTTTCTCCCACTCTCCCCCACTCTCTCCCACTCTATCTTTCTCCCACTCTCACCATCTCTCCCTCCCTCTCTATCTCCCACTCTCTATCTCCCCATATCTCCCACTCTCCACTCTCCTCATCTCCCCCTCTCCCCTCTCTCTTTCTCCCACTCTTCCCCACTCTCTCCCACTCTATCTTTCTCCCACTCTCACCATCTCTCCCTCCCTCTCTATCTCCCACTCTCTGCGGTCTCCCACTCTCCACTTCTCCCCTTCTCCCACTCTCTCCCACTCTCTCTCTTCTCCCACTCTCTGTCCCCTCTCTCCCTCCCACTCTCTCTTTCTCCCACTCTCCCCTTCTCCCTCCCTCTTTGTCTCCCACTCTCCCCCTCTCTCCCTCCCACTCTCTCTTTCTCCCACTCCAAAAAATATACTAAGAAAACCAAATTTCACATAATGCGAGCGCATTTTTGACTCCACTAAAATGGTAAAAAAACTCTATATACCCCTGATTTGAACGCCCATAGTCTTCATATTCCCCCGGTTCTACATGTGCTCCAACAAAAAATAGCTTTTTGATGATGTTCTGAAATGTTCAAGCATCTTTTTCACATTCCATCACCTTTTCCATGAACTTTTTACCACCTTTGCATGAAATAGCAGAGTTTCCATGTTGAAATACATATAATATCAATTGAAGTTTGAATTCCATTGAAAAATGATATACAATTGAAGTGTGGAAGGGAACAAGCTTTTGAACAAGTCAAATTGTTGTGGAGTTTGAAGAAAGAAGAAGCTAAGGCTACATAATTGGGTTGAACTCCTCCATTTGAAAGTCTAGTTTTTAAGGTATGTGAAGTCTTTACACATTTTCTTTCATTCTATTATGGCTTGCTTTAATTTTTGTTTGTCATTATAACCTTAGGTTGTCAATGCACATTTTAAATTACCATTATATACACAATTATATACACTTGCCAATTACCATTTTAATCTTGATGTAGAGCATCTACCAGGATTCACAAATCATCTAGGGTACTTTTGACCCTAACTTAAATTGAACAAGATCAACAAACAAACTCAATCGTCTTTTCATCAAAACATTAGAACTTGGTTGCAAATTTTTTTCAGACTCAAAAAATAGATTAACCATCATAAAATTGATTGTAAGATAGCATAAAGCTAATTAGAAGCTCAAAACCATTCACAAAAATTCATCCTTTAACACAACTTCAAGCTTCTCCCATTCCTTTGAAGGGTCCAAACACCTTCCAATACCTCTACACAAATTGATGAAGTACAAAGGAAGAAATAAACACCTTTCTTGACACACTTATGTTAGAAACCAAGATCACCTACATGCAATCACCTATCACATGCAAAAAACATTCAAAACAAACACAAAGTTCTGTAAACCTCAAAGTATAAATGTATTATTGAGAATCAATTATTACAAAGAGATCAATCCTTATGAAGGAGATCAAGAAACCCTAAATGAAACCCTAGTGTCCACACTTAATAATTAATCAATTATTAATGTGCCTAAGTTTAGCTTAAGCAACTAAAGGAATAAGTGACTTAATTAATTATCCAGTATGATATAATTAATTAAGTATATAACTTATTACTCTAACACCCTCCCTTAAGATGAACTTAGGAAGAAGTTAAAACACTAGAAGAAGATGCATGCAAGCAAAGATGGGTCCTGACAACTAAGCCTGATCAGGTACCCATTTACAAATGCAAGAAAGAGGTAGAGAAGGAAAACCCAATGGGAAAAAATCCCCTACAATGAGATGACATGCTGTAAAGAAGCATTGGAAGAGCACTGTAGAGTAACACTGGAACCGCAATCTAGCAAGCAAGGAAAAATACTTCTATCTACAAGAAACCATATTGGAATCATAATGATGCAACAATAGACCCGATGCCATGGAACACTCAAAAAATTCCAAACAAGAATAACCCTGGAATCTATGAAGTAGCAGTCAATTATTGAAAGATGTATTACTGAAAACGAAGTGCAAAGATGCAAGGTGCACTCTCCCAACTACCAAAACATCCAAGTAATCTCCAAAACACCCATCGGGCCAAATCTAGATTAATGATAAACTGGGGACAGATACAAAAAAAAAGTGCATGACAGCAACATAGGGCTCCTCAATACCTTTCCAACGCCGCAAAGATATCAAAAAACGAAGATCGTGGAAAAAAGTTATGAGCTCAGAGACATAAAATAAACATCTGACTTCAAACAACAATAAATTCAGTAAAACAGAAAAATACTATAAAATAAACTGCACCACAAGAAAGTGCTTGGAGCCAACTTTCCAGCGATATCTCCTTTTCCCAATTTCGATACCATATCCGAAGTTATGCCAAAAACAAAAAAATTGTTCTTTTAGGGAAAATTGGGGTTAGGAGGGGGCAAAGAGGCCATAGGGCAGAAGACATCATGCTGACGTCAGCACTTCACTAGAAAAAAATTGACGGCCATCTGGCCGTCGCTACAAAAAATTGACCTCCCCTGCAAAAAAAAATTGACAGAGCCCCTGGTCACTGATATGACTAGGGGCTGGGTGCTGGAGATGGTCCGGGGCCGGGCGCAGAGCTCTCAGTTCGCCATGTGACTACGACAGATAGTTAGGGCCCGCGAGGGCTACAGGTGGTAGGCGGCGGTATACAGGGGTGACGCCGCCCAGGGCCGCCGCTCCTGGTGACCGTCGGGTGGTGCGCCGGTGGCGAAAACCTTTTAAACTGGTAGCGCCAAAGATTTTCCAAAACATGGCATTTTTTTATTTTTTTTTGAAGTTCATGCCTCGTGAATCATGCTAGGGAGGCCGTACAACTTTCCTAGCAAAATGTTTTTGCCTCAGAAGTCAACTGCTCCAAAATCGACGATTTGATAGGTGTTTCTAGGGTTTTGGGGTGCTAAAAAAATGATGGCGACATCCGTTTGAGCCCAAAGTGTCACAAAAAATTGGCTACCACCAGATCTTGTAAAAAAGATGCCTGTGGAAACCCTTGCACTTGAAACTCACTGAGAGGCCATATCTTCAGATCACGAATAGGCAGATGCAGGTTTGGAGCTCTGATACCATGTTATAAGCCAAGATCACCTGCATGCAATCACCTATCACATGCAAAAGACATTCAGAACAAACAAGAAGTTTTGTAAACGTCAAAGTAAAAATGCATTATTGAGAATCAATTATTACAAAGAGATCAATCCTTATGAAGGAGATCAAGAAACCCTAAAAGGGAAACCCTAAATGAAACCCTAGTGTGCACACTTAATAATTAATCAATTATTAATGTTCCTAATTTTAGCTTAAGCAACTAAAGGAATAAGTGACTTAATTAATTAACCATTATGATATAATTAATTAAGTATATAACTTATTACTCTAACAACTTATTCAACTGTATTTCCCTTCACAAAACATTTGATTCGTATACTCAAATTAGCATTAAGATTTCCCAATTCCTTAAGGACCTTGAAAACACCTTGAAAATCTTGAAAATAACTGATTACAATCAACTAGGTTCCTCAAAACATCAACCAATTATTATGTCATTCACAATTTGTCTTAAATCTTCTATAATGGCACCATTGTTTACAAACACAAACTATAATTCTTAAGGCACAACCAAACCATTATTTTCTTAATAAATCTTTGTTTGAGTTAGTACAAAAAAAATGAAATCTTTCAAAAGTCTACCCTTCCACTTGTTCAACATTTTTTCAAAATCACTCCTTGGTTCCTCAAATTCTCATGGAAAAGTGCCTGTTTGAGCTAAGAACCCCATCATATTGTTAACTTTTGTACACGATGATTGTAAGTATTAAAAAAATGAAGCCTTCAATGAAATATATATTTCAATTAACTTGAATGGATACATTTTTTAGGAACTAATATTCTTCTCATTACCATGGTATAGATAAAATTATCCTCCATGCCGAAGAAAAAGACAAAGAGGAAACTAATAGACAAAGAGAATGAAACCTTGAAAGAAAAGGAGAGAGTTCGGGTGGTAGCATATCGTGAAAAGAAGAAATTGGAAACGATTGATGAAAACAACCCAATTGTAGAGGAACCTCAATCGTCAAAAAGAGAACGGGAATTAGCAGCACAATAGGCACGAATGTGAAAGCATCATCGTAAGATAGATTCAGATACCATAGTTGGAGACACACCCTCTACGACAAGTGAATATGAAGGGATACCATTAAGCATAAGCGAATATGGAGGGACACCATCTAGCATAAGTGAATATGGACAGACACCATCTACTACAAGTGAATATTAAGGGACAAAATGTACCGCAAGTGAACATTGTTGGACACCATCCAACACATCTCAGTTGAGAGTACATCATCACTCGGAATTGATGAAGAAGGTATGCCATCATCCCCATGTGAACCTCAAGGTATGTCTTCTTCTCCACCCTCGATCGAAGGTATGCAATCTAGCCCACCTCAATTACATATTGATGAAATTCCTAATGTTGAGAGGTATGTACCTAGGAGAACACTACCTAGAATTTTGCGTAGAAAGCCAAAGTATTTGATTAATATTGATGATGAGATTTTGCAGCACATGGAAGGTAAAATTTCAAGATGCACTTGTAGAAGATATGCTGATAAGATTTGGGAACGATTCTTTGAAAGGCTAAATGAGACTACAAGATGTCAACTATTTGTTGAAATGATGTGGGGTGTAAAGTATAGGAACATCATGAAGACTCTTAGGTTGAGAACATTGAATGCATCGAGTGAAGACACTATTGTGAAGAATCTAATGGATGCATATGAGAGTGTGGGTAAGACCTCACGCTCAAAGGATAGTAATGTCACCCGATGTGTCATTACATCGACTTTCGTAAGCTGTCAAACAAAGAGAGCTCATCTAATTAAAAAGACTAGTGAACAAATGTGAATTAGTAGAAAAAATTTATCAAGAGCCATTCAAAGGTGACAAATAATTGAGGGCAATGATACAAATGAATTATGGGAATTCTCGGGGAGACTGTCACAAAAAGATAAAGAAGTTGTCTAAGCCTTGAGAACACTAATTGAAGAGTATTGGAAGAATAACACAAGGTCGTCTCTGAATCAAAGGGATGTGGTAAGAAGGAGAATCAGTAGTTGAAATCGTGAGCCACATCCAAAGCATTTTTTGGATATGACTCAAACCTAATTTTTTCAGAAATTTGAAAATGATTATCCTCAAATTAGTATTTCTCAAATATTTTTTCAAATGCTTAAACCTTTTTATGTCAAGATAAATCACACATGCACTACTTGTTGTTGTAGACTACATATGGTTCATGCGAGCCTTGTGGTGGCTTCCAACGTATGCTAGTATGTCAACATACAGAAATCACAGATGAGGTGGGACAAAAACTAGTAGAGTTTGGGAAGTATAAAACAGTGGCATATGCTACAAAAGATGGGTCTCAAGAAGAAAGGTGCAATTTGGTTAGTGAGAAGATTCCAGTGTACCAATTTATGACCACATTTCATCATAGTATATTGTCTAAGTATGCAATGCATACTCATAGAGCCTGATGGTTGGACATGCAGTTCAAGCTATGCAAGGACACCTTTCCAATTGGAAGCATAGTATCCATGGCTGACTTTGCAGAGAACTAAACTCTACAGCCACAACATGAGGTGCAGTCATAGTATTAGAATTCCACACAAATTTCGATATTTGTGTAGATAGCATTCATTCATGCATCTGATACTACAGATGAGAAAAGGAAGGTATTGAGGGAGTACCACTTTTACATTAGTGATGATCGCACACATTCTCCAGAGTTCATGCAAGGTTTCTTCCAAATGTTCTATAGTGGTTTGGCTCAGAGGGGCATAGAATATGATCAACATATAATATGGTCTGATAACTGTGTAACATAGTTCAAGAACTCGCGCATGTTCTATTGGTTGTATAGGATGCATGTCATTACAGGTGTTCAACATATGTGGAACTATTGTGAGGCCAAACATGGAAAGGGGGAGCATGATGGTGCAGGAGCATGCGTGAAAAGAGTTAAATTATAAAGACAGTGCAAAGTTGATAGATGTAAAATCAATCGTCGAGTGGTGTAATGCTTTGATGGGTCCAGGTAATGAAGGTACGTCTTCAGTTCATAGATTTTTTTGGTTGATGGATGATACTAACATTGCACCATATGAATACTATTGTACACTAATAGGATCGAGTGAGGTACACTTTTTCCTTAGCTCAAATACAGGTTCATGGAGTATCAGTACACAAAAGATGGCATGCTTTTGTTCTTAATGTACAATGCAAGACTAGAATGATTGTGAGCTAGGGGAGTGGGTTGACAAATGGTTCACAAGTTATCTTAGCCCACTTCACATGTATCGCCCTCCGACGGCATTAGAACTGCCATAGATAGAATCATCGATCAACTTTGACCACATATCAGATCTAGTTCAACAAGGTGATATATCTACTTTCTTAGTAGTTGAAATTCCATATCGTTAGATCTTACTTTGTACTGTATTCATAATGTTATCAAACTTCAAGAGATATTTTGCACATATCAATGCAAGGCATGTTTATGCATTTATTGCAGATGAAGACAATGAAGAGAGAACAATCTATTACTTGTGTCATTGTGTTGAGACCAAAAATAAATTGGAGCCCCAGTTATAGATGGAGAAAACATTGAATACCCTACAGGTGCAATTGTGGTTATTCGAATATGGCTTAGAAGGTACCCACATTCAAGTGTTAAACATTGCCTATTTCAAGACTTTGACATGCATCCTAAGATTCTTCATTACTCGAACCTTGTCATGGCATCTAATGTTAATTTGACCAAATATGGGGGTAGACCTTTGAACAAGGCATTATGGAAGGTCCGTGAGTCTGACCATGAGGCAATACTTGACACAATAAAGAGTAGAGCAGACCCAGATGGTTCGTTGGATTAATTTGTAAGTATATGGACATTAATTTGTTTGATGCCAATGCTATCATATTCTTTTATTGTGATTGGTGTCCCCTTTCAAAAAATGCAGATATATGAGCCATCCAAGAGAATGTCAACCAGAAAAGCAATGCAACATCTGTAAGTGCCTTCCATCTATTTTTATTTCATTTCCATTTTGGATGCTCTTTCTTTTTCTCTTTTACTTTGCGTATTTGTAAGTAAACTACTAAGGGTTGATTGATCTTTCATTGTAGAAAATGTTGATTTAAGATCCATCAAAGAGAATCTCAGCCAAAAAAGCAATGCAACATACTTATTTTGATTTCAAGCCATTCTAAGAGAGCATGCAAAGCTTAGAGAGGGAATATCAAGTTACTCATTTGAAGTTAACCTCATAATGAGCACCTATGATGTAGACATTTAAAGAGAATCTTAAATGTATGAGTGACATTGTAAAAGATTTGAGAGAACGAAGTGCCAGAGACATTGTCATAAGATTTAATTAGATAATGAGATATAGTCAAATATTGTAAGGTTGGAGTTCATATTTGGTGTAGTAGCACCTTGTTCTGTAAATGCCTTGAGTAGGAAAATTTACAAACATTGAATTTTGAAATGTAAACAATGTGGAAAAGGTCATATAAAGGTCATGTAAACAATTTGTACACATTTTTCTATAACTTGTGTGACCAAGCAGACTGTTCCAACACGTCGGAATAGGTATTTTTATGCTAGGAATGGTCTTCTTTCGCACCGAAACACATAGAATCACTCTGAGCTATGTTCCACTAGATCGATCCCTTAAGGGTCCAAAGTGAAAAATGGCTGAAAAATTCAACATGCTAGTACTTGGATACCATGTCACTTAGAAAATTCTCGTGTGATCCTACAAAAAGGAATTGGCTATCTTGGAGTGGGTTTCTCGTGGTGGCAGATTTTCACTTGATGGAAAAAGTGTGAAATTCAAGCAGTGCAACGTTGCAAAGTGGTGCAACTTTCTCTCTACAAATCGTGTGACCAAACTAACTACTGCAACACATCCAAATAGGTATTTTTACGCTAGGAATGGTATTTTTTTGCACTGAAATACGTGGAATTGCTCCCAGCTAGGTTCAACCGAAACAATCCCTTAAGGGTCCAAAGTCCAAAATGGATGCAAACTTCAACCTGCTATTACTTGGATACCGTGACACTTACAAAATTCTCATATGATCCTAAATAAAGGAGTTGGGCCCCTCTAAAAAAACCTCTCTCATTTTTGGCTATCTTCGAGTGGTTTTCTCATGGCGGCAGATTTTCACTTGATGGAAAAAGTGTCAAATTCAAGCAGTGTAAAGTTGCAAAGTGGTACAACTTTCGCTCTGCAACTCATGTGACCAAACTAGCTGCTCTAATGCGTCTGAATAGGTATTTTTATGCTAGGAATGGTCATTTTTTGCACTGAAACACGTGGAATCACTTTGAGCTACGTTCCACCGGATCAATCCTTTAAGGGTCCAAAGTGCAAAATGGCTGCAAACTTCAGCATACTATTACACAGATACCGTGAAATTTAGAAACTTCTCATCTAATTCTACAGAAAGGAATTCTCCCCCTCTAGAAAAACCTTTCTCGATTTTGGCTATCTTGGAGTGGTTTTCTCATGGCGGCGGATTTTCACTTGATGGAAAAAGTGTCAAATTCAAGCAGTGCAAAGTTGCAAAGTGGTGCAACTTTTGCTCTGCAACTCGTGTGATGAAAATAACTACTCCAACGCATCCAAATAGGTATTTTTATGCAAGGCATGGTCTTTTTTTGCACTGAAACACATGGAATCGCTCTGAGCTACGTTCCACCGGATCAATCCCTTAAGGGTCCAAAGGGCAAAATGGCTGCAAACTTCAGCATGCTATTACTCAGATGCCATGACACTTAGAAAATTCTCATCTAATCCTACAGAAAGGCATTGAGCCCCTCTAGAAAAACCTCTCTAGGTTTTGGCTATCTTGGAGTGATTTTCTCATGGCGGCGGATTTTCACTTGATGGAAAAAGCATCAAATGCAAGCAGTGCAAAGTTGCAAAGTGGTGCAACTTCCTTTCTGCAACTTGTGTGACCAAGTGGACTATTCCAACATATCCAAATATGTATTTTTATGATATGCATTGCCCTCTTTCACACCGAAACACGTGGAATCGCTCCGGGCTATGTTCCACCAAATCAATCCCTCAAGGGTCCAAAGTTCAGCATGCTATTACTTGAATACCGTGACACTTAGAAAATTATCATCTAGTCCTACAAAAAGGAATTGGACCCATCTAGAAAAACCTCTCTCAGTTTTGGCTATCTTCGAGTGGTTTTCTCATGGCGGCGAATTTTCACTTGATGGAAAAAGTGTCAAATTCAAGCTGTGCAAAGTTGCAAAGTGGTGCAACTTTCACTCTGAAACTCATGTGACCAAACTAACTGCTCCAACCCGTCCAAATAGGTATTTTTACACTAGGCATTCCTTTTTTTCGTACTGAAACACGTGGAATCGCTCTGAGCTACGTTCAACCGAAATGATCCCTTGAGGGTCAAAAGTGCAAAATGGCTGCAAAATTGAGCATGCTATTACTCAGATACTGTAACACTTAGAAAATTCTCGTGTAATCCTACAGAAAGGTGTTGGGCCCCTCTAGAAAAACCTCTCTTGGTTTTGGCTATCTTAGAGTGGTTTTCTCGTGGCGGCAAATTTTCATTGCATGGAAAAAGTGTCAAATTCAAGCAGTGCAAAGTTGCAAAGTGGTGCAACTTGCACTCTGGAACTCGTGTGACCAAACTAACTGCTCCAACACATCTGAATAGGTATTTTTACTCTAGGCTTGGTCTTTTTTCTCACTGAAACATGTGGAATCGCTCTGAGCTATATTCAAGCGGATCGATCCCTTAAGGGTCCAAAGTGTAAAATGGCTGCAAACTTCAGCATCCTATTACTCAAATGCCATGATGCTTATAAAATTCTTGTCTAATCCTATAGGATCATGTTGAGCCTATCTACAAAAACCTCTCTTGGTTTTTGCTATCTCAGAGTCGTTTTCTAGTAGTGGCAGATTTTCACTTGATGGAAAAAGCATCAAATGCAAGCAGTGCAAAGTTGTAAAGTGGTGCAACTTTTGTTCTGCAACTTGTAGACATCCAAAACTAACATCACACATTAAATTCTCCTATTAATCAATTAAGACAATTTATTGATTAATTTCCTAAGGTTCATTAAATAAATCAAATTATTTAATCCTTATGTTCTTCTCATTTGATTTAATAAATCAAACTGATTTAATCAAATGTCACCTCCTAATATCATCCAAGTTAATTAATCTACATTATTTAACTTCTAATCATAATTACCATTCTCTAGCTTTTGACTCAACTAGAGTCAAATCCAAACTCCTAACTAACCCACCCACTTGCACCAATAAATCATTTATTTGATTTATTATCTCCTCTAATTACATTCAAAATGGAATCAAAATGGAATATTCTTCCAATTTGAATCTTCCCCCCAAAAGGGACTTGTCCCTTCCAACAAGGTTTAACATGCTATTTGCACAAGTCAAACATGGCATTTATTGCACCTTTCATCCCCCCTAAACATGTCATTTCATCCAAATTTGAATTTCAAATTGGCACATTGGCCAAGACTTGCACATTCCTCACCCTCTCACACCTTGACAAGTGTCATCTTGTCATTGGATTTTTGAATGATCCCACATTCATTCAAAATCTCTCAATCTCCTACCCTTGAATCTATAAAATCAAGGCACAACAACACAATTTAATAACACTTTTTTATGCAAGGTTACTCTCTTCATTTGAGAATCAATCTTTCTCTTCATCATCTACAATCTACACACATTTTGAAAGCATCTACACTATAGGCAACTTGAGTTCAAGCATCTCATTGTCTATCTCATTATCTTGGCATCTTGCTTATCATGGATTGGGAAAGGGCAGCTTTATACACAACTAAGTTGCACCAATCCACTATGGGATAGGAATGATTCATGTTTTTGCATTGTTCTTATTAGTTGCATTGTTTAACATGATTCTATATTTCATAGAGATGTTTGAGTTTGCTGATTTAAACTAACTTTTATGCTAACAACATGAAATTGTTTAGGTCTCACTTGTAGTTTTTAGCATCCACAAAATGGCACTAGAAGGAGGGCTTTTGACATGCACGGGATTGCTAACTTTGATTGATATACTATTGATTTAGTGCAGATCCAAGTTTAATGCATATAAGATATGCTACTGACATTTTTAAATTGGTTTGGAATTTTATTGTCTCTAAATATCATCATCACTGTAATCTTCTATATGCATTGGATGTCTTGGTCTATCATACTTCTCACATAATTGTATACTGCACATTATCTATAAACTTGTGCACATATTGACAAGTTTAAACCAGTCCAATGAATATTAGTTCTATTCTGGACACAGTTACATTCATTTTTTTTAATATCTTGAAGTCATTGTTGGGCCAAATATTAAACGTGTTTTGTCTTGGTGTCCACATTTCTTTTTTTTTCTCTCTGCGTATTTACCAGTGCAGCTGCAAAGGCAACATCAGACAAAACATTTTATCTTGCATTTTTATCCTAGTCCAATGCAAACCATGTGTCTTGCTCAGGCACCCCCAAAATTGCAGTGAGGCTTCATTTGGAACGTTGATATCATAGCATGAGTCGAGCCTCATTAGCACAAAACTAGGTAATGGTATTAACTCTCGTACATCTGTAGCTGGGACTCACATTAAAAGTTATCAAGGAGTATTTGGGGGAGCATTAAGAAGTTTGTAGGGATAGAGGTTGATTGTATAAGAGATAGGATCTAGTCTTATTTGTTGTCCTTTGTGTCAAAGCATTTGATATCGATTAAAAAACACTAAGTATTTGTCTTTGTTCATTTACATCAAGCTGCACACTCACGTGTTCTCTGCATCTGCTGCATTATATCATTGATTTGGGATGGTAGAGGAGTAGTCGCTTTTATCTCTTTCAACTAAGCTCATAGTAACATTTATGAATGTACTTATTTTGAGAAAGTTTGTATCTAATGCAGACAGATCGGGAGTTTGCACAAGAAGCTAATGTGATTTGGATAGTTCATGAGCGATCCACCTTTAATAGCAACATTTACCAGACACCAATCTGTTTGCTGCCATACCACCATTTGAGCTTCCCTCAAAGGTCGCTGTCAAGCTCAAAGGCCAATTACATTAGTCTGAAGCTTTTTTGATTGCTAATTACATAAAAGTTTCTAAATATTTTAAGCAAAATCATCAATGTGTACCCGGTGATCATTGCAACCTAAGATCACATTTTTTCAGATGCCTCAGTTGTAACAATCTTTTGCATGGCAGCAGGAATTATGCCCCTCTTGTCATTACATTTTGTCAAGCAGCTCGCCTACCTTGTCTCTACCTTCACATCTGTCAAACATTTTTGTCAAACAGTTCACCAACCTTATCTTGGCCAACGCATTTCATCTTCATGCATTTATTTTGGGGCTTTCTATCAAATAGCTCACATGCCTAGTCCGTGCACCCACATTTTGTAAAAATATCTACACAAGGAGATTATTTGAAGTAGCTACAGAACTTAGTGTTACCCATATCCATTGCATTTCACGTCCCATGCTCTATATCTCATAATGGTGCCATATATCTCAATAAGGAAGAACTGCTTTGACCTGGAGGGTAGGTTGTGAATCTGCTTCTTTGAGGTGCAAGCGCAGTACACTACATGATGATCAGACTGGAGAGTTTGGTAGCATTAAATCTATTTGGTATCTTGTGAATTGTGCTATAAAAATTCTGATTAGTTTATGACTTAATTCTCTACTAACCATTTGGTCTTGATGACTCATGTCATCTCTAAACTGAGAACATATGTTATTTGTCTTTAACCATTTTTTATCTTTACTATTGTCATTTAGTTATCTCTGCTATCTACCAGATCTTATTCACGCTATCAAGGTGGTCATTGAAGAACTTTTCTTTGGTGGAATCCGACTCCTATATATGTCTATTGCATGGTGTGCTATCATTTGAAAGTTTTATTTTCGAATTAACTTCTTTTTTTATTCTTCTCACAAGAATATCCTGATCAGGCGGCAATCACATCTTACTGAATCTATTATGACTATTAGCATATCTTCCATTAAATGTGATTAAATGGATTGATTGAGTTTGAAATCAATGCCTTAAAGAGAATTGTGATGCGAAGGAGATTCAGGAGACTATTTTGTGGTATTTTATATTCACATTTAAAGAGGGCGCGATTTCTAATCTTGGGAGGGTTGGTAAAAGTCTCTATTTATTTAAACAACCATTGAATACGTTTAAGGAGGGCACAATTTCTGATTTCAGAAATATTTGTTGATGGAAATCTTTATTTATTCAAACAACGATTGAATGCTATTTGTCTTGTTTTTTGGAGTCCACTTGCATAAGATGTTTTAATACAGCTTCAACTACCAGAACAGGAAATGTATCTCAATGTTCCCTCTGACATATGTTGACAATATCATTTTGATATTTTTAATGTTTATCACCAAATGCTTAGGAAGAAATCAACTACTGTCATGACAAATCAAAATTTTCATCTTCAAATCCTGTATTCACATACTCTTGAATATGCTGAATTCTCATTGGATACATTTAGTTATTTTGTCTTGGAGGGCTTCAATTGCCTATCCACATTCATTATGCTATCTTTTTCTTATTGCATAGGGTTAATGAACTTGATATCATTCAACTAGATCTTGATTGAAGTAGAATAATCTCTATCAATAATGACAACCTTAGGCAGGTGGTATGAATTATTTGCAATCCAATGCATGGAATTATATATATATATATTTGTAGGTCTAATATATTTATTTATTTTTTCTTCTAGGTTGACATTGGAGGTTGAAATCAAGGTGGACATTTGAAGACGAGTATCCAAATTGAACAAAGGAACAAGGTTGTGATCAAGTGAAAATGAAGACGAATATAGTGGATTTGGAGGTTTTCTTGCAAATAGAAACTTGAAAAGCATTTTTTAATGCTTGTTTGGAGCTTCCATTTACTACCCTTTTTTTTCTGTTTTTAGCTAACTCACTTTTCAATTTGGGCTGAAAATCAATCAATGACTTGATCTTTTCAAAGTTGGTTAAAATTGAACCTTAGACACTTACTAGATTCCAATTTGGGATTAAAATTGAACAAGACAACCTTCACACTTGGATTTTGGTGCTTAAAACGAATTCATCACTGCTTTTTGGACTTAAAATGAACAACTATTTGTCATGCTTTGTAATCTTTTTCACAAAGTATTATCATCGAAAAGATGTATGCGCTTCTAACGTGCCTCATGGCAACCTTGAGAATCAAAAGTCTTTTTCTGATATTAAGTTGTCAAAAATATTGCCTCCACACTTCGATTTGGGATCTAAAATTGAACAAAACATGCGAGTGTGAGCACGATATATTGCGGAGGTTCTCCCCTTTGTTTTTCAACAAAGGTTGTGTGAATGACAGGATATGTTAGCTTGCTATTGTTTATCTTTGAGGGCCTACCTTGTGGGAAAAAGTACTCACCCAAGGGAATGACCCAACCGGGAACATGCTAAAGCCAAGCGACTTCCACCCAGTATATAAGTGTGGATATTGGAACAAAGGCCAATATCATGAGGATTATTCCAATGAGATGGATAGCAATGGACTCTCACCAATGTTGGATAATCCCCCATGAACGGAATGCCCGAATTAGAACCCCTTGTTTAGAAAAAGGCCAAAACCTTATCTATCTTGTTGGTGCAAAAGGTTATGTCCTTTGAAGCCACCCCACGTAACATGCGGTCTTGTTGTGGAAATCGAAAGTATGCCATGGGATATTCATGGGTACTAATGCTTGGCTGACCTGAATAAGTGAGTGCTATGGAGGGGAGCCACTGTGGTCAAGCATTTAGCCATTCACACAAGATATGCGCAGTTAGATTTATCCAAGTGGGAACCCAACAAGGTATTGCCTCATCATCCTAGGGTTGTAAAAAGTGCTTGGAATCAAAAACACATTGCTTGATCTTGAAAACATTTGGAAAACAAACATACACAAAAACCTTGAAATTTCAAACACCTTGTGGGGAACAAATTCCTATTGATGAACTTGCCCACTATTGCTTTCCCTAGGAATCACATTCCTAGAGGTTTCTAAGTGTGCAAATTCTACCATTATTTGTTTCCAATAAGGATAAACATATGGAACTTTTGCCCTATTTTCCTCGATTTCCACACAAAGGACCTTGTGGGATGAGAAGGAGAATGGGACACTAGACATATAGTTTGAAAACCTAAGCAAGCAAGTGTCTTGGATAAAAAGAACCTCATTTAACCAAGATAAAGAGACAAATTGGATTACACATGTGTTTTCTAACATGATTTCCCACATGATCAAAATCCCAAAACCGAAGTTCAAAAAGCTTAGTGTGAAAGCTAGTGAGGAGCGTCTTGAGATCCTGAATTGTTTGAAAGGTTTACTTTCCTCTCATAGGAAATATAGTGTGTCCTTCAACATCAAGGTCTTGTAAGTAGAAGTGTTATTCTAGGTCAAGTCTAGGATCAAATTCAATCACTTTCATCCATCTCTCAACCATTAAATCAATCAAAAATCACCTCACCAACAACTCTTGGAAACTTTGTAAACATATTTTATGCTAAACTTTTAGGCGAAATCAAATCATCTTTGTTTGACTTAACATAGCTAGTCAAACCATCATCCTATACATGAGTTCTCTCTTAGATAATACAACTTCCTAGGGTTTACGAGTTCATCTTGTTTGGCTTAACACACCTAGCCAAATTATCAAATCATCACCTCGTTTGACTTGACGCACTTAGTCAAACTACCGTCTTGTAGGAGTTCACTCTTGGATAACACAACTTCCTAGAGTTTTACAATTACATTTATCACTCTCGTTTGACTTAACACATCTAGTCAAACCATCAATCCAATCACGATCAATCAAAGTCCTAAAAGTTTAGCATTACCTTCAAAGTTTTTTTTTTTTAAGAGTTCCATTCATCCATATCACTCATCTTCCATTTATCTCATCCTCGTCATCACATTGATCCTTCAATTATCCTAGTTCTTCGCTTCTTTGAACCTAAGGTTGTAGACCGATCTAAAGAATTAGAGGTTCATCTCTTACATTCTTGAAAATTGATCTTCATTTTATGGTTCAAACTCGATCTCAACACAAGAGGGACATGGAATATAAACTTGATCCATCCATCATGAGCAATTCGATTCAACCAAACTATCCAAGCCTTGCAATACCATTTGATTTTCAAAGCTTGTACAATGCATACATGGGAGAATTATCTCATACAAACGTCAATGGTACAAAAAATATGAGCATACCCAATCCAAAGTTTGGAACACCTTTCCCAATGATAGATTTAAATCCAAGTCCAAATCTACAAATCTATCAACCAAACGCTCAATGCATGAGTTTTCCAAACAACATTATCCCACCAAATCCATACATGCCAAGTACAACTTTACCAAACATGACCATTTCAAATCCACACTTGGTAAATTTTGGGAAAGATATGCTTGCAAATCCCCCTAATGTTGTTCAAAATCCTAGCAATATATTGGCAACTCCATATGTTGATTCAAGCCAAGGTAACAACATGCAAAATCAAAGTTACCTAAATCCAAGCAATATGATTCCCAACCACAACAATGTTCAATTTCAACCAACAATGCCAAATCAAAACATCATACCAAATCATCCCATTTTTCCATTGATATCACAAAAATAGATGGAAACCATCCAAGCAACCCCAACAATCAACAACATTCCCATTCCACCACCACCGCCAAAATACAACAGGACCAATTCATTCTCCATCATATTGCAAACCACTCAAGAAGCTTCCCACAAAAAGGCACTCCAAGCCCAACAAGCTACATAGCTAGTTGCTCAGCAAGCACAAGCAGCTCAAGTAGCCCAACAAGCGCAAGCGCAAGCAGAATTCTGGGCACTATTGCAAGCAATCCAAGAAGAAGTAGCACAACAAAAAGGCCAACAAAAATCTTTGTTGGCACAAAAACAACATGACAAACAACAAGCATTGTTGGCTCAACAGAAAATGCAGGCCTTACTCCCACAACAAAGATTGCAACTAATTCCCACCATAATAATTCAAAATGATGATCAAGATCCTTTGACTAATGACAATGTTGAAAATGTCTCTACATCACCTAATGAGTTAGAAGACATATCTCAAGAATTTGTTCCAAAGCATGATCAACATCTTTCAGCAAGGTCTAGCAATGATCCTCTCCAAAACATATGGCCATCCTTTGACCTCATGAAATTTGAGAATCTTCATATGCCTAATGAAGATATCCAAGAAAGAAATCCATTCTTTGAAATTGACCCATGTCAAGAACTTGATCCAAAGCATGTTGAAAGCAATGCCGAAATCACTCAAAATCGAGAATTTGTATCTCCAAGCTACTACAATGATATAATGGACACTCTCCTATCTATACAAGATGTTGCAAATGATGACCATATCCGCATAGCACATACTCTTCCATCTACCCATGCGATGCTTTCTTTGGATGGACCTATAGATGATCTTCATTCAAAACAAGAGTCTCATACTCTTACAGAGGAACAAGAGTTTCCTACTCTTAAAATTTGTACATATGATCAAGATGTAGAGAAATGTAGAGACATATCAGAAATGGATCATGAAGAAGGCTTGTACATAAGTCATGAATCAGAAACATCCTATGAAATGAGTCATGAGGAAGACTTTTGTGTAGACAACGAAGCATCAACACTTCTTGAAGAAGCACTACAATCTGATATGTCACAAGATCAAGTTGAAGATATCAATCAAGCATTCATCCCACATATGGAGGATCCTGTCACTTATGAAGTTGGATCACTTACCTTTCTTAGAGAAAGCTATCTTGTCAATAAAGAAGCTAACACATTTGAAGGTCCACCACAAAGCAGAGAAGGAGCAACACCTTGTTTCCAAGGTAAATCATATCCTATTGCAAATAAACTTTTTCAGCAGATGAATTATCAAGGCAAAGGATTAGGCCTACATGAACAGGGTATCTTGGAACCAGTGCAGATTTTTGGCAATCCTAAACGTCAAGGCCTTGGTTATTCAACAATCAAGGAATATAAACATATCAGTGATACCTCCACAAAACTGGGGGCAACTTCATCTCGAGCAAACATCAACATAGGGAGCACGAAGAATCCTTATGATGAAATGAATGCCAATACTACAACCCGCCATGTCACAAATCTTCATCCACCTATCACCCCATCCACGAATTGGGACCAACGTCAAAACAAAGACTTGAATCGAAGCATACATAATAGTATCAAACAAAAAGAAGCTAAGAAGCATAAAGGATAAATCAAGTACATATGGATACCAAAGAGTACAAAGAAAAATTATCCCTATCAAACTCCATTAGGCAAAGAAACTAGGGGGAAAAATCAAAAAGGGAAAAGTATCCATCAAAGATGTCCACAAAGGAAAAAGTAGGCTTCTTAAGCAATGTACAAAGTGTATCAAGTAGTTGGTCCAAATTCCATGCACACTTCCATATCCACCCATTATTTCTCATCTTCCCAAGTTTGGAGAGTCAAAGGCTCCAAACTATCGACTAATCCTTCTTTTATCCCTAAACACACTCCATCCATGCCTCCACGCATGATATCCAATTCTCACATTGACCATGTATTGGTAGTCACCCTTCATCATAAGGATTTAGAAGGTACTCTATCACGATGTGCGCACAGAGATATAGTTAACTCCGGTATCAGGAAAGCAGATCAAGAATCTCAAAAGTTGCATTCAAGTGCACATATCTTGGCAAGGCAACTTCTTCAAGTAGGATACCGATGGCACGTTATGACAAAAGCATCAACATTAGCACCACCAGGTGGTTCAGCATCAGCTTAAAATCTCTCAGAAAATACAAAAACAATTAGAAAAAGTCCTGAAAAAATGGTTGCCTTGATGAAAACCTGGCAAATAGGCGTCTTGGCAACAACAAAAAAAAATCCAAAAAATACAAAAAATCCAAAAAAAAATTAGAAAAAGGATTGAAAATAGTAAAGAGAAAAATCGTCCTCTAGTGAAAACCATTTCGGTGGTGCTTTGGACAAGTAGCATGATGAAAACCTGGCAAACAGGCGTCATGTGTAGAATCGAGCATCTACGTGCACCAAATCAAGAGAAAGCATCTTATCGCATCCATAATAAAGATGACATTCCATCCATATCATCCGTTCATCCATGAACTGTTTATCCAACCCATTTTTATCCATCTGCATCCAAGGTCCAAGTTACCTTGATCTTGATAAAATTTTGGAGCACACTTTACAGTTACTTATGGTAAACATCTTGACATGGTTCATTTTCATTGATCCCATCCTATCCAATGCTATCTGAGTCATAAATCACCATCCAAATGAGCATCCTCTATCTAAACACCTTATCTTGTCACAAGATAATCCTTGGCATCCTTTGCATGCTTACTGAATCTATCCACACACCTATCCAAGCATTCACCCATGGCATTCCATACATTGCTAGACACTGGGGGCAGATGTTTGCATCTTTCTTTGAAAATGAATCTTGATCTATATCATCCAACTCGTGTGGTGATCCAAACATTGGAAAAATGTGACATCAACTTGGCCAAGCATTTGTGAGCCAAAGATCCGAATCACTAGCCCATGGCATATTTTGACAGGAAGACATTCCTTATCAAGCTTTATCTATCGTCGAACATCAATTTGAACAATCCATATCAGTTGCATCTAATGTGTACTTCAATGTCACATCAAATCATCAAAGCTATTTTGTTCCAAATCAAGCTTCATCATTGATCAATCAAATCGAATCAATCATCACCTTGTTTGACTTAACACACTTAGTCAAATTATCATCTTGTGCATGAGTTTACTCTAGGATAACACAACTTCCTTGGGTTTACAAGTTCATTATCATCACTCTGTTTGGCTTAACACACTTAGCCAAATTATCAAATCCATAATCACCTTGTTTGGCTTAACACACCTAGCCAAATTATCCTTTTTGTAGGAGTTTACTCTAGGATAACACAACTTCCTATAACTTACGAGTGCATTATCACTTTTGTTTGACTTAACACACTTAGTCAAACTATCAATCCATCAATCCGATTGATCAATATTAAGCTTGGTTTTCAACAAAAATCCCAAAACAAAGCACTGATACCATCACATATCGTATCCAAATTGTCAAAATCATGCAAAAAATCCAAAAACATCCAAAACATATTGAAAATTCAAAAACATTCAAAATTTCATCAAAAAATAAAAAACATTCAAAAATTCATCAAAAAATCAAAACATTCAAAATTTCATCAGAAAATCCAAAAACAAGTCAAAATATCGAAAAATCTTCAAAATTCATTGAGTCTTGTCAATTTGTCACCTTGTCGAACTACATTGTCTCTGAGCTTGAACTTAGGCAAGGTTGATCTTTGATCATCCCCCAAGACGGTTAGGTCATTCTTTATGCATCCATCGCATTGGCATCCGTTTGCCTATCCTTTAGGCGTCCGTCGCAATGGCATTCGTTTGCTTATCTTTTTTACATTTAGGTCATTCTTTATGCGTCCATCGCATTGGCATCCATTTGCCCATCCTTTAGGCGTCTGTCGCAATGGCATTCGTTTGCTTATCTTTTTTACATTTAGGTCATTCTTTATGCATCCATCGCATTGGCATCCATTTTCCTGTCCTTTAGGCATCCGTCCTAATGGCATTCGTTTGCTTATCTTTTTTACATTTAAGTCATTCTTTATGCGTCTGTCGCATTGGCATCCGTTTTCCCATCCTTTAGGTGTCTGTCGCAATGGAATTCATTTGCTTATCTTTTTTTACATTTAGGTCATTCTTTATGCATCCATCGCATTGGCATCCGTTTTCCCATCCTTTAGGCATTCGTCGCAATGGCATTCATTTGCTTATCTTTGTTACATTTGGGTCAGTCTTTTAGGCGTCTGTCGCATTGGCAATCCGTTTTCCCATCTATCTTTTCATTGAGTCAAGTTTGTCATCCGAACTACATTGTCTTTGAGCTTAAACGTAGGCAAGGCCATCCTTGATCGACCCTTGAGACACAAAATACCAAAAACATTCATAAATCTCAAAAAATACCAAAAATATTGAAAAATGTGAAAATACCAAAAAACAGCCTCAAAATATCTGAAAAACCCAAAATGGTGCATCAATTTCATTTCGATTTCACCCATGATTGTCACCACTCATAATAAATCAATCATCACCTTCACCCTTTGGTGAGTCAGTTAGAAGCAAGTCTAGCAGGTTCTGAAGTGAACTCCCTAATCGTCAAAGTCTCAAGTCTAAGTCAGTAAGTCAGCAAGTTGGTCAACTCGGAGTATCAATAGCTTATCACCCAATTAGTCTCACCAAAACCCTGATCACTACATGTCCTAGGATGAAGCTTTCCCACAATGGACATAAGCATCAGGTACCCCACAATAGTTTAGCCTTCGCTAGCGGTATGATGAACATTAACTTGTTTGTTTACTTTATTTGGTCTTTTTGACTTATCTTATTTTGTGCTCATTCCAAGGACCTCTCGATGATGCCTAAACAAAACAGGTTTAGAGAGAAAGGAACGGGGAAATAATCATTATCTTTTTATCTAATGTGCTTGTTGGATGTTCTGGTAAAATAACTTGGCGAATACTTGCTTTGTTGGGTCCGTCCTAGCAAGGTTTTTGTATGTCAAGTGTGAACAAGAGCACTCCTATCTAATTGTTGAGTCAAAGTCCATCACACTAGGCGCAACACCATCCTGGTTCTTAATACCTTGATGCATCGCACCTATGTGTGTTATCAAACATAAAGAAAGGTATGCTCTTTTCCCATCCTTGGATAAGCAATACATCATCATTATTCATCATCATTTCTAATAAAGTTGGATTTTTGAACTTTTGTATTCTTCTTGGATTGAAGGGTTGATCCCTCCCATTCTTCTATCCTATTTCGTGCTAACAATGCATCCATCTTGCATCCATGCTACATTCATCTTCTCATCTTGCATAATCATGTCATATCATCATAGGACAACATCATCCATCTCATCCATCTCACATGCATTGCATAATCATTTAAGGATAATATAAATTTTTTATTCTAAGCATCTTCCAAACATCTCATTTACATCACCATTATCATATAGTCTTGTCATCCATACATCCATTTTGAACCTCTTTATCATGAGATCCACCTCAAATCGAATCTTTTCGCTTGATCTCTCGAGGGGGCAATGTACTAACGTACTTCTTTTCGCTGAGGCATCTAAAAAATCAGAAATTTTTTAATTTCAATGTCGGTAGAATCATTCTTTGAACCGATGCAATGAGTACATTGCTTCAAAGAGGGGCAAAATGTAGACATGCAAAACTAACATCGTGCATCAAATTCTCCTATTAATCAATTAAGATAATTTATTGATTAATTTCCTAAGGTTCATTAAATAAATCAAATTATTTAATCTTTATGTTCTTCTCATTTGATTTAATAAATCAAACTGATTTAATCAAATGTCACCTCCTAATATCATCCAAGTGAATTAATCTACATTAATTAACTTCTAATCATAATTACCATTCTCTAGCTTTTGACTCAACTAGAGTCAAATCCAAACTCCTAACTAAACCACCCACTTGCACCAATAAATCATTTATTTGATTTATTATTTCCTCTAATTACATTCAAAATGGAATGAAAATGGAATATTCTTCCAATTTGAATCTTCCCGCCAAAAGGGACTTGTCCCTTCCAACAAGGTTTTAAATGCTATTTGCACAAGTCAAACATGGCATTTATTGCACCTTTCATCCCCCCTAAACATGTCATTTCATCCAAATTTGAATTTCAAATTGGCACATTGGCCAAGACTTGCACATTCCTCACCCTCTCACACCTTGACAAGTGTCATCTTCTCATTGGCTTTTTGAATGATCCCATATTCATTCAAAATCTCTCAATCTCCTACCCTTGAATATATAAAATCAAGGCACAACAACACAATTTAACTACACTTTTTTATGCAAGGTTACTCTCTTCATCATCTACAATTTACACACATTTTGAAAGCATCTACACTATAGGAAAATTGAGTTCAAGCATCTCATTGTCTATCTCATCATCTTGGCATCTTGCTTATCATGGATTGGGAAAGGGCAGCTTTCTACATGACTAAGTTGCACCAATCCACTATGGGATAGGAATGATTCATGTTTTTGCATTGTTCTTATTAGTTGCATTGTTTAACATGATTCTATATTTCATAGAGATGTTTGAGTTTGCTGATTTAAACTAACTTTTATGCTAACAACATGAAATTGTTTAGGTCTCACTTGCAGATTTTAGCATCCACACAACTTGTGTGACCAAATGGACTATTCCAACACATCCAAATAGGTATGTTTACGCTAGGCATGGTCCTCTTTTGCACTAAAACACGTGGAATCGCTCTGAGCTATGTTTCACCGGATCGATCCCTTAGGTTGGAGGAGTCTTAAGTTCCAAATTTGTAAGTTGCTTAAAGCAACAAATTTGAAATGATATTGAATGGCCCACTTAGCACTCATTGCATATAATTGATGCTCACAGAGGTGAGGCACTAGGCCTCCCCAGGAGGTCACCCATTCCAATATACTCCAGCTCAAGTGCTTAACCACAAAGTTTTTTCCCCAAGGTTAAGCACACTTAGCTTGCAACCCCATTTGCAAAACTTTCAGCAAGTGTTGTGCCTTATGAAACATTCATTATAGAGCCCCTTTAGCTCATCAATTGATAAGTAGGAGGTATTTTCTACAATGTGTCAAATTGTGATATTGGTATCAGGATTCCATTGAGCAGTCATTTGTAGTATTAGATATAGCTCTAGCTTCTACAGTATTGCATATGATTGCAGATAGTTTCAAAGATCTAGATAACATCAATAGTTCAGATTACTCAAGAAGGATGAACATCTTAAAGACATTTGCGGAAATCAGGACAAGTAACCTTCTTGTGGACTTAGGGTTGCAATATTTGATCTACAACATGTTCCACCATTTCTTCAGTAGGATCAAGGACACCCATAATGAAGGTGTGTTTGTAGCCATGAAAGATTATGGTTTGAGCTATCTAGGAGAGTGATGTTTTATCTCGAACAAACATATCTATACCATTGTTTGTTTGGAAAGAAGGATGGGTTCTCTCTTCATCGACATATACATTATTCCTTGATGTGTTCACACCAGTGTTACAAGACTAGGACTCGCCTCGAACTTGACAAGCCATTTTTTGACTTGGACTCGGGCTCAGAGCCCAAACTCGACAAATAGAAAAACCTAAGAAATTCAAAGATTTGTAAGGATTTAAAACCTGTTTCATGCACACTTTAATAAATAAGCCTTAAAGACACAATAACATCATCAAATAGAAATTACTATGATCCCATACACAAACATACATCAATCACATAAGTATAAGCATAAATTTTAGCTGAAGGAAATAACACACTAACATATATAAATATTATGATATTGCTATTAGGATTCAATTATGTAGTCTTACAAGTCAAACTCATTGACCCATGATTCATCAGTAGTGGTTCATAGGAACCCATCTCTCATGATAATGAATGGTTCATAAGGAGGAAGATAAATCTTCATACATTTCTTCTATCACAAATGAGATAAGTGCTTGGTTTCATGAAGGTCATGAGACAACCATTAATGGGGAGTGGATACATGAAGAACTAATGGAGAATGATAATGGCTTCAAACCTGCTATAAAGGAAAAAAAAATCGTTTCAATGATGCAAGAGGTTTTTGGTTTCACTACCAAAATGAGCCTACGAAGAATGCATGTGAAATTCCTTTTGACCTTGAGGGTGTACCTACTCCATCTCAAGGATCATGCATTGAGGATGACATAGATGAATGCTAGGGCTAACCAATTAATAATTATACATGTGAATAAGTCAAACATGTACATGTCAATAAGGGAAGTACAAGTACTCAAAAACACGTAAGCCTCAAAAAGTATACACACAAATACATAATATACACAAATTAAAACAAAGTATATGCACGAATACAAGGTATATGCATGAAAATATGTAAGCGAAAAAGTATACACTTGAATGCACGTAAGTCACAAAGTATACACATAAGTTGTAAAGTATACACTTGAATACACATAACTCAGATCTATTGAACCATAAATTTAGAATGCAAATATGGATAGGCATCGATAAAAGATATTTGTATTAACCAAATAGCCATGTAGGCATACATCAATATATGTTGATATAAGTATGAAATATATGTACAAAATAGCCATATATGCTTATGAGAATGCCATCTAGGCATACAATGTCAAATATGTCCAATACAAAATATGTACAAAACTACCATGCAGGCATACAACAAAGGACTCTGGAATCAAAAGTCATTGCTGTCCATGTGCAGGAAATAAAATCTTTCCCTTTCCTTTTCGCTCGGATGGCGATAGGTCTATCACTCATTTTTGTTGCACTCGTGTAGTGCTCCTGCTACTCCTCCTAGGGTTTAGTTCATGGTGAATTTTTAACTAGTACTTTAAGAAGTAAAGACATGAATATATAGAAATTACATTATAAAAAATGATATATTTGACAAAATAATCACTTATAGCCATCTCACGATTTATCTCCATGAGGGAAATATCCTCAGGCCCATGCTCAAGTGTGCTCAAACCCTGTCTAAACCATACAAATAGACAAAAACTACGTGAATCAATAATGGTTTGATTTTTCACTAACTAACATCTATAACAACAAATATAAATTAAAATTTACTAATTTGCCTCATACCTCTTTTGTCAGAGCCATCGAGGATTGTATAGCAGATGTCACACCAATATCCATTGCCCTCGTCACATTTAGAGGTGTATCATCTCGCAAAAACTGAAAATAAAACAACAAATTATTCAACATAATCAACAATGTGCATGTATAAACTACACAAATATATTAAGTACTTGATTCATTAGTTAAACTCTTTATTCTATTACCTGTGTGCAGGTTTGAGTAAATCCACCACCACTGGGAAGTGTTCCATCAAAACCTCCAATATTAGTCTATTCAACATCCAAAATTGCATATTAAATTACCATTCGTAAAACAATGCCATTAATATGCAATAAATTTATAATTGTTTACTAGTTACATACCCTAGCGATAGGCATACTACAAAAACAGGTTGCTGGGGGGCCAGTGTATCCAGTCTCAACACTGTGACCCTGCAATTTTATTAAAATCATAAAACATTTTTAGTTAATATTGCATTTCAAAATCGAAATTTAATAAATTAAATTCAATGAACACATGCACTAACTTTTACCTAACTATCAATACCATATGCCTCATGCAAAATGTCAGCTACCCTCTCCATCTCAATAGTTGTAGATGGATCCTGTGTACCAATCTCCTGAGGGTCGGTGGGGTCATGTGAACAAGTAGCCCCGCAAGATTGAGACACATGTGTTTGAAGGCCACCACTAGAAGACTCCCCTGGATGGTGCTGTAGAATAGGGTTAGTATGATGGATAACACTCTGGGTAAAAGTGTTCATTTCCTGGAATGTCTCTACGTCAGCACTTACCTTCATGATGGAAGGCATAACAACGTGCTCATGAGGTGGCCTAGCGAGAGCTCGTCTACCTTGCCGCGTATGATCCGGCTATGCACCAGGTCTATCCTGAGTTGACCCCCCACCTCTCCCCTAGAAATCCCTCATATCAAAATAATTTGGGATTTTGTTCAATATGAACTCACTGTATAGTTTCCTAAGGAAATATTGCGGGACCTCGCAATTGTTGCACGGTGGGTAATCGAAGACCATGTACCACTTATCATAAAACTGGTCCTTCATTTGTTGGTGGTGGCACCAATGGATAGGAAACCTCTTCGCATTGAGGGTAAGATTTTGATTTGTGCGTGGGTCGGTGAATAATGAGCACAAATCACCTTTTGTAATTTTTAAATGTTTCACATCCTTGTATGATAGTTTATTTGCATAATAGTCCCTAGCTACCTACCTCCTATCTTCCCATCCAGTTATTTGTTTGCTAATTGAATCTACATTTGTTAGAATATCTTTCAATGAATTTGCTAGGGTCATTCTTTCTGTGGTTGAACCATTTGGATCACTCAACCTATTGATCAGATCCTCAATTTGTTTTTTATTGTTCTCAATTTCACTCATTAAATTTTGTTGAGTGTCAGGAGGGGGTTGAGTGATTGGTGGAGGAGGTTGATGTTGTGGTTGATTTTGATCTTGAGGATTTGGTTGCTCTTCCTATTGAGGATTTTGAAGGTTTGTAGGTTGATTTGCATCTACTAAAAATTCAAACAAATAGATATCAAATTCAACCTAAAAATAACAAATTCAACCTAAAACTAACAAACTCAAAACAAAAACCATAGAATCCTTACCTCTTACAACTCCTCCTCATTGTGGCACCGTCATTGTGAAGAAATAGGGATTCTTGGTGAAGAAATTATTCTCCTAGAATGCAAGCGCGATACTCTGGGGTTTTTGGCCGCCGATGCAACAAAAAAACCAGTCAAAATACAAATGAGAGATTTGCATTTGTTTGTTTTCTTTTAACAGTTGATAATGCAAGTGTGTTATAACACGCTCGCGTTATTTCTTTGTTGTTGTAGCCATCGATACCTTGCCTAGGTTTAACAAAAGACATAATGTGCTCACGTTATGGTTTTCAACTTTTGTTTTTTTTAGGGTGTCCACGAAATTGCTACCCATTTCCATGCACCCGCCCTATTACCAATGAATTACAAAGGGTGACTCCCTCATTCTATGGATGAGGCACTGGTCCCTTCATTAGCTTATCTTAGAATAAATTTAGTAAGTAACATACCTATCCAAAGGCTTAACATAAGAATAAAATCATAAAATCTTTCAATTATAATATCCCAACCTGAAGTGTTGCATTATTCCTTCCAATGGATGATAGTTTATTGAAAGGTCAACCAAACCTTTAATGAATGTTTCCCATTTGTAGTTTGGAGGAATTCATTTCTGTATAGAAATATTCTTGTTTAAATGAATATCATATGAGCATGTTTAGGACTACCCTCCTGGGTCTCACAGAGCCCAAAGTGAAGAAGTAGGGGCCTTAGAAACCTTACTTATGTGTTATCCAATCCTTACCCTTACTAATAATTGAATTCATGCAAATTCATAGGTGAGGGATGAGATCAAGTTTGGTTCATAAAAAATAACCAACATGGCACTCAGGTTTGTGACATGGTTTAACCACCTCCCATGGGTTCATTAACTTTGGTGGTTGTGTCGGGCATTAGTTGGTCAATCTTTTGGTGCAATGAAATTTTTTTGTGTAATAGTCTTTACTTGAGTAGGTATAACCATCTATTTTGGTATTTACCAAGTAAGTAAAAATCTTGCCTATTTTGGGTAGTTGAGAGTTATTACTCCTCTTCGAATCATGTTTCCTTACTTTTCTATATAAACAAAACTCATCTCTCCCCTTGGATATCTTAGTGCTAAGGGAGTGTTGATCCTTTTATTCATCTCTAGGTTTTTGTTATTGTTTTTCTTTATTCAGTTTTTGATACCAAATCTAACATCGAGTATCATAGTTGGTTGTGAGTTGTGGGTTAGCAGTCTTTTATGAATCTAGGGGTATTTCATTATTTAAAGAAAAGTATGTTCTTCTCTTGCATTCTATGATGACCTAGAGAAATATTAAATTTTGAAATAAATTTTATTTTGTAGGGGTTTCTTTCTCTTTCTTTATAATTTCAGGTGTATTAGGGATTTTTGGAGAAATTTTAAGCTCACGATTGAGTTCAAAGAAGTTGAGAAAGTAAGAATCACCATTTTGTTTTGTCCAAATTGGACACTGGAGGAAAGATCTATAAGGAGTTGAAGAATAAAGTTTTTTATGTGAAGCTCTAGCAAGCTTCTATAATTTAGAGCACTTTGACGTAGAAATAACTATTTCATTGCATCTTAATGGCCCAAGAAACCCTCTTTCCATATAAAATTTATCAATTTTAGACAAAATTGATTTTTGGGATAATTTTTTAGCCTTATAATCTAGCCTATGTAGTGTATGATACAAAATTCAAAAAATTATTATTTTTCAAAAATAAAATAAAATAAATCATCATTTTTAAATATATTGTAAATGTTTTAAAAATTTTAATTTTTTTTTATTTTTTTAAATTGGTAGGTTACTTGGCTAGTCCATATATGCCCTATACCCTAAGGGTACACAAGTACCCTATAGGTCCCCGCACCCCATAGAGGCTACAAACCCTTAGGGTTTCGTATTGTATCTATGGCCATAGACCCCTCCAAAAAGGGCTTTTGGGTGTGGCCTTGGGACCAACACCCCTATAGTTTGATCTTTTTGGCCAATTTTTTTTATTATTAAAAATATTAAAATCTCTTGCACCTATCAATACCTTGGCCTTTGTACCTGCAATTTCGTAGACCTACTACATTTAGTAGTCTAGTTGGAATTTTTTATAAATTATTATTTTTATGCCAATGGTAACTTCGTAACTATGAACATTCACCAATCTAATATAGGTTAAACATGCTAAATATTTTATTCAATTTTTCTAGTTCTTATCAAATGTGGATATGAAATCTATACAATCATCCTTAATGTTATACCAGTATTGCAAGGGTTTATTATGAAATATGATAAAATAAGGTCATATATTCTACAACTAACTAGTGAATTAAAACTATGGAAAAACTAAATGAAATGTTGTGATATGTGATTGCTTTGCTTCCCCTAAGGATTCACTTACATCACCTTGCATCCCTTGTATGAAACCATTTAAAAGAGAAATATAATG
Organism: Sequoiadendron giganteum; assembly: GCA_007115665.2. NCBI lineage: Eukaryota > Viridiplantae > Streptophyta > Pinopsida > Cupressales > Cupressaceae > Sequoiadendron > Sequoiadendron giganteum. The sequence continues at coordinate 333,824,966 of CM021100.1, forward strand.
TGACTAGCATTATTTTAGTGGATATGATTGTAATAATTAGCTCATGGTTATTATACTTGTTTCTATTAAGAGTATAATTTTCTTATTAAGTATTCTCTATCTAAGGAATCATGTTAATACTTCTAAACACAAAATAATATTATTTCCACTAGTCATAATATTATATGAGCTCTAGGATTAATCCTAGTACCACTTTCTATTTAAGAAGAGTCCTCACAATTTCTATTCTAAGAATTCCTAGTTTTATCATTCTAGGTAGAGTCACATTATCTCGTTTCATAATTCTTAAAAAAAAGGAGAGTACTTTTAGACATTATTAATCAATTATGTTGAATGATATTTTAAGTTTTTTGAAAGAATACTCAATATATATTTTTGTGTACATCTATGTTTTATGACGGTGAACTCATTTTAAGGAAATGTAATGAATTGTAACATCCTAAACAATATCATTTATATGAGTATTTGAGTAATAAACTTATATTAACAAATTCTTAAATTTGAGATGGATTTTCCTAGTAGTTCACATGAAAATAAAAAATGTGGGGGGAAAATGAAATGGTGCAAAATGTACATCTTAATTTTCACATTTATTTTCAAACTTACTTGACCAAATTTTTAGTTATGTAATGTTTAATATGAACATCCATATGTTTGTGTGTAAATTTTTTCAAAATTATTTAAAGTTTTTTGCAAGATGGTGTGTCCCTTGGTCTTCCTTGTGCAACATGGTGCTTGGGTTCGTGGCATGGCTTAACCATCTCCTATGGATCTTGTATAAATCTAGCGATTGTATCGAGCATTAACATGTCAATATTTTGGTGCAATGACAACCACCAATAAAACAATTTATATCAAAGATGCGATCACAAGTTTGACCCCCTCGCTTGTACTCATGGGGGATTGTTGCCAAATGGTGTGTCCCTTGGTCTTCATTGTGTAACATGACACTTGGGTTAGTGACATGGCTTAACCACCTCTTGTGGATCTTGTATAAGTATGGAAGTTGTATCAGACATTAATAGGTCGATCTTTTGGTGCAATGACAACCACCAATGTAACAAACTTCTCCCATCATTCAAAGGAAATTTTAACTAAGATTCCATAAAATGATGAACCCAAATTGATTATCATCTAATAATCATTGAACACATCTAGAGGGATCACATGAGGTTACTTCACTAAACAATAAATCTTTTTATTATCATTGTATTGAATTATGAAATCAACATCCTTATTACTTAGGAATATTGTATATTTCGTGATGTGTCATGGTTAATTGTATCAAGCCGATTACATTTGACCTTGAGGGTTTGACCAAAGGAGAACCATATATGAAAAGCCATCTCCTTGATGATGTCTATCAACACCACTCTTATGAAAACAAGCTCTAGAAACCAAGGTCAATAACCCTTTGACATAAATTTTAACATATTGTTTTTATCTTTGTGAGGGTTTAGTTCGATTATTGTAATTTATTTTTTAAAATCATGTTAATGAATCAAAATATTAGGAATCAATTTTTGATCCCTATAGTAGGTTTCTAATAGATCTCAATTTTTTAACATAGTGATGACATAATGGATGCCATTTCTAATAGTAAAATTAATACCAAATATACTTGATTAAATACCATTGTTCTATCTATTTTTATTATATACATTTATTTCGATAACTTATTTTAATCCTAATTGCTTAAAATTTTCAAATAATTGATTTCCCATTAATATTTTACTTAGTATTTTCCTACACTACTCAACACCAAATCGCATAAGTGAATATCTTATTAACCCTTAAAATAGGTCAAAGAACCCAATAGATGAGTGTGATTCAATAATTACTATGGTATGGTGAAGCAATGATCATTTATATATTATATTTTTACTTATTACTTGTAACATTAAGTATTACGAGTGATAATTATATTCATATTAAAAAAAGGACATAAACTAGTCCTTTCCACAAGTTATATCAAAGAATCAAACTACCACATCGTTATACATAGTCCAATCTTTAATACACGACTTAATGCATACATTTTAGTTTAGTATGTTAAGGTGTGATATTGGTGAATTGTCAATGACCAAAACCACAAATTATAACATTAAATATTTTAACTCATGTACCATAATATGCTTATTTTTTAAAAAAACTTCAAATTAACATTTAAGAGGTTGAGATATACAATGTTACAATAAACATCTATTAGATCCTCTCAACTAATTTCACTTAAAGAACATTAATAAAAATAATAATAATAACTCCACAATTAAAATTATGTTTTAGTAAAAAGTACTCAGGTTTTCTATCGATCGTTCAACCATTTTCCAATATATTTAAAGTACGTATCATATGACTGCATGATCCTTTCTAGGGCTTTATTTGTCCCCGTAAACAATTGACAGTAACCAGGTGCATCACTCTACTTTTTGAGGAAAGAAGAAAATATATTAAAGGAAATTGTAATTTACATTTGAGCATATGATCTTCTAAAGCTGTATGCATACCTTTTATATTTCTATACACCGATAAATTAACACATCAGTATTTATTGCATAACCACTTGCACAATAATTCTACACTTAGGGAACGAATGTACTCTGTTGCCTTGACTTGGATACTGATAGATGAACGCAGCCATTCTGTGCACTACCACCATTTGATTCAAATGTAATTTATTCTTAGATCATAACAACCTAAATAAAACAACTGAAAGGCAAATGCAATGACTAAATACAGGTGCACAAAATAATCTATTCTTATAGACAAATGACAGATAGCTTTGAATATGCTACTCTATAGAACTATGGCCATAGCACCAGAAGGATTGTTGTGGCCTATTCCGGGACTATGTCCAGATGGCTGAACTGTAGTACTTTTTTCTTCAACTTTTCTAACCATCTTACCCACTGTTATTGGGGATTGAAAATCTTCAACCATCCCGGAATTCTGATTATGGCCGTGTGAAACGTTAGAGTTTGCAAGTACAATGGCTTTTGACTCCTCGCCAAGCCCAAGGCTTACATTGACTTCGTTTTCTGCCTCCATAACTCCTTCCTGAGAAGTGGGTTTATAACTCACCACCTTGACATCAGGCATAGACCGAGCAGCTGAGCTGAGGTATGATATAAGCAACTGGAAAGACACTAGAATAATAAAAGCACAGACAAGCTTCATTATTATTGCCGATTGCAGATACACTATTACTTGCAAGTGAACCCAAGCTCCGAAACCCACCAAAATGTTCTGAGAGATACTAAGAAATACTTTTCTGTCTGCAGAAGAAGTTTTAATAAAAAGATACTACAAAGCAATCCTTCTCGTTGATTGAAAATAAGTTGTCAAGCAAAGTGTATTTAAAGTTGCCCAGGTCTGTGGTTTAGTTTAGTGCGTTTTTAAGTAGAATGAAATGTAAAAACATTATACAATAGTAGTTGAATTTTTCAACGACAATTTGAAGTCCTTTCGATGGTTATCATCCGAGCGTGGACGAATGTACCAGAATAAACGGCTAGAAGTTCAAAGCAACTCATACTAATAATAAAGCAGACCATAGATAAAGTTGAAAATGAATTTAAGTACACTCATACTCATAATGAGGTCTGGTGATTTTTAGGGAAGGTTGAAAATTACCATATCTGAGGTCAAAGTGAATTTAAGTAAACTCATAGTCATGATGAGGTCGGTTAGATGTGTGATAATATTGCCTAACGAATCGGAATTTATAGATACCACCAGTGACATGTATGGCCCATGAAGATTCCAATAGTGTTTGTCTTCGATTAGCATAAGTGTATGCCCACTCTAGACCCCTCCACTAGTGATCCTCGGTGGAGATTATTTGAGCCGCCATTAATAGTCAATCAAGCTCCCTCCATTGTCTTCTGTTCATGCTACCTTTTCATTTACATGATTAGGTAGTAAGATTAAATAATTTACTTTCTTTATTTATCTGGTCACGAGATGTCAAATTTGAGTTTGGGAGATTGAAGAGATATTGTTTCTTGGTTGAATTGTTTTAGTGCTAAGCATTTAATTTTCAGATTACACTATAACAAATTGAATCCTAAAAAGAACAAGATGCCTTCGTCATCAAAGTGCAAAGACATTTCTCGCTTGAAGATTATGTTGAATATAGATTGTGACTGATGTCAAAGGCTATCAGTAATGAATGAATTTATAGTCAGAAGTTTCTCAAGGATGTAAGAGATTGTAGGAGTACTTGGAATTATCATTATATATCCCTTAACTTAAAGTGTTGGATGTCAGAAGTTTAGTCTTTTCAGTGTTGGTAAATATACTATCGGGGTGCAAAATCAACAAATATATAATCAGTTGTTGTATTCTTGCAATATCTAGCTTGCATCTATTCTCTAAGTCTATGGTGGTCTAGAATTCTATATCAGTATGTTTATATTCAAGGATATCCTCTAGGCAAAGAGATTTCACTCACAATTCAATTATAGTAAGCATTTCTTTTAGAAATTCTTTTTTGCTCTGCGGTTTGTTAGGAGAGTATGTCTACTCTAGTACTATCAATTTCCTGAGTTTTTAGAGGTGTTGTTTAGTGTGTACGAAGTTTGAAGTAACAAAAGGCTCTTTGTTCCTATCTACCAACCTACTCATATTCAAGGTGTGTGTGATAATGACTTGTAGCATGTGGAATTTAAATCTTGCATGTGGTGTTAAGATAGGACTTGGTTAAGGTCCATGTGGTAGTCGAAGGCATCAAGTTATTTCGGTAGCAAGAAAATTTATTTTTGGACCATTATATTATAAATTTCATGTAATTTGAATTTAGGTCCACCCTATGTCATCCTAGCTATTTGTGGATCTCTCGCCAACATGAAAGAGTGTTAGTATAATGACATGTATATGTTTCAAAATGTTCAGATGCATCTCCATGTATCTATGTATGACCGCATGAATTAAAACTACACCTATATGAAGTAGAGTTGGTTGTTGGTGAAAATTTTAGAGAAGGTGGTGAAGATAAAATGAGAATTGCATTCCAGTGTGTGCTCCTATAGTTGTGCCTATAACACACATGCCCCATTCTGAATGGGGACCCTCTCTTTCACTATTTTGCTAGGTCATTTTTTCCCTTGCCTCGTTTTGCATGCCCCTTATTTTTGAGTCCTAAGTGGACAATAAGTCCTAAAGTTATCATCTTGAGTTGATCAAGTTTCACCACACTTGAAAGTCTAAGTCTTGGGCCTTTGTGAAGGCCCTTTGGAAATTTTCCTTGAGTCCTTAAAGCTACCACCTTTTGCTCCTTGCGGGTATGCCCTTATAGGTAACCGCTAGTGGAATTTTTTCGTCTGTTCATTTTTTGCATGCCGGCCGAGTCAGTCCGATAACCCGCCCTGCGGGTCCCACACCCGTCTTTGCCATTCTCTTTGCCATCTGCCAAACGGTGAACATTTTCTTGTCACTCGCCCTGTGTGATCCGCCATTCCCGTCACCCACTATTTCAAAACGTATGCTCACAAACCATACCTGTTGTCGTACTAGCATTTAATGTAGGAATTTAATGCATCAAATTCTATAAATACCATTGCCAATAATTCATTTTCACCAACATTCTCTCTAAATTTGTCAGCGCTCCTCCTACTTCTACCACCTCTGTGCCCAGGTGATCTCGTTGTCGTTCAAGCGTTGCTTCCTTAGGTTTCTTCTCGAATTCTTGAGGGATATTCAAGTAGGTTTTCCGTCGCCACCCAATAGTGAGTTTTTCATTAAAATCTTTAAAGTGGCTAAAATCTTAGAAAGGAAAGCTTCGAAACTTGCTACAATGATAAATTTTGTGCAAAACCCATATCATAGAAATTGAAAAACCTTTGAAAATAGCTTGATCTTGGCCACACGAAACTTTGGAACTCAGTCATCGTTCTTGACCAAGGCCATTGAGCCCTTGCAGCCTACAAACCTTTAGTCATCATTGCATCAACTCTATGATTGGAAAACTTTGAACCACAACCATCACCCTCGGTGGACTTGCCTATGTGGGTGAATGCCACCTTCTTGCCATCACCTTTGAACTTAACGAAAATCCTTAGTTCCGAGACCCTCAGACTTATGTGGATCCATGAGTGTGGGATTCCTCCTAGGGATTGCTTCTTTCATTTGATGTTTTGAATGAACATTCCATCCTGAACTTCCACCTTACGGGTTATGTCACCTTCAAGATAAAAACTTAATACTTAGCTAAAATCTCCTCGGTTGCCAACCCTTACAGGTCCACTTTTGCAAGCTGCTCAATGTCACTAGCTCTTTGCCTCACTGCCATTTTGAATGACTATCGATCTTTTCCCTCTTGTGCCTCAGGTTCCGCTTGGTTTTTTGCCACCAAGTGTGCATTCACATTGATCAGCCCTCGCAGGCCATCACTCATGGACCAAATTCTGTTATTTTCTATCATTGGTAATGCCTAAACCAAAATGACGAAGCTTGCCCTTTCGTCCACTCGGTGAGTTTCATGTTCGTCCCTATCATCCAGGTCGCTTCCCTCTAAAATTGGCTAATTATTGACCCTTTGCGAGCCAGCCCTTGCAAGCCACCATCTATGCACCACTCCATGTTGTTCACTATTTAAAAATATCCAACTACCCACACCTGTCCGCTTTGCGAGCTCTGCACTACCTATCTCCCTTTGGTCCATTTGCATAAAGATCACCAAATAAAATTTGACAACGAATATTCTACTGTGAGAACTCATCTTCGAGCCGCCATCCTCTCCCTACCATTCCATGATCGGTATCTCCAAATGGTTATGCTTAGGCTGCCACCCACAATGCAGATCCCAATACCTCTGCTGCTCTTCGACTGGATATGAATGAATGATGCACACTGATGACTCCTACAGGCCCGACAATGTGAACCGTTGGCTACAAACCACTATCCCATCTCCACTATTTCAAAACAACTACCACCTAACTGCTCCCCGTGCTTTCCTACCCGCACCTTTCTAAAGGACTTGAACTTTGAAGACTAATGACGACGGTGCTTCCTACTTGTGGTTATCGGTTTGCGAGAGTCTATCTATGGGATTCCACTTTGTCGGTGTTGTATCAAATGGTGGAGCTCTTAAACGGTTGGAGTACCATATGCCTTCACAACCCTTGGACCCACATGCCAAAAACAATTATGCTATTACCCCTAAGACCTCGAGAGAAATTAGACTCGATTTTCCAAGTGACATGGCACGTCGGTAGACCCCACTAGCAGTGCAAAAATATTGATGGGGGTTGCCGACTATCGGTCGTTGTTCCCTCTTCGCCATCTACCTATTTCCTTCTCCAAAATAGCCACTAGGGCAGGTAAATCCACATCCATGGGCCCACATTGCTCTATATTCCCTAAACGAAGGGAAAACAATAATCTTGAATATTCTAATGCTCTCCTTGTTTCATGTATGAATATGCTTAATATGCCATTGCTTGTAGGATTTATGGAATCAGCTACAAGGCCATCGAGGGTGTCCATAGAGTAAGAACAGGGAAAGAAATCTACTACATCCCCAAGAGTGAAGGAAGACAAAGATCAAATGAAGTATCAGTTTTAGGGAGTGGAAGTCACTTCTAGGGTCACCACTGAGTGGGACACAATTATAGACACCAAACTCAGACACATACACATAAATGAATATAGACAAAGGGTCATAGTTAACCCCACTATAGAGAAATTCAAGAGAATAAGGAAGAGCAGTCTAGCTAAGGCGTCTAGTTTCCCACCAACTCTTGTAGTCCCAGAATTGGTGATGGCTTGCAAAGAAGCCTATCAAGAAAAGAGAAGAAAGATTGTAGACTAAGATGGTAAAGTACTAGCTAAGCTCTCTACGAAGTCCATAGCACATACATTCTACATCCCCACCTTTGACCCCATGGAACAAGTAACAATGGAATATGCAAAAAAACATGTGTAAGGTGGACCCCTTAAAGTGAAAGAAATTGATTAACCAATATTGGTTAAAAGACAAGAAGGGCAGTGCAAACAAGGTGCCTCAGGAATTTTTAAGAAGTGAATTCTATGAAGATGATCATGACTTGGTGACCTTGTTGAGAAAATTCATGGGCATCTATACTATAGCCTATTTCTCTAATTGGATGTTTTATTTTATAGAATAAATTATCAGAGGCACAACCAAGTTTGATTGGACTTGGATGATTAGCAAAAACTTGCATGAGCAGTTCTTGGTAGTCAAGAAGTCTCACCAATTCTATATGACCTCCTATTTGGTCTACCTTCTGGCTGACACATTTCCATTTAGAGGTTTTTTTTTAGCACAAAACATAACTCCGGGAAGGGAGTTGAAAGTGTATGAAAAGTATCCGCAACTCCAATACTAGAACTTCAAGAAAGACTACTACAGGGTGAATGATGCATTCATCAGGCACATTATTAGACTTCTCAAAAGAGACTTCGAGAGAAGAGTCATTCACAACGCCCATCTATTTATCCAGAGGTTTAGATTATTGTTTATTTAGTTCCTCAAATTTACTTACATCCAGACTAAAGGCTTCAATGAAAGGCCATACAAGCTGCCCAGATATCCAAATGACCAGATGGTATTCTTAGAAGTGTCGAGGTAGCTCCAAAATGCCCACACTCTCCTTGCTAGAAAGCACTGGGCAACAGTGCCCTATCCTCTTACATTCAGCCAGGGAATGTATGCTCTTTTGGCTACCCAAAGTGTCAACTATTTTGAAAAGGAGATCGTTGAATACAATCTGAGCCTCCACACTCCTCACCCAAGGATGGACCCATATGGCAAGTTGAAAATATTTGTGGAGAAGGAATATGCCCATCTACATAACATTGAAGATTTTTGGGTCAACTACCAAGACGATAAGGAGGTAAGCATGAAGCATTATATGCATATGACAACATACTTTTTAAAGACAATCAAGCTATTCTCAGTGCCAGGTCAGATTGTTGAAGATGAAATCATCGTTATAGATTTGAGGTTTGATGTTGTTGCTAACTTGCCATTGCCCCTCATAGACTAGAATGAGGAAGTGGTCAATGACCTCGATATCCTAGCCAAGCCAATAGAGCACATAACCAGGCAATGGATCGATGCTCAAATTTTCTTAGTTAAAACTCCAACGAGTCGAACTAACTTACGATGAGCTCAAAGATGAGCTTGAGAGCAAAATAGACAACAAAATTTCCACTGTGCCAACTGAAGAGGCTCCAAAATCTCCTTTGGCCACTAGGTCATGGAAAATAAAGGAGGTATTAGGGCATCAAATGAAGCATAAAGTATATTCAACGAAGGCGTAAGAGGTTGAGAGCTCAAAGAAATCCAAGAAATCAAGCGGATTCTCTCAGATGCCTAAAAATCAATAGGATCAAATGCACAAAGGAGAAGAAAAAGAAGAGGTTGAGAAACTCAGATCCCCACCTATCACTTCTATTCTTTCTATCATTTTTGTTTCCACAGCTATTACTCCTCCTCTAGTATCTCGAGCATTAGTCATCTCGTCCCTGCCCACATTGGACATCTCAATTCACATTGCCTCCACCTTGCCCACTATGCTTATTATTGTGAGAGATTCCCCCTCTAAAACAACCTCCCCACTTTCATCCTCCTCGATGTCTCCATTAATGAAATTTCCTCTACTTTCCACAATGACAATGCCTACCTTCCATCTCATAGAAGCCTTTTCCCACCATATGCAAAACATTCCTATCGAGCATTTTGGAGTATTAATGAACCCCGTGGTGCCTGTTGATTTAGCTCAAGCCATTGACGGTCTCCCTGTCCCTCATGCAATAGATCCACCTAAAATGGAGGTGACAATGCAAATATCAGAAGATCTTGAAATGCAAGAAAGGGAGGAATCCAAGAAACCAGCTGAGGAACTTGATGACTCATTCAAAGATGACTACCATGTGCATCCCGAACATCAAAACTTGGTCATTGATGAGGTAGTGTATGAAGATGAGGAGGGGTTCCAATCCTCAGAAGAAGACATCAAGGACAATGACGCCAAATATATGATATAGTCCTCCGACCAGGAACTTGAAGAGGAATTGTCCAAACAACTCAAGGATGTTGGGGAGGAAATTAAGAGGCAGTCTTCTGAGGAAAAGAAAGAAATAGATAAAGACACAGAGATATCTACCGAGCCTACATCAAAATAACAAGATACAAACCTTGGCAAAAAGGAAGAAGAAAAGAAAGAAGATGAAGCTAAAGAAGAAGATAAGCCTGAAGAAGTGGCTAAGATGAGAAAGATCCCTCAAGCAAAGCACCATACAAAACTCAGGCCAAAAGAAGAAAAGGTGCCTGAAGGGAAGGATAGCCCCAAAGAAAATATTGTTGCTAGTGAGTCACAAGAGGAAAAGGCTATATTTATCCATGAATCAGATGAAGTAGAAGAAGACAAAACAAAGAAAGATGCTTCGGGCCATGAAGAATGGGTTATCCAACATACTCAAAGAGAGGAGGGTGGTCATGAATCACCAAAGGAAGGATCCCAAATGCCAAAATGGCTGGAAAAGAAGCTATAAAAGAGGACCTCTATCATCATGGATCCCAGGGAGAGACTAGAGACTATCCTAGCACGGGTTCAAATAGGAGAAAAGAATGAAAAGAAGTTGAAGGTCAGATCACATATCACCATGGATACATCAGGATCTTGAACGGTGCAAATTGCCACCCTAGTGCTGGATAAAGAAGAGGGGATAACTTATAACATCTGCACCATTGACCTAGGTACAGCTACGAGGGAGCATAAAATTGATCAACTCCAAGGGTTCATGGCCATGATTGTTCATCAAATGAGTAAGGATTAGTCCTCCAAGGAGGAATTGAAAGTACAATTGGAAAACCTTATTGCCTCTATACAACAATGGTTTTTTGTTGAGGAGCTACCCACGACGTCATCATCCCCTCAACTACTGTTGTCAATGGACCGCATAAATAATCTTGAGAGAAGAAAGAAATGGTCCAAGGCTACTAATGACTGGTTTCGGTGAGTGGTCTACAATAAAGATATGGGCATTGGCCATGCCCTATGAATTTTTATTTTTTTGGAAATACAGAAATAGCTAGATGGTATTGAGAAAATCTACAACCGCTTCATTGAGCTATATAGGATTACTTATCCTAAGCTCGAATCCATCCTCAAAATGCCTAAAAAATCATCAGAGAATGAGCTGGGCTTAGCAAAGAATGATCAATGACTGGTTGAGACATGGAAAATGAGTTTGGACCACAAGAAGGAGGTCTTGGAGCAGGTAATCTGTGAAGTGGAACTTGAACTGGAATGGTTCAAGGAACATCAGGTAGATTGTGACGAGTATCTAAAGCTTATGACAGATTATTACATGCCCGTAACAGAGCTAGACCCTAAGAAAATAAGGCCATATATTCACAAAAAGATGGAAAATGGGGCTAGAGATTCATTAACACTAGATTTAATGGACTTCACTTCTAGGGCCTTTGTCCAATCTAAATAGATGGCTAAATTTACACCCATTTACCGAAAGTATTGGGAGTTGATCACTGGCAGATCAAATAAATTGTCGTTTCAGGTGCTCCAGTCTGATATAATTGACTGGGACAAGCTCCGGATACTGATAGGAAAATTTGTGGAGTATGCCACTATAAAGAAAAATGAGGGAAATCTTGTCATTGGCGATGAGTTCCTCACTCTATAGCTACAACAAAAGAGCAATCAGCAAAAGAAAAAATGCTATAGTGTCAAGCACTAGAAGACAAAATAGGCTAGAAGAGAAGCAATGCATTTTAAATTGTAAAATATTGAGGGAAGGTGAAACCCTAGTTTGTAGTAAATCTTGGCCACTCATTTTTCTTTTTGAGCACTAAAAATAGGGTGTCTCCTCTCATTTTCAAGAGAGATTTGAGTTGTTGTAAAGACATGTTGCTGATATTCTAATAAAAATTCATTGATTTTGGTGGATTCTTGAGTTTCCTTCATGTTTCATGAGTCTTCTCCTCATAGTTGATAGATTTGAATAGGTTTAGTATTTTGTTCTATGTATTTTATATGTTTTATTAGATTAGTAAATGTTGTTAATTAATGCTGAAGAATACTGTTGTGTTGATGCCCTTCCTTGTTCATGTTTTTTGTTGTTTTTTGATGATAAATGGCAGTGCAAAGCTAGTCTAAACATACATTGATTATTGCAGTTAAACTTCATCTTTTATTCTCGTTCATGGTGAATGAATGATTGAAAATATGGAGACCTAAGAAGATAGCACTAGTTTAATAATACTTTTGGCTGATTTGGTTAAGTGGAACTTAGTTTTAGGAAGGTTGTCCACTATAGTGGTCTCCATTGTCACTGTTCATTGGTAGTTGCAAGTCTAGGAACTTCTTCTTCTCCCTTTCCTTCTGAACTTTGTTTGGAATAGTAGTTTTGGCAAAGTTCATGCATCATTGTAAAGACAAAGCTAATGATAAAAGGTGGAGTTTAGACTACTATTTGAACTTGCAACAACTACACATCAATCCAAACATATTAGGAACTCCATTTAAAGAACCAATCTCCCTCCAACTTAGTATATGTAAGGATTCCATGTGATTACTAGGAAATCACATGAACCAACTGATACATTCCAAGCAAGTCATGACCTGACACCCGAGAGACCTTGGGTTTGGATTTTGTAACTTGTTTGCAGATTTCTACCTTTCAAGAGAGGTGATACAACTACACATCACCTATGTTGAGAAGTGAAAAAACACCCATCAATAGAACTGGAACTAGGAGGGAAAAAATCATGTTAAGTTGGATCGAATTGGTTCATTTTCCCTTGAAAGATTCCACGGAGTTCTAAAATCCACACCAAATAAAGGGGAATTTCAAGAGCTACCACCTCCTACCAAGGCTAAGAGATCTAAAAGAAGGGAAGCATCTGCCTCCTACACTTCCAATCAGCCCACCTAACCTCCACTCTCATCCTCTACTTCCACCCATTCGTCGTCACCTTCTCCTTCACCCTTGGCACAACCTTCCTCTCCTCAGCTGCTCCAAGCTGCCTTCCAGGCTGCCACCTCCTACAGTCAAGGTTGCCTTCCAACCCAATGCACCTCCTTTCCAAGGCATTGTCCCAACAATTTTTGCTATCCCTTTTTAGCCTCAAATCAATCTAGCATAGTCTCATCCACCTTTTCCTCCCATGGCATGGTTGGGAAACAACCCATCTCCTTTGTCCTTCAATGTTTACCATGACATGCCAAAGAACCTGGAGGGATTTTTCACCAAGTTTAATCCTTGGTATCCGCAGAGGACAATGGAAGAAGACATCAAGATATTTCAAGCAACCTTGAAAGATATGCAGATTGTAGATGAACATGTAGCATGCAGGATCTTCCCTTATTCCTTGGGGGAGGAGGGTTTCTACTGGTACATCCACTTGCCAATAGGATCCATAACCACATGGGATTTGTTAAAGAATTATTTCTTGCAAAAAATTAAAATCCAAGTCAGCAATTCCCAGCTAAACCAACAATTCATGGCCATTCGAATAGAAATCAACAAGTTGATTAGCTCTTTTAATGATAGATTTCACTAAGCATACATGAGGTTGCAAACATCGTATTTGGTTGATGATTTGTTCGCTCGATTAGTATACTATGCAACCTTCGACAACCTCACTTTCACCTTGATAAATAGGATGAACCTGCTGCCGCCTTAGTTGGTGGAGGCCTATGCAGAAGTAGTTAAAGCGAATACAGATCTAGGATAGCATATTGATGGTATTTTTCTCTCTTTGGGGCTAGTTGTTCACTCACATCAGGTATAAGGGATTACCCAAGCCTTAGTGCAATAGAAACCCTTTATGAATCAAATTCCGCAACTCACGATGGTGGCTCACTCGGGACAACCATTGAACCAAGCACCTCTCGTACACCAATACTTGCAGCCACAACAACAATAGGTTTATGCTCTACCACCTCAAGTGCCAGCATACCTACAAATCTCTTAGTTCTCACCCACTCAGCAGAATCAACCAGTGGTATAGTCATTCTTCCTTTAGAATTCAGCTTCACAACTGAGTAACATAGAAAAGGATCAGATAGATGAGCCGACGAAGATGATTAAGAAAGTGTGAACAGAAATGACCCAGTTAAGGAATCAGAACAACTAGTTGCAAGCCTCATAGAGAAGCATCCAAGCCAACCTCAATCATGACAACCGTGATACTAGTGCTTCTTTCAAACAAAATTATGAAAGAAATCAGAATTCAGTGCAAAACTCTGAAAGAAGGCCTTCATAGAGGAAAAATCGAATATGTCACACGAGGCCAAACAATGGTGGAATTCCCATGGCTCTGGACTAGCCCAACAATAGTGACAAGACCACAAGTGGGGTATAATTTTATGAGGTATCCTTATCTGGCTCATGTCGTATTCATAAGACAAGTAGACATTCTGACTTGGATTGTCCAAAGTTCTAGATGGTCCCCGAGATTTTCCAAATAGAAGTCATGAACACGATCCATAGTTAAAGATGTAGGGACATTGTTCCATTTGAACCATATGATTCCTCTGTGTTGGTTGTCAAGAAGACCCATTTCCCAAAAGGTGAGAGCAACTTACCTGAGAAAGAGATTGCTGCCCCAAATGATGACAAAGAAAAAGAAGTAAGTGCTAAAAGCCCATTGTCTTAGCTCTTCAATTTAGTAGATAATGGTTTTGTAGATGAGTAAGAATCCAGAGAGGATGAGGTCCAAATATTTCATAACAGGACAACCCCATATGACTTAAGGAATAGACAAGCAGGCGGCCCTTTCATCAACTCCACCCCGCCTAATAAATTTAGCACCCCTCCTAATCCGAATGATAATAACAACCCACGCTATCCCCATGTACTCATCTGATATTTTAACAAGAATAGGTAGTAGGGTCATAACCAAAACCATCCTATTGGCTTCTCCCAAAGTACCACTTTTGAAGTTGAAATCAAACAAATGGGAGAGTACATAGGAGAAGAATTCAAGAAGATTAAGTTTAGCTTGTCTTCCTTCAAGTTACTTAAATTTCCAACAGTTAGGAATGCCTTTTTTAGGATGATTAATGGAAATCCTTCATCCAAGCCAACCTAGGAAGTGCCCACCAAAAGTGTCTCCTTTGAAGATTCACAAAATGAGCCTATTGTCTGACAAATATTTAACAAAAAAGCAGACCCACCTTCAAATTTGCAAGAAAACAAACAACCTTCTAAGGATTCAGACCAAGCTAAAGCCCAAAATAAGGGTAAGGTATCCCAAGTTGACATTTCAAGGGGGCTATTTCAAGGAAAGCTAGAGACCTCTCCCTTCTTGACCACCATCAGGATATTTGGGAAAAATTAAAATAATTGCCTTCTTGATTCTGGAGATTTTGCTAATGTCATGCCCTTGGCAATGTGCAAAGCCTTGGGAATAGTTCTAACTCCCTCCCAATGCAGGGTGCCACAATTAGATAAGATGGAGATCAACATAGTTGATGAAATTCACAGAATACCTATGCAGATTGTTGTTGACCCGAGGGTGCAACAAACAATTGATATTCAATTTTTCGATATCCCTAACAGTTATGGCATCATTTTAGGAAGGGATTTTATGTGGGCATTGAATGGATACGCTACCATGGACTATTCTCACCCATGGCTGCCATGGAAGAAGATGCAAAATCAGATTCCTATAGATCAAGAACCATACATGAAATTCATGATCATAGAGTATAACAACACAAATGAGGTGTTGTTTGCTAAAATGGAGTTGGGGAATTATTGCCCCATGGCATATCCAGATAAACAATAATTCTATGAAGAAGAAGTGGTTGAAGAGGTCCTTATCATACTATATAGTCCACTCATTGGCTTGGCCCATATGCCCCAAAGTACAAATATATTGATTGAGTTGAATAATGAAGAATCCTATGAGAATGGTAATCTTGGATTACTAGATGGCTTCAAGGAATTCATAGAAAAATGTGTGCAAGATCAGCTCAGCCTTTGTGTGAGAATGGATTTTCAGGAACTCTTGTTGCCCAGTTGGTGTAGGATACATTATGCTTCCCACTCTGAATTTGAATTTTTCATGTGCCTAACAACAATTGAGCACATCAAAGGACAGGTCACCCCAAAAGGGGAAACTCAAGTGGTACAACTAGGTCAAAGACGTGTTGAACCCATGCAACCTCCCAAGGTCGCTAAAGTGAAGGCATCACCAGTTCTAAAAGTAAACTCTGTAGTTTCTGAGACTAAGGATTCTTCCAAGTTTTGGACACTGCACTTCAATGGGTCTAAATACAAGCAAGGAGCCACAGATGGCTTCGAAATGATCATCCCTATAGGTAAGGCCTACTTTGTTGCCAATAGACTTTAGTTCTATTGCGTAAACAATGTAGTGGAGTATGAGGTATTGGCTCGTGGTCTCTTGATGGACTTAAGGAAAAGGGTCAAAATGTTACAAGCCTTTGGTGACTCAAAGTTAGTGATGAAACAAGTAAGAAATATTTATTCATGTCATGATAAAAGGCTAACTAATTATAGGCATAGGGTATGGGGCCTCTTATAGAGCTTAGATGCATTTAATATTCAGTTGATCCCTTGCCCCTAGAATCATACTACTAATGCCTTGGCTCAAGCATCCAACACCCTCCAACCTCTATCATTGTCTGGTCTCAAAAGTTTCATCGTTGAGCTCACCTCCACCCCATATGTGGGAGACAATATTGCCAACTTTCAAGTGTTCAATGATGATAAACACATATTGGATTTCATCAATAGCTCTGATGTATTTGCAACTCAGATCATTGATGAGATTCAACCCAAATAGGATGAGTTAGATATAGAATGGTTCATTAACCTTAAGACCAACACTATTCCTAGAGATATGGTCCAACTTGAGTGGATATTTGACTTGGATCAGATCAAAGATTAGGACCAGAGAGTGAAAAAAGACTCTATCAACAATCAGTGTGACACCCATAACCTTGGAACAACCGAGGAAGTTAAGAATGTGTTCACTGGTAAGGTGTACATGCCAAAAGAGAAGAAGGAGATCATTGATTCTTTTAAAAAGTATCATGATGTAGTTGCTTGGAGTTATGAGGATTTGAAGATGTATGCCACATCAATCGTATCACACACCATCCCTCTTAAGCCAGACATAAGATTGTTTTGACAATGACAATGCATTATTGGAACCAATTATTTACAAAGAGGTACAAAAGATGCTATTCACAAGAATCATCTTCCCAGTTAGATTTTCCACATGGGTGGAAAATCTGGTTTCAATCAGAAAAATGAATGGTGAAATCAAGTTGTGCATGGATTTTCGCAATTTGAATAGAGCTTCGGAGAAAGACAATTACCGGGTGCCCTCATTGGATGAGGTACTTCAGATTGTCAATGGTTCTAAAATCATATCTTTTCGAGATGGATATTCTGGGTATAACTAGGTGATGGTGCAGTATGAAGATATACATAAAATGGTATTCACCACAAAATGGGAATCTTTGCATATAGAAGGATTTTGTTTAGGCTCATCAATGCTCTTGCCACTTTCCAATGTGCAATGGACATCACATTCAAGGATATAATTGGTAAGTACATAATTATTTATATGGATGATCTTATGGCATTCTCAAAGAATAGAGGAGACCACATGTCTGATCTATGTAAGGTCTTCCAAAGATGCAAATAGTTCATAATTTCTTTGAATATAATGAAGTGAATCTTTGTGGTTATGGAGGGAAAGTTGCTAGGTAATATCCTCTTGAAGAAAGGGATATCCATAGACCCCGAACACATCCAAGCCATACTAAAAATTCAACTGCTAGGCAGCAAGAAGGAACTAAAATATTTCTTTGGAAAGATAAATTTCATCAAGAAATTCATCACGGGCTTTGTTGAGATAGTTAAGCCACCGAATGCCATGTTGAAGCAAGACACGAAATTTGAATGGACACCAGAGGTGAAGTAGGACTTTGAGGAAATCAAGAAAGCAATTTTTGATGTATCAGTGTTGGTCAACCTCGATTATCTGAATCCATTCTATATCTACTCATTCAATTTAGACCATTTGTGTACCAACATATTGACTAAAAAGGATGATGAAGGAAGTGACCACCCAATTTCCTTCATGAGTGCTCCACTAAAGGATGTTGAGCTTAGGTACCAAAATATGGAGAAGTAAGCATATGCTATGGTCAAAGGATTCAAGAAGTTTAGACACTATATCTTATGCAATAAGGTGTTTTCCATAGTGCCTGACTTAGAAGTGAAGATATTGCTAATTCAAAATGAACTAGGAGAAAGAAGAGAAAAATGGGTTACTTTTCTATAGGAATAGGACATGGAGATTCAACCCATGAAATTAGTAAGAGGGTAGGCCCTCACTCGTACAATAGCTTAAACATTACTTGAGGCAGGACCCGAGCTCACAGTTTAGCAATATCATCTTGAAGATGTCTCCCCTGGAGAATGGTATGATGATGTCATCTACTATTTGCTACATAACAAGTGCCTGCCTCTCTCGTAGGGAGTCCAAAAGCATGCCCTTAGGCTAAATATCAGCAGCTACATGTTGTAAGGTTCCATTGTATGCAAGCCGAATCATGAAGGGATCTACCTCAAATGCCTTGGAAAAGAAGAAGCAGCGAGGGATTTATTAGAATTTTATGATAAATTTGGCACTAGACATGGGTCAAGCCCTTCTACCACTCATCAAATCTTGTGGGCCGGGTATTATTTCCTAACCATCTTCAAGGATGCATACAATCATGTCTGAACCTGCCACATAGACCAAACCACTACTATTAGAGAAAGAAATGTTGCTCTTCCACTCCAACCAATCTTAGAGGTAAGACCGTTTGCTCAGTGGGGCCTCGACTTCATTGGTTTGTTAAGCCCGCCATCCTCTGTAGGCCATAGGTACATTATAACTGCCTCATATTATTGTATTAGATGCATGAAAGAAATTACATGTAGGCAATATACGACAAAGGTAGTTACTAATTTTCTTGAAGGTTTTATTTTGAATCATTTTGGTTGCCCGTATGCCCTTGTTTCCGATAATGGCCCCGCCTTTCCCTCATTAAAATTTGCAAGTGGGCCTTTGACTATGGAAATTATCTGAAATTGTCATCCAATTATCACCCCCAAGGCAATGGCCTAGCTGAATCCACAAACAAGAACCTAATCACCTTGATTATAAAGTTGTTGGAAAAGAATCCCAAACATTGGCACAACTAGTTGCGATTTTTCCTTTGGGTAGATCACACATGCCACAAGACATCCTTGGGTGATTCCTTGTTTCATCTGGTCTATGGACTAGAGCCTATCTTTCCCATGCACCTAAATATTCCCACCCTCCAATTTATCAACGCTTATTATGAGGAGGGAGACCGCCGAGAAACCTGCCTAGCTGAATTGTTGCATTTGGAAGAATTATGTGATAGAGCACTTAAAAATTTCACCACGCATCAGGGCATAGTGAAAAGATGGTTCGACCATTGAGCCAAAGTAAAGGCCTTTAGGATTTCTAATTTGGTCCTATGTTGGGATAAGGCCCATGAAAGAAAGGGGGCACATGACAAATTTGACAAGCTCTGGCTTGGCACGTTTCAGATTTCAAAAAATTTAGGAGATAATTCCTTTCATATTAAAACACTCACTAGAGAGGATGTCCTATTACCTATCAATGGGTAGCACTTCAAGCATTATATCATAGATTGAACTTAAAAAACTCACTGGTGTAAATAAATGTATATATATTAGTTTAGGTTTCCTTTTTCTTTGTTGTTTTCCTTTCCCTTTTCTCATTTCCTAGTCATTTTGTCTTGTTGAGCGTCCTTGTTCTTACTACGATGGTTGTGCTCGGTCTAACAAATGGTTCACTTTATTGCTTGCTCTTTTTGATTCCTTGGATAAATATTCACTCGCAACTATTAGTTTCTGATCACCTCCATTAAATTGGGTTCCTTACTTGAACTTTGAATTGTCCTAGGAAGGGACCCTTATTTGAATCCTTTTGCACTTATCTTGGATCATACACGAAAATATGCTTTAATATCTTCCAAGGTGTTGTGCAGTAGCTACTAACAAGGCTAGGCAAGTGAAAAATCTTAAGTCTGATCTAGTGACCACTATGATTCCAAACCCATTGTAAGCTTCAATGCTTGCATAGTTTACCAATAAAACGGAAAAGTATTGACAAAGGAAATATCAAGTAAAGAAAAATAAAAAAAAGTTCAAAACATGCAATTGTGTGGGTGTGCGAATAACTCTATCAGGGATATGGATGCCCAAATGGCAATAGAGAAATGTTTGTTGGGTTGCAATGATAACTCCGTTGGGGCTATGGACGCCTGACTGGAAACAGAGTAATCTCTAGGTTATTGTTGGGGTTCGGCAACTTATGCAACTTTCTTTCACTTGATCAATGATTGTTTGTGTGATCTTTGAGGAAAGGGAATGAATCCACCATGGACACACACTTCTGATATTTTCATGCACATTGATTCAATGAAGGATCTCATCCTCCTTTGAGTTCCTAGTTCACCTATGGAAACTCCCCCTTGGTCTGTGAAACTAGAGATTCCGGGTTCTGAATGATTATTTATCCTTAGAATGCTCGAGAGAATTTCCCCAACAGAGTTTCCATTTGTTGTGCCTATACCACACATGCTCCATTCAGAACAAGGACCCTCACTTTCGCTATTTTTCCAGTTCACTTTTTCCCTCACCTCATTTTGCGTGCCCCCTTATTTTTGAGTCCTAAGTGGTCAATGAGTCCTAAATTTATCATCTTTAGTTGACCAAGTTTTTCCACCCTTGAAAGTCAAATTCTTCGGCCTTCACAAAGTCCCTTTAGCAGTTTGACTTGAGTCTTTAAAGCTATCGCCTTTTGCTCCTTGTGGGTCTGCCCTTGCGAGCCACCCCTAGCAAAAAAAACTCATCTCTTTGGGGTGATCCCACAATACTGATTTACAATTTTTCGGCAAACTGGACACTGAACTAATTGTTTTTAACTAAATATTCGCTTTCAGGTTCCTATAGTGGCTAAACCATGAGGAATTTGAAGATGATGAAAACTAGTGGTTTGTGACATTTTGTCTATAGATTCTAAATATATATTTTCCAATTTTTTTGGAATCAAATTGCACTTATTTTTCCATCTCCTTTGAAAACTAGTTTTTTTTAAAAAGTCAACATTTTTAAGGAGTGTTGCTCACCATATACAACATAAATTTTATTATATGAAGGATAAAATTCTAATATTTTCAAATTTAGATTTGTAACTACGATATCTAGCACTTTCATTTGGTTTTATAGTGATTTATTAAATATTTTTTTCTCAATCAAGTTTTGAAGTCAACCCAATTACAATTCAGACGTAGGCAGACTGTATACAACATAACTTTTTTTGTATGTATCAAAATTCAATTTTATTTTTTTAATGGATCAAGGATATCAATGCCTAGGCCGAACATATTTTTAAAAATTTTATTTTGATAATTTGCTAATTTTCCACATGTGCAGAACAAAGAGCTTGATTTTTCGTGAAAAACCTATGTTTAATAAAACTAAAAAAACACATACATAATAAAACCAAAACATATTAAAATTATATTCATTGGATAGCTCGTTCTAAGAAATACCATCTTCCAGTTGGGTCTATGAAGTCTCTTCCATTTTCATCCTCAACCGGAGCTTTGAAGGGAAAAAATATGGAAATTTTTTGTGCTGGAGGGTGGGAAGGTGGGTAAAGGGGGGTTCGCTCAAACCCCAAAGGGTTTGCTTAGACCCTGGTTCACTCAAACCAGGGTTTGACCGAACCCCCTTTCCACAATGGGAAACACAGGTTCCCACATGCAAACGACGAATGTTTTCCTATTGCCCGCCCTATGGGATCGACCATTCCTTCCATCGGTCATTTCAAAACCGACGCTTACCAACCGCGCCTACCATTGTACTGGAATTTAATATAAGAATTTAGTGCATCAAGTTCTATAAATAGCATCATCAACAAGTCATTTTCACTAACGTACTTGCTGAATTTGTCAGTTCTCCTCCTGCTTCCACCACCTTCGCGTTTGTGTGATCTCGTTGTTTTTCGAGCATTGTTGTCTTAGGTTTCTTCATGACTTCTTGCAGGATATTCAGGTAGGTTTTTCGTCTCTGCTCAGTAGTGAGTTTTTCATTAAAATATTTAAAGTGGCTAAAATCTTAATATGAAAAGCTTCGAAACTAGCTAGAATAATGAATTCTGTGCAAAACCCATATGATAGAAATTGAAAAACCTTTAAAAATTTATCGATCTTGGCCACAAATATTTAGTTGTCATTGTATCAACTCTACTATTAGCAAGATTTGAGCCATGACCATCACCCTCGATGGACCCGCGTATACGGGTGGATGCCACCCTCTCACCATCACCTTTGAACTTAATGAAAATCCTAAGTTGTGGGACCCTCAGACTTATGTGGATCCGCTAGTGTGGGACCCCACTTTGGGATTGCTCCTTTTGTTCACCGTTGCAAATGGTTGTTCCATCCTGACCTTCTGCCTTGTGGGTTCTGTTGCCTTCGAGATCAAAAAATCAATACTTAGATAAAATCACCCCAGCTCCCAACCCTTGTGGGTCTGATTTTGTGGGTTGCTCAG
The DNA here is from genome assembly GCA_007115665.2 of Sequoiadendron giganteum. Lineage (NCBI taxonomy): Eukaryota > Viridiplantae > Streptophyta > Pinopsida > Cupressales > Cupressaceae > Sequoiadendron > Sequoiadendron giganteum. Next base: position 333,847,601 of record CM021100.1, read on the forward strand.
TGCCGCTAGCTCTTTGCCTCATCGCCATTTTGAATAGCTAGCAATCTCTGCCCTTTCGCACCTTGGGTAACTCTTGGTTGTTCATCACCAAATGTGCATTCACGTTGATTAGCCTTTGTAGTCTGTCTCCTGCACACCGTCATCCACTGTTCTCCATCATTTGCAACACTTGAACCAAAACAATGAATCTTTCCCTCACCTGCTGTGCAGGTCACATGTCTATCCTTGCCATCCAGGTCGCTTCCCTATAAAATTGGATAAGTATTGACCCTTTGTAGGCTGGCCCTTGTGGTCTACCATCTGTGAGTTGCCCCATGTTGTTAGCTATTTCAAAATGGTCGACCTCCCTCACCCGTTCACTTTGTGGACTCCATGATGTCAATCTCCCTTCAGTCGATTTACGCAAAGATCACAAAATAAAATTAGACAATGAATATTCTACTGCAGGCATCCATCTGCGGGATATCATCCTATCCCCACCATTCCACGATCATCATCTCCAAATGGCTATGCTTAGGCTTCCACACACCATGCGGAGCCCAATACCTATGTCACTCTCTAACTGGCTCTGAATGAATGATGCATGTTGATGACTCTTACGGGCTCGATGATGTAGACCACTTCCTATGGATCATTATCCTATATCCATTGTTTCAAAATGGTAGCCACCTAACTGCTTCTGACACCTTCCTCCCCACACCTTTCTAAAGGACTTGAACCTTGAAGACTAATGACGATTGTCCTTCCTACTTGTGGATCCCACTTTGCGGGACTCTATCTATGGAATTCCACCTTGTCGGCACTGTTTCAAATGTTGGAGCTCTTAAATGGCTAAGGCATCATCTGCCTTCGCAGCCCCTAGATCCACATGCCAAAAGAAATTGTGCCATCACCCCTAAGACCTCGAGAGTGATCAAACTCAATTTTCCAATTGACTTGGTACCTCAATAGACCCCACTAGCAATGCCAAAATATTGATGTGAGTGGACGACTACAGGCTGTTGACCCCTCTTAGCATTATGACTACTTCCTTCACCAAAACAACTACCATCCCAAGGAAATCCACATCCCTGGGCCTGCATTGTGCTATATTCCACGAATAAAGGGAAAATGATGACCTTGAATTAATTTTATGATCATTAGAGGATGAATTGCTTGATCAAATGATGATTATGTGGGATTCTACTAATGCTCTCCTTTCATGTATGGATATGTTTATTGCGTCATTTCTTGCAGGATTTATGGAATCAGTTGTAGGGCCATTAGGGGCATTTGCAGAGCAAGAAAAGGGAAATAAATCCACTAAACCCCCAAGAGGGGAGGAAGACAAAGATCAAATGAAGTATCAGTTTCAGGGAGTAGAGGTCACTTCTAGGGTAACCACTGAGTGGGAAAAAATTATAGACACCAACCTCAGACACATCAACATAGATGAATTCAGAAAAAGGGTCATAGTTAACCTCACTACAAAGAATGCCAAGAGAATAAGGAAGAGCAGTTTGTCTAAGGCAGCCAGTTTCCCACCAACTCTTCTGGCCCTAAAATTTTTGATGGCTTGCAGAGAAGCCTTTTAAAAAAAGAGCAGAAAAATTGTAGATCAAGATGCTAAAGTATTGCCAGACCTCTCTGCCAATTCCATAGCATATACATTATGCATCCCCACATTTTACCCCATGGAACAAGAAACAATGGAATATGCAAAAAACATGTGGAAGGGGCAATGCAAACAAGGTGCCTCAAGAATTTTTTAGAAGTGACTTCCATGAAGATCATCACGACTTGGTGAGATTTCTGAGTAGAGATGGGAATCCCTACTACAGTCTATTTTTTTGATTTGATGTTTTATTTTATTGAAGAAATTATCATAAGCACAACCAAGTTTGACTGGGCTTGGATGATCAGAAAAACTTGCATTAGCAGTTCCTGGTGGTTAAGAAGTCTCGCTAATTCTATTTGACCTCCTATTTGGTCTAACTTTTGGCTAAAACATTTCCATATAGAGGTATGTTTGTAGCACAAAACACAACTTCGGGAAGGGAGCTTAAAGTGTATGATAGGTATTTGCATCTCCAATACAAGAACTTTAAGAGAGACTACTATAGGGTGACTGATGCATTCATTAAGTACATTATCAGACTTCTCAGAGGAGACTTCTACAGAAGATTCACCAACAATGCCCATGCATTTATCCAAAGGTTTGAGTTCTTGTTTATTCAGTTCCAAAAATTTACTTACATCTGGACTGAAGGCTTCAAGGAAAGGCCATACAAGCTACCCAAATACCGAAACAACTAGATGGTATTGTTAGAAGTGTCAAGGTAGATTCAAAATATCCACACTCTCCTTGTTGGCAAGCATTGGGTAGTGGTTCCCTATCCTCTTACATTTAGACAGGAAATGTACGCTCTCCTGAATGCCCAAAGTGTTGAGTATTCTAAAAAAGAGATCATTGAATATAATCTGAGCCTCCATACTCCTTGGCCAAGGATGGACCCATACAGAAAGTTGAAGAGATTCATGGGGAAGGAATGTGCCCATTTGCATAACATTGAATATTTTTTGGGCCATCTGTTAGGATGATAAGGAGGTATGCATGAGGAATTATATGTGTATGATGACATACTTTGTTGAGACATTCAAGATATTCCTAGTGTAAGATCAGATTGTTGTTCAAAGATGAAAGCAATGTTATAGATCTGAGGTTTGATGTTGTCCCTAACCTATTGTTACCCCTAATAGACTAGAATGAGGAAGAGGTCAGTGACCTCGATATCCTAACAAAGCCAATAGAACATAGAACTAGACAATGCATTGAGGCTAAAATTGCTCAGTTAAAACTTCAAGGAGCCAATCTAAGTTACGGCAAGCTCGATGATGAGGTCAAAAGTAAAATAGATAGAAGAACTACCACTACCCCAACTGAAGAGGCTCTAAAATCTCATCCTACCACTAGCTCATGAAAAAGAAAGGAGGTATCAGAGCGTCAACCAAAGAATAAAGTATATTCAAGGAAGGTGTTAGAGGTTGATACCTCAAAGAAAGCCAAGAAATTGGGTAGATTCTTTGAGATTCCCATAATTCAAGAGGATTCAATGAAGGAGAAGAAGAAGAAGAGGCTGAGAAACCTACATCACCACCTGCCGCCTCTATTCTCACTAGCATTATTGTTGCCATTTCTATTACTCCTCCTCTGATATCTCAAGCATTAGGTGTCTCCTCCCCACCCATAGTGGACATACCAGTTCACCTTGCCTCTAACTCGCCCACTATTCCTATTATGGTGAGAGATTCCTCCTCCACAACAACCTCCCCACTTTCATCCTCCTCAATGTATCCATCAATGACAGTTCCTCTATTTTCCACAATGACAATGGTGGCCCTCCCTCTCCTAGAAGCCTTTTCCCACCATATGAAAAACATTCCTATGGATATTTCTAGAGTATTAATGAACCCCATGGTGTGAGCTCCTTTAGCTCAATTCATTTCTAGTCTCCTTGTCCCTCCTCCAACAAAGCCAACCAAAATGGAGGCAACAATGCAAGTATCATAAGAGCTTGAAAGGCATGAAAGGGAGGCAAACAAGAAATCAGATGTGGAACTTGATGACACATTCAAAGATGACTACCATGCACATCCTAAACATCAACACTTGGTCATCGATGAGGTAGTGTATGAAGAGGAGGGTTCCCAATCCTCAAAATAAGATGTCGAGGATAGTGGAGCCAAATATGTGATAGAGTCCTCCGACTAGGAACTTGAAGAGGAGTTTTCCAAATAATTCAAGGATGTTGGGGAGGAAATCGAGAGACAGTCTTTCAAGGAAAAGAAAGAAACAAATAAAGACATAGAGATATCTATCGAGCCTTTGTCAAAAGAATAAGATACAGACCTTGGCCAACAAGAATAAGTATCTCTCAAGAGGGGAGAAGAACAAAAGAAAGAAGAAGATAAGCCTGAAGAGGAGGCTGAGATGAGAAAGAGTGCTGAGGAAGAGTACCATACAGAACTCGGGCCATAAGAAGAAAAGGTACCTGAAGGGGATGATAGCCCCAAAGAAAATATTTTTGCTACTGAGTCACAAGAGGAAAAGGCTATATTTATCCATGACTCAGATGAAGAAGAAGAGAAAACAGAGAAAGATGCTTGGACCATGAAAAACGGGTTATCCAACATACTCAGAGAGAGAAGGATGGCCATGAATCACCAAAGGAAGGATCCCAAATGCCCGAATGGCTGGAAAAGTAGCTACAAAAGAAGACCCCTTCCCCAATGGATCCCAAGGAGTGACTAGACGCTATCCTAGAATGGGCTAAAATAGGAGAAAAGAAAGCAAAGAAGTTGAAGGTTAGATCACATATCATGATGGATGCATCTAGATCTCAGAAGGTGAAAATTTCCACCCTGGTGTTGGATAAAGAAGAGGGGGTAACTTATAACATCTCCACCATTGACCTGGGTATAGCTATAAGGGAGCAAAAACTTGATCAACTCTAGGTGTTCATGGCCACAATTTTTCATCAAATGAGTAAGGATCGGTCCTCCAAGGAGGAATTGAAAGCGTAGTTGGTAGACCTTACTGCCTATATACAACAATGGTCTTCTGCTGAGGAGCTAACCACAATGTCATCAATGTCATCAACCCCTCCATTTTTGTTGTCAAAGGATCACATAAATAAGCTAGAGGAAAGAAAGAATTGGTCCAAGGCTACTGATGACTTTTTTCGGCGAGTGGTCTACAATGGAGATATGGGCATTGGTCATGTCATCTAAACGGTAAACAAATTATGAGAAGTACAAAAATAGCTAGAGTATATCAAGAAAATCTACCACTGCTTCAATGAGCTATATAGGATTACTTATCCTAAGCTCGAAGCCATCCTCAAAATGCCCGAAAAATCATGGGAGAAGGAGTTGGGTTTAGCAAAGAATGATCAATGGTTGGTTCATACATGGAAAATGAGTCTAGACCACAGGAAAGAGGTCTTGGTGCAGGTACTCCGTGAAGTGGAACTTGACCTGGAATGGGTCAAGGAATTGTTGGAGCCTAAAATTTCATGCAAATTTTAGGTTCCTATGTGTGAAATTTGATTTCAAGCATTCAAATGTTCAGTTGGAAAATCTACTCAAGTGGCCCACTTTGAAAAATTACAACTTCAAGCTGGTGCAATTTCATGCAAAATCAAGTTGCAAGCATTTTTATCTAGCATATGGTAATGTGCATGCCAAATTTCAGCTTTCTACAATATGATTTGACAAAGTTTCAAAAGGTCAAGTTGGAGGGTTCTGCGAAAGTCTGTTGTTTACACAGTGTAAAAACTACCAAGTGGGACAACTTTGGAAGACTAGGAAACTAAAAGGGTTTCATGATAGACCAATTGGTTCTCTTGATTCTCCCCAACTCAATGTGCATCCATGTAAATTTTTAGAGTTTTAGGATATCATTTGACATTTTTTCAAAATAAAAACCAAATGGGTTTTACCTAGTTTGATGATTGCACTTCCAGAACAACTATAAAATGGTCAACTTTGACGCTTGATATTTGGTGAAAAAAATAAAATGATGGAAAACCCTCTTGCACACATGTTCATTTTACCTAAATGAACTAGTACCTAGGGTGGTAGCTTCTTATAATCACATTTGATATTTTTCCAAGAAGGCAAGTTGTGGAGTTTCAATTGAGTTTGTCAGTGGCGATTTTCAGAAAATGCTAAACAAGCAACTTTGAGTGTTAACAGTTTTCAATCTTGATCACTTCATGCCAAATCATTCTACATGCATGCTCCCCTATCACAACTAAACATTTTGGTGCATTTTTCGTGACTTTTGGAGATCATTTGATCATTTTTTCAAAGCAATTCCGGAGGCTAGCTGACTCATTTTGGTAATTGTGCAGCAAAGCAAAATTCCATCAAAGAGACCAGTCGTAGTCTCACTGATCGACAAGAGTGGTTTGAATTCTCACCAATATCTACAAGAGTGGTTTGAAGTCTAACAAAGACATTCTTCCTACAACAATATCCATCGAAGAGACATATGTTGTCAAAGTGGTTTCCTCAAGTCTTTCCAATTATGAAGGTTACACCAATGTGGTTTTCAGGGAGAGTCTCACTAATATCCCAACAATATTAATTCATCAAGGAGACACATCAATATCAGAAAGAGTGGTATGAAGTCTCACCGATATCTACAAGAGTGGTTTGAATTCTCACCGATCGACAAGAGTGGTATGAAGTCTCACTGATATCTGCAAGATTGATTTGAAGTCTCACTGATACAATCTTCCTACAACAATATGCATCAGAGAGACTCTATGATATAGGTGTGAGATAAAATAAGTCTCCTCGATGCTTCAAGTCACCCCGAAACGTGAATACATGTGGTCAAAGTGCAAACAAAAGGTTGAATAAAGTATAATTATAATGAAAAGGAATATTAATTTGAGAAGATATAAACTTCACATTTTTACCAAGGGGATCATACAGTGGATTATTACTTTACAACGAAAATCATGAAGGGTAGAAAATTATAAAATATTTGCACTAGAAGGTAGAATATTATTTACCATTGATGAAAAGAGCAGATGAAAAGTATCTTTTGGAAATTAAAATAATTTTGAGGAATTAACGAAGTGGGTAATTATTTTACTCAAAGGAAATCACGGGTAAAATATAGAGTGAGAAATTGCCAGCAAAAAGGCTTAATGAATACATCAAGATTAAAATTTCATGAAGAAGCGAAGACAATGAAGATTAAAATATTTTAATTTTCCAAAGGCAATTAATTAAAATATAGTGAAGCCGAGTAGTGGAACAAAAAAGGGTCATAACCCTAGAAGATATAATGTATATATGCTAGATGAAATCAAATGAAGCAAGAGAGTAGGTTAGGAAATTACCAGTAGTTGGATAAGTTGGTTAGTGTCCTCAACAAAAGATCATGCTATGTATTGCAAAATATTTTTAAGTAATATAATGGACAAGAAGGCTTAATTTTCTGATCTAATTATGGTGTCAAATGTTTGTTGAAGTAATTGAAAATATTATTTGGTTGTCTCCAAGGTTGACATTTCCTTATTATTTAAATTGATGTATGAATTATATATTCAATTTATCAAGGCACATTTATTGTTCTTATGTGGTTCAGTTAACTAGCTCCTTCAAGTGAGGATTAAATTCTTTTAATTAATCACATTAATCTAGAAATGTTCATTTGGATCGATAAGAAGAACTTTATAATTGCATCCTTGCACGTTTATGTTAGTCATAAACTTTGAAAAGTGTCAAACAATTTGAATTATAGCCAGTAAGTAAGTGACATATCTTGTACCTCTTGACTCCATTAGCCCAAAGGGAGTAGGCACTGGTCATCCCATTCCATTTTAGAATCTTATAAAATATAATTCATACATTCACATTTCAAATTTCAGTAGGAGTAGTTAGTAAGTCTTCATCTATCCCACACTATTTTCCATTGTGGATAGATCCATAAATTCAACCAATTCATACATTCCTCTAATCTTCTCCATTATAAAGGTCTACTCAACTAAAGTGCTAGGAGTCATCAACTGAATAGGTTATCTCCATTCGTTGGTTCAAGAACGTTTAAGTTTGATCATATAACCTGGCATCCTCTTAGGATTTTTAACCTCCATTTTTGAGATCCAATAGGAACATTGGGAAGATTCTGAGGAGTATCTGAAGATTATGACAGCTTATGACATGCCCGTAGTAGGAAATAAGCCCATATTTTCACAAAAAGATGGAAAATGGGGCTACAAATTCATTAGCGCCAGATTTTATGGACTTCGCTGCTAGGGCCTTCATCCAATCTGAATAGATGGCTAAAGCTACACCCAAGTTCCTGAAGAATTGGGAGTTGATCACAAGGAAAATTGAAGAAATTTTCATTTCTAATGCTCCAGTCTGATATAATGGAGTGGGACACGCTTCAAATATTGATAGGAAAATTTGTGGAGTATGCCACTATAAACAAAAATGAGGGAAACCTGTCATTGATGATGAGTTACTCACTATATAGCTATAGAAAAAGAGCAATCAACGAAAGACAAAATAGGCTAGAAGATAAGCAATATATTTTAAATTGTAAAATATTGGGTGTAGGTGAAACCCTAGTTTGTAGTGAATCTTGGCCACTCATTTTTATTTTTGAGCACTACAAATAAGGGGTCTCCTCTCATTTTCAAGAGAGAGTTGAGTTTTCATAAACACATGCTACTGATATTCTAATAGAAATTCATTGATTTTGGTGGATTCTTGAGTTTCCTTCGTGTTTCATGATTCTTCTCCTCATAGTTGATAGATTTGAATAGATTTACTTTTCTATTCTATGTGTTTTATATGATTTAGTATATTAGTAAATGTTTTCCGTTGATGTTGAAGAATACAGTTGTGTTGATGCCCTTCCTTGTTCATTTTTTTTTCTATTTGTTGATGATAAATGGCAGTGTAAATATAATATGAACATACATTGATTTTTGCACTTAAACTTATTCTTTTATTCATGTTCATGGTGAATGAATGGTTGAAAATCTGTAGACCTTAGAAGATAGCACTAGTTTCATAATATTGTTGGCTAATCTGGTTAAGTGGAACTTAGTTTCAGGAATGTTGTCCATTGTAGCCTTCTCCATTGTCACTATTCATTGGTAGTTGCAGGTCTAGGAACTTCTTCTTCTCCCTTTCCTTTTGACCTTTATTTGGAAAAGTAGTTTAGGAAAAGTTCATGCATCATTCTAAAGCTAAATTTGATGATAAAAGTTGGAGTTTAGACTATTGTTTGAAATTGAAGAAACATCTTAGGAACTCCATCTAAAGAACCAATCTCCATCCAACTTAGTATACATAAAGCTGCCTTGTGATTACATGAAAATCACATGAACCAACTAAGACATTCCAAGCAAGTCATGACTTGACACCCGAGAGACCTTGGGGTTGGATTTTGTAACTTGTTAGTAGATTTCTACCTTTCAAGAGATGTGATGCACCTATACATTACCTATGTTGAGAAGTGAAAAAACACCCATCAACACTTGTATTAGAAAATCATATGTAGTGAGGAAGAGTGTTAGTTGTAACTTGGGCACATGTTGAGTTACTTGAAAGATCAACAAGATTTATCATTGTACTCCTATAGGATTGGTGTTCTACTTGTTGTAGTGTTTCATTTCTGGATTGGTGACTCCAATAGGTTGGTTCCTACAAACACAATAGGGTATTTTTGTCTCTAGTAGGTTGGTGCCTACATCAGTGTGTAAAATTCACTTGTATATTATTGCATTGTGAGGCTGGATTTGGGCAATAGATCCAAGAAGCTTTTATCACCATGGTTTTTCCCATCCCGTGTTTCCACATATTTCTACTGTTCTCTTATGTAGATGTGTTTGATTATGTTGTTATTTGATCATTATCTTTCTACTTTGATTTACATGTTATTTTCATATATGTGCATTTGAGTTAATGAGTTAATATATTTGATCTACTAATTCACCCCCCTCTTAGTAGATTGTGTTCCCTTCATATTATGGGTATTCATTGTCATACTTGAACGATGTTATCTTAATCATAGATCACTTGTCCTATTCCCTTATGTTGGATAGGCATACTGAATTAAACTTGAAACTAGAATGTGCATGAGAACCTAAAAATAAACTCATGGTATGATGTAGGGCCATCAAATTTTTTTTAATATAATTTTTATTTTCCCTCAATAAATTCCACTCGAAGGAGATGTAGGGAGTTCAATAAATTTAAAATATTAATTTTGATTTTTTTTGGGGTAGCTTAACCTACCCATATGCTCATTTATTGAAAAACAACGTGAAAGAAATAAATAAGGGAAACTTGATCAAGATTTTGAGTTTAAAATAAGGTAGTTAGGGCCATTTATGAAAGGTTTTTGAACATTGTAGTGATTTTAGGTAGGATTTTTGGGGACCTTTTGGGAGAAATTTCTCGATTTTGGCAGTTTTGGAGGAAATAATAGAAAACAACTAGAGGGCAGAAAAACCTGAGGACAACACAAAGGAAAAAGGGGATTCACAACTGCACTACATAGAAAGAATACAAGGGACAAAAGGGGAATAATAGAGAAGAGAGTGCCAAAAGGGACAATAGAGAGCAGTGGAGGACAATAAGAGAATCACAAAAGACAAAGAGGAGCAAGAGAATAATAGAGGGAAACTCTATTCTGTTAGTACAATTTAAATGCGTGTAAAGTCTATAAAAATTTCAACTTTAAATCTATTATAATATTTTATTCTTCATAGTTTTTGTCTATGTGCATGTTTCTATGAGCTATACTTGTTATGATTTTGTTGTTCTAGAAGTATGAAATGTTATGTGCAAGTTTTGAGTATTTTATGTTACTGAAATTCTAAATAGTCACCTATAGCCAGTGTTCTAGGTATCCATTGCAACAATTTGTTTTTGAAAACCATCTAGTTTTTACCTTTGTAACTTATTTTATTTGTCTTAAACTTGTTATTTGACCTACAACACATGTGTCGACCTCTGTAGAGGTTGTGTGAGTTTCTTACATCAACACAACCTCTCTTTTTCCACCTATTTTCTAGTTTTCAAGTGGGTGTTAGGTCCCTACAAGGGGGCTGGTGCCATTATGATACCCCTTAAAAGGGGTTGATACATCATTTTTTTTATATGAAATATAGTAAAAAAAAATACACAAGGATCCTAGTATATTGGTCAACAAACATTGGTACAACAATTTTAATAATGATTTTTTTTATTTTTAGGTTTAAAGGTAGGGCTTCACTCATACTTTTTCTTTCAATCATGTGACAATGGGAGGGGAAAATAAATAAATAAATTTGAAATTTATTTAGAATATTAGGAAAATAACTAAATCTTATTTTTAATTTATGTCACTTTTTGAAAAATGAATGTGTGTTAGGTAATACTAGGGCATTGATATTTTTTACATGTATAGAGTAGGTATTAGCAAAGGAGAAATTGTCATAGGAATTGGGTGAGATAGGTATTGTTAGGGGCATATAGTTTTGTTAGCTATTTGTCTTACTGACTTGCATCTTGCCTTTATAAGGCACTATTTTATGGGTAAGTGCATGGATCTGTGACACAATTTTGCCTCTTAAGATGGAACTTTATTTTTTGAAATTAGTTATGCTCAAAATTTCAAGACGTAACAAGAACAAGAGTTGAATTTCTCCGACTCTAGTTTCTAAGCTACTAATTATTTTTGAAATTAATGATTATTAAGAATCTCAAAAAGGGAGTGGGGCAAAATAGTTCCCTTTTTTTTATAGAAAAAATAGTGTAGCACCTCAGGGCCCCCCTTTTTTATTTTTTTAGAATTTCAAAAATACGTATGGTGAGAAATTAGCTAACACCATGTAGTTTATCCTCGTTCTTTAAGATAATTTTTTAAATGAATATATAATATTTTATAAATTTTGAAAGTCGATAGATCCTCAAAAGATAAAATTTGAGCTTGCTCCCCCCTAAATGTTTTGAAAACTAATCAAAAATTGATTTTTTTCATCATGTGTATAATGGAGTCTTGTTTTAAAAAATGTAATTTTTTTCACGTATAGATGAATGTGTTGGATGTTGTGGTTGCATTTCTGATATGTGTTTGTCATTGATGTCAACACTAATAGCATTAATGATGCTTAAGGTTGTATATGTCGAGGATATTGAGAAAATTGTTAAAATAATATTGTTGGCAGCCAGTGAAGTTGAGAAGTTCAAAATGTTGGAAAGTTATGTATATTGAACATCTAAAGGTGCGCTTCAAAGGGTTTCTTGCTAAAGATTTCTAGTATGTTTTCTGAAAGTTTGAGAGGTTTGCATCAAGATTTGTGGAAGTTATGAAGATCTGTGTTCCTACAGTTATTCAGTTTCTATAGATGGTGTTCTTGGATGAAGCGGATGAAATTATGGTGATTTTATGTGTTGCACATGTACCTATGATGTTCATGGATGAGTCTAGATCGTAATGTATCCTTTTTGTATGTTCACATTGATCTGAATGTTTGTGATTGAGATTTTTCTAATGTGTGCTCGAGTTTTCATGTTCTTGGCCAACATGAGGGTGTTAGTGTGTTGTGGATCCATGAAGATTAATATTTTATTGTTTGTATTGTTTGAAGGTGTTTGTTTGGGTCCTTACTATGTTGTGACCTAATTGTGTTGGTGCGCATTGAAATTTATTCATGTATTGAGGCTAACTGAATAGTGGATGTAAAACCATGTAGCGGATATATATAAGTGTTTATTTTCCTCATTTAGCGGCAATGCTCAGTGTGTGCAAGAGGTGTACATGTGCGAATAAAGGTCAAATCATTCAAGAGCAGAGAAAAGTGTGAAGAAGTTTGAGTAGCGTGTGGAAGAGTGTGTAGAATTTTTTGTGCACCTAACATGAACTATAATCAGGCTTTTGTAGAAGCTATTTTCTTAGTTCAACTTCATCAAATGGATTTAATTTATTATTTTATGTAAGGAAGTGATCCTTACCTTTGAGTAGTGTTCTCTAGGTAGTGCACATGAATGCAAGTGAATTCTTTTTTCATTCTTAATTATACTTTCAACAGGGTATACTCTTGTGGACTAAAATCCACTATGGTTTTTCCCCTAACAGGGTTTCCACATATAAAATCTTGGTGTTCATGTGTCTCTGATGTGTTATTACTTTATGCTTGAACTGTTATTTATCAAAATCGAGATTTAAGGTTGATTAATGTTGTATAATTTTGATTTCGGTAACATCTGATTCACCCCCCCTCTTAGTTGTCTATCCTTGTTTTTCCAACAATTGGTATCAGAGCTTGTTCCTTTGAACAAGACTAATAGCTTGAGGTGAGCCAAGATGGCATCATACAAGAAGGATAGTCCTAGATTCAATTGTACAAACTAATCTTTATGGAAAGTTAGAATGGAGTTCCATTTGAAGTGCATTGGAGAACCTTTCTGGAAGATGACACAAAGTGCATATACTATTCCTCAGAATGGTCCATCCTCTGAAGATGAGATCAAGCAAGTAGAAGCTAATACCAGGGCTATTGAAGCATTATTGAGTGCTTTGATAGATTCAAAGATGAAAAATGTGTTAGGATTGAAGACTGCATACCAGATCTGGGAAAAGTTGGAAACATTGTATGAAGGAGATGCACTAGTGAAAGGTGCTAAGATACAAAGTCTAAAAAGAAAGTGGGAAGACTTGAAGATGAGTGAAGATGAGAATATCCTCTCTTTTTCTCAAAAGATAAATGAACTGGTGATGAACATTAGATGTGTCGATGGAACCTTGGATGATGAAGAAGTTATGCCTAAGATACTTAGATATATGTCTCCCTCCTACAAAACAAGAGCTCATGCTATTGATGAAATTAGGATAGTGAAAAATAAATTACAAGACATGCTGATTGGAAAACTTGCTGCATTTGAGTTGAGTGAATTTGGTGAATCTACATTCAAATCTATAGTATCCATAAAAATCCAACAAAGATACAATCCAAGTGAGACTTCTAAAAGGACATTCAAATATGAAGATGAGATGAAAAATATTGAAGATGAAGAAATAGAATTAGAAGAACTAGAAGCATTGATTGTGAAAAGAGAAGCCAGAGTTCATGGTAAGTACAAAGGAAAGTTACCTATTAAATGTTTTTCTTGCAGTAAAATAGGTCATTTTGCATCTAGATGTCCTAAAAGAGTTTCTAAGTAAAAACATGAGAAGACTAGATTTAAAAGGAAATGTTATTATGCTGAAGAAGGTGTAAGTGATGAAGAATCTAATAAAGAAACAGTAAATGAAGATGAATGGGTATTTATTGCTATAAAAGAAAATGGTCAAGTGTCCACTAAATCTACTAGTAATGTGAATGTTGAGAAAGCTATTGCAAGACAAATTGAAGAAAAAGATGAGTGCGTAATTGACACTGGATGCTCGCATCATATGACTGGTGACAAAAGCAAGTTTGTAAGCTTGGAAGACTATGATGGTGGTGTTGTAAGATTTGGAGACAACACTTCTAGTGTGATTCGTGGAAAAGGCACTATTTATTTTGGTGGTAAGCATAATACTGATGATGTTATTTATTTAGAAGGATTAAATAATAACTTGTTAATTGTTGGAAAGATGGTAGACACGGGTTACAATCTTCAATTTAAGTATGATAAGTGCAAAATAAGGGGAAGTTATGAAAATATGAGTGCTTCATGTGCAAGGACAAAAGGTAATATCTTTCATTTGAGTGTTGCTAATGAAAGTTTTTTAATTGCTTAGATTGATGTAATTTGGTTATGGCATAAGAGGTTGTGTCATGTGAACTTTGATAACATTGTCAAGATAATTACTACTCAAGCAATCAGAGATCTTCCTAGGTTACTGAAGCCTAATGACACTATGTGCAAGGAATATCAGATGGGAAAGCATATAAGAATTTTTTTTTGGAGCAAACAATATAGCTCTAATGGAGTACTAGATTTGATACATATTGATCTATGCAGTCCATCCAGAATCAAAAGTCTACAAGGTGAAAGGTATTTTATGTTTCTCATTGATGATTATTCTAGAATGATATGGGTTGCTTTCTTAAGAGAAAAACATGAAGCATTAGAAAAGTTCAAAAATTTCAAAGCTATGGCAGAGAACGAGATAGGTCATAAGATCAAATGTCTAAGATCTTATAGAGGTGGTGAATTCACTTCCCGGGAATTCAATTCTTTCTGTGAAGAGCATGGAATCTAGAGACAGTTATCTGCTCCCTAGACCCCTGAAAAAAATGGAGTTGTTGAAAGAAAGAACTTAATCATTCTAGAAACTGCTAGAACCATGATGTTGGAAGCAAACGTTCCTAATTTTACTAGAGAGAATTTGTAAGTACTATTGTGTATACCATTAACAGGGTGTATGTTAGTAGTAATTCTGGTAAGACACCTTTTGAGCTATGGTTTGGTTATAAGTCTACTGTCAATTATTTCAAAAAAATTGGAAGCGAATGTTACATGAAGAGAGATGATGATATAGGAAAATTTGATGCTAGAAGTGATGAAGGAATACTTTTGGGTTACTCTACTAAAACTAAAGCTTATCGGCGCTTTAATAAGAGGTTAATGAAAATGGTTGAAAATGCAAATGTAAAAGTTGAAGAAGATATTGTTAGACCATCCAGATATAGTGGATATGATTCAGATGATCAAAATGATAATACTAACAATTATGTTCAAACACAGAATCAACTTCAGATTGTTCTAGTGAACCAAGGGAATGAAGAGGCATATACTAGTAGAGGTACATAAGAAAGAACACAAGAACAAGAAGTAAGAGAAAATCCTAAAACTCCCAAATATGCAAGGAGAAATCACTCTGACAGTCAAATCATAGGAGATGAGAGCAAAGGTGTGCAAAGTAGAAGAAGAATTTTGGAAGAGTATTGTCTAATTTCCAAAGTTGAGCCTAGTAATATCAATGAATCATGCAAAGATGAACATTGGATGGAAGACATGAAAGAAGAACTAATGTAGATAGAGAAGAATGATACATGGAATCTTCTTCCTAGACCTCAGAACAAAAATGTGATTGGAACCAAGTGGGTGTTTCAGAATAAGCTGAATGAGCAAGGTGAAGTGGTCAGAAACAAAGCAATGTTGGTTTGCAAAGGGTATTCATAGATGGAAGGTATTGATTTTGAAGAAACTTTTTCCCCTATTGCTAGAATTGAAGGAGTAATATTATTTCTTGCTTATGCTACTTTCAAGAATTATAAAGTCTATCAGATGGATGTAAAGTTAGCATTTATGAATGGTGAGTTAGAAGAAGAAGTCTATGTTGAACAACCAGATGGATTTCAATTGACTGGTGAAAAAGACATGGTATTCCAATTGAAGAAAGCTCTATATGGACTTAAGAAAGCTCCTAGAACTTGGTATGATATATTGGATAAATACTTATTGAATCTTGGATTCAATAAAGGTACTACTGACAACAATCTATATTTCAAGTTGAATCAGAATAAATAATTAATCATTGAAGTCTTTGTTGATGACATTATTTTTGAGGGTGATGATGATTTGCGTATGAAGTTTGTTGATGAAATGAAAAGTGAGTTTGAAATGTCAATGATATGAGAGTTGAAATTATTTTTAGTATTGCAAATCACTCAGTTAGATGATGGAATTTTCATATCTCAGTCTAAGTATGTGAAAAAGCTACTGAAAAAGTTTCGCATGGAAGATTCAAAGCTAGTTGGTACACCCATGATAACTAGATGTAAACTTACACATAATGATGATTCTCCAAAACAAAATCAGACAAGATATAGGTCAATGATTGGTGGATTACTCTATTTGACTCAGACTAGGCCATATATAATGAATGTTGTATGCACGGTTGCTAGATTTAAAGCTGATCCTAACGAGTCTCATGTAACTACTGTGAAAATAATTTTCAGATACTTGAAAGGGACAATTGATCTTGGTCTTTGGTATCCTAGGGATGATGATCTTATCCTAAATTATTTCACTAATGGTGATTGGGCAGGAGATGTGGATGACGGGAAGAGTACTAGTGGTGGTGCATTCTTCTTAGGGAAGAAATTGGTATCTTGGCTAAGCAAAAAGTATAATTTCGTTTCATTGTCTACTGTTGAGGAAAAATATATTGTTGTTGCAAACAGTTGTACCCATGTACTGTGGATGATGCAAAATTTGAGAGATGTCAGAGTATGAAGAACCCATTGCCATATTTTTTGACAATTCAAGTGCCATTAATATTTACAAGAATCTAGTGCTGCATTCAAAGACAAAGCATATATCCATCAATTATCACTTTTTGAGAGATAAAGTAAGTGATAAAGAAGTTAGACTGGAGTATATACCTAACAAGGAGAAAATTGTAGACATGTTTACTAAGGCATTTCCTAAAGATACTTTTGAGTACCTCAGAGGAAAGTTAGGGGTGATTTCCCCTCCTGATCAGAACTAAGATGCAGGTCTTTGCATCAGTCTATGAATTCACAGCCATATCTTATTTTGGATTGATGTTGTGGTGGTTGCTACTCAGGGGGAGTAGTCAGATGATTCAAACTTGTGATCAAAGCATGTGTACCTTTTCCATTGATGTCAAAGGGGGAGAGAAGAGCAATGTGAAAAACATGGGAGAAGAAGGAAACAAGAAAGAGTGCACAATCTCAGGGGGTGATTGTTGGAGAAGAGCTAGTTGGGTTGGTGGCATTATTTTTCACATCATGTGTTGCCATCAATGCCA
Source organism: Sequoiadendron giganteum (assembly GCA_007115665.2). Classification (NCBI taxonomy): domain Eukaryota; kingdom Viridiplantae; phylum Streptophyta; class Pinopsida; order Cupressales; family Cupressaceae; genus Sequoiadendron; species Sequoiadendron giganteum. Next base: position 333,864,867 of record CM021100.1, read on the forward strand.
AAGGGGGATATTTGTGGATGTTATGGTTGCATTGTTGATATGTGGTTATCATTGATGTCAACACTATTAGCATTAATGATGTTTAAGGTTGTATATGTCGAGGATATTGAGAAAATTGTAAAAATAATATTGCTGGTAGCCAATGAAGATGAGAAGGTCAAAATCTTGGAAAATTCTATACATTGAAGATCTAAAGGTGCGCTTCAAAGGGTTTGTTTTTGATGCTTTCTAGTATGTTGTCCAAAATTTTCAAATTAAATTGCCTTTTATCGAGACAAGGCCCCCAAAATTTTAAACTTAAAGTCTTTCAAAGAATCAAAAACAATGAAACAAAAGGTTGCACATGGAAAATGTGAGCTATCTATGGAAGTTATGAAGATTTGTGTTCCTAAAGTTATTCAGTTTTTGTAGATGGTGTTCTTGGATGCAGCAGATGAAATTCTGGTAATTTCATGTGTTGTGCATGTACCCATGACATTCATGGATAATTATAGATCATACTCTATCCTTTTTGTACGTTCGTATTGATCGGAGTGTTTGTGATTGGAGATTTTTCTGATATGTGCTTGATTTTTCATGTTCTTGGCTGACATGATGGTGTTAGCATGTTGTGGATCCATGAAGATTAATATTTTATTGTTTGGCATGTTTGAAGGTTTTTTTAAAGGTCCTCACTATGTTGTGACTGACTTGTGTTGGTGCACATTAAAATTTATTCATGTATTGAGGCCGAAATTTGTAATTTATTCTTTATTTGAGGCCGACTGAATAGTGGATGTAAATCCGTGTAGCGGATATGTATAATTTTTATTTTCCTCATTTAGAGGCAATGCTCAATGTGTGCAAGAGGTGTACATGTGTGAATAAAGGTCAAATCATTCAAGAGAAGAGAAGAGTGTGGAAGAGTGTGTAGACATTTTTGTGCGCGTAACTGGAACTGTAATCTGCCTTTTGTAGAAGCTATTTTCTTAGTTCAACTTCATAAGATATATTTAATCTTATTATTTTATGTAAGGCAGTGAGCCTTCCCTTTGAGTAGTGTGCTCTAGGTAGTGTGCCTAAATGCAAGTGCATTCCTTTTTCATTCTTCAGTATACTTCTAATAGGGTATAATCTTGAGGACTAACATCCACCATGGTTTTTTCCCTAACAGGGTTTCCACATATAAAATCTTGGTGTTCATGTGTCTCTTATATGTTATTAATTTATGCTTGCACTATTATTTATCATATCTGAGATTTAAGGTTGATTAATGTTGTATAAGTTTGATTTTGGTAACAAATGATTCACCCTCCCCCCCTTAGTTGTCTATCCTTGTTTTTCCAACATAATGAGTAAAAATATATCCTAAAACTAGCACATGTTGGTTTTTGACAAAAAATAGAAGCATTTATAATAGAAGTTATGGATCAAAACCTTAACTAGATCAAAACAAAAAAAGGAATTATATATTTAGATAGCTAAGAGAGATGTTAACACCAACACGACTTTTTATAAACTTGCATTGAAAGACATGCAAACCTGACGGTGATCACATATCAAAATATGAGGAAATTTGGAAAATCCTATCAATTAACTCATCCAAAGTAGGTCATTTGGCGAGTTAAAATTTTGGCACTTGCCAAATGGCACATCACATTTGGTGAGCACCAAATTTGGCATGTGTCAAATGTGATGTGTCATTTGGCGAGCGCAAAATTTGGAATGTGCTAAATGTGATGTGTCATTTAGTGAGCACCAAATTTAGCACTCATCAAATGAACTGCTTTGAACAAAATATAACTTTTTCCTCTCTTTGGTGAACCACTTTGATAATGCTGAGAGTGGATGGTTTATGATCTTATATGGATAGTTGAGGTATTACTTTCGATATGCTCTATTCCTCCTTACCCTAACTGGATAACTCTCTATCCCTCTAAAGTCTCTATGTCTCGTAAGTCTTACTCCCTCCAAGGATACCTAGACTACTCTCTCTCTCTCTCCAATTCCCTCTCTAAAGTATTGCTCCCTCCCACCCTAGATAGATAAATCTATCTCACTCCAAAACCCTTTCTCAAACTCCCTCACTCTCTCCCCCTTTGGTCCTTTTATCTCTCTCACCCTATCTCCCTCTCTTAGGTTGTTATCTTTCTCTCTCCATATCTCTCTCTCAAGTCTCTCCCTCCTACCTTTCTCCCTCTCTCAAGTCTCTCACTCACTCCCTCTATCTCTTTTCCACTCCCTTCTCTCTCTCTATCTATCTCTCTCTCTCCCTCTCTCTCTCTCTCTCACACACACACACACACTCAATCTCTCTCTCCCACTCCCTCTCCCTCTAACTCCCATTATCTCTCTCCCACTCTCTTTGTATATCTCTCAGGTATCTCCCTCCCTCTATCACACACACAAACACACTCCCTCTCTCTCTCTCTCTCATTTCATTTATCTCTCTCCCACTCTCTCTCCATCTCTCCCAAGTATCTCCCTCCCACCCCGTATCCTCCTCTCTCTCTCAAGGTTCTCCCTCCCTCTATCACACACACAAACACACTCCCTCTCTCTCTCTCATTTCATTTATCTCTCTCCCAAGTATCTCCCTCCCACCCCCTATCCTCCTCTCTCTCTCAAGGTTCTCCCTCCTACCCCCTCTCTTAGGGTCTCTCTCTCTCTCTCTCTCTCTCTCTCTCTCTCTCTCTCTCTCTCTCTCTCTCTCTCTCTCTCTCTCTCTCTCTCTCTCTCCCTTTCTCTCTCACTCCTCTATTTATCTTTGTATATATATCTCTCTTAGGTATCTCCCTCCCATCCCATCCCTCTCTCTATCCCTCTTTCTTAGGTATCTCCCTCCCACCCTCTCTACCTATCCCTCTCCCTCTCTCTTGGCCTCTCCCTCTCACCCCCTTTCCCTCCCTCTCTCTCTCAAGTCTCTCCCTCCTATCCCTACTCCCTCTCTCAAATCTCTCCATGTCTCTCTCACTAACCCCATTTATCTCTCTCCCACTCCCTCTCTCACTCCCTCTATTTCTCCATCTATCTCTATCACTCCCTCTATCTCTATCACATTCCTCTATCTCCCACTCCCTTTCTACTGCCTCCCTCCCTCTCTCTCCCTCTCTCTCTCCCCCTCTCTTAGGTAGGAGGGAGAGACTTGAGAGAGAGTGAGAGGGAGTGAGAGAGAGAAATATGGTTGAGGGTTTAGGGTTGAGTGTCGAGTGTTGAGTGTTTAAGGGTTGAGGGTATAGGGCTAAGGGATTGGGTTTTAGGGCTGATGGTATTGGGTTGGGGGTAGAGGGTAGAGGGTTTGAGGGTTGAGGGTTGAGGGTTGAGGGTTGAGTGTTGAAGGGTTTAAGGGTTGAAGGTATATAGTTGAGGGATTAGGGTAGAGAGGAAGGAATCTATGCAGGAAGAGATGGAGGGAGAAGTGAGATAGAGAGAAGGAGAGAAGATGGTGGAGGGAAAAATATATGAGGGTTGATGATCCAATTTTTAGGTTAGATGGTTGATCATTGAGGGCATATGGATGAGGACCTATAGGGTTCATGGTTTAGGGTAGAGAGAGAGAGGGAGAGGGTTTAGGGTAGAGGGTTAAGGGTAAAGGTTTAAGGGTAGAGGGAAAAGGGTTTAAGGGTTAAGGATAGAGGGTAGGGGTTAAGGGTAGAGGGGAGAGAAATAGAGGGAGTGAGTGAGAGAGAGGGACCTGAGAGTGGGAGAAGGGGTAGGAGGGAAAGACTTGAGAGAGAGAGAGGGTTGAGGGTTGAGGGTAGAGGGTTATAGGTAGAGGGTAAAGGGTTTAAGGGTTTAGGGTTTAAGTGTTAAGGGTAGAGGGTAGAGGGTTTAGGTTTTAGGGTTTAGGGTTTAGGGTTTAGGGTTTAGGGTTTAGGGTTTAGGGTTAAGGGTTTAGGGTTTAAGGGTTGTTGGTAGAGGGTAGAGGGTAGAGGGTGTTAGCCTTGCTATTGCACCAAAAGATTGACCTGCCAACTCCTGATACAAGTGTCAGTTAGGATCCACGGGAAGTGGTTAGACCATGTCGTGAACCCAAAGGGAGATGTTGGTGGTTAGTCCAACAATCCCCCCCTCAGCATCACCTGAGGGTTTTGAACCCATGAACGGCTTTGATACCAATTGTTGGCCAGTGTCGTTGCACCCAAAGATTGACCTGTCAATGCATGATAAAACCATAAGGTAAGATCCATTGGAGGTAGTTAAATAATGTCGCAAACCCGAAGGGAGATGCTGGCAGTTAGTCCAATAGAGGGATAGTTGTGCCACTTTAGAGAGAGTGAGAGGGAGTTAGAGAGAGATATGGGGTGAGTGAAAGAGAGATAAAGGGAGTGAGAGAGAGTGTTGAGGGTTGAGGGTTGAGGGTAGAGGGTGTAGGGTTGAGAGAGAGATAGAGAGAGAGGGGGAGAGAGAGAGACTTGAGAGAGACTGAGAGAGACTGAGAGAGAGAGAGGGGGTGAGTGATAGAGTGTGTGTTGAGGGTAGAGGATAGAGGGTGTAGGGTTGAGAGAGAGAGGTTTTAGGGTTTAAGGTTGAAGGTTGAGGGTAGAGGGTGTAGGGTTGAGAGAGGGAGAGGTTTGAGGTTGAGGGTGGAGGGTAGAGGATCTAGAGGGTGGATGATTTAAGGGTTTAGGGTTTAAGGGTCAAGGCTTGAGGGTAGATGGTAGAGAGAGAGAGATGGTTGAGGGTTTAGGGTTGAGGATAGAGGGTGAAGGGTAGATGGTAGATGGTTTAAGGGTTTATGGTTTAAGGGTTAAGGGTAGAGGGTTTAGGGTTTAGGGTTTAGGGTTTAGGGATTATGGTTTATGGTTTAACGATAGAGGGTATAGGGTTGAGAGAGAGAGGAGTTGAGAGTTTAGGGTTGAGGTTAGAGGGTACAGGGTGAAGGGTAGAAGGTAGAAGGTAGGGAGTTTAAGGGTATAGGGTATAGGGTTTAAGAGTTTAGGGTTTAGGGTTTATAGTTTAAGGGTAGAGGGTTTGAGGGTTAAGGGTAGAGGGTAGAGGGTTGAGGTTTGATGGTTTTAGGGTTTAAGGGTTGAGGGTAGAGGGTAGATGAGTAGAGTGTAGAGGGTAGAGAGAGAGGTAGGGTTGAGGGTTGAGGAATAAGAGTTGAGGGTTGAGGGTTGAGTGTTGAGGGTTGAGGATTGAGGGTTGAGGATTGAGGGTTGAGAGTTGAGGGTTGAGGGTAGGAAATTTAAGGGTTTAGAGTTTAAGTGTTAAGGGTAGAGGGTTTAGGGTTTAGGGTTTAAGGGTTAAGTGTAGAGGGTAGAGGTTTAAGGGTTTAGGGTCTAGTTTTTAACGATTGAGGGTTGAGGGTTGAGGGTTGAGGGTTGAGGGTTGGAGGTTGAGGGTTTAGGGTTTAGGGGTTGAGGGATTAAGTGTTGAGTGTTGAGAGATTAGGGTAGATAGTTTAGTTGAGTTTAAAAGGATTTAAGGGTTGAGGGTAGAGGGTATTGGGCTAAGGGTAAAGGTTAGAGGATTTAAGGGTTGATGGTTGATGGTTGAGATTCTAGGGTAGATGGTTTAAGGGTTTAAGGGTTGAGTGTATAAGGTTGAGGAATTGGGGTAGAGAGTTTAATTGGGTTTAAGGTTTTACATGTTGAGGGTATAGGGTTGAGGGTAGAGGGTATTGGGTCGATGGTAGAGGGTAGAGGGTAGAGGGTGGAAGGTAGAGGGTAGTGTATTGTGTTGATGTTAGAGGGTAGAGGGTTTAAGGGTTTAGGGTTGAGGGTTTATGTCTCCCATCCCTCTATCTCCCATTGCCTCTCTCTCCCACTCCCTCTCTTAGGTCTTCCCCCCACCCTAACTGAATAACTCTTTGTCCCTCTCAAGTCTCTCTCTCTCAAGTCTCACTACCTAGAATAATCTGTCCCACTCCAATCCACTCTCCCACCCTACCTACCTAGAATTATATATTTCACTCCAACCCACTCTCCCACAATCCCTCTCTCTCTCCTCCTTTCATCTTTTTGTATCTTTCAATTCTTAGCCCTCCCAACACCTCTCCCATTGTTAGGTCTTTCCCCCCACCCTAATTGGATAACTCTCTATCCCTCTCAAGTCTCTATCACTCTTAGGTCTCACTCACTACCACACTACCTAGACTAATATCTCTCACTCATATCCAATCTCTTTGTATCTAAAGTCTCACTCCCTTCCTATCTATATTTGGAAAACATTTCAGACCAACACATTTATCCCTTACCAAATTTGGCAAGCACAAAATGTTTTTGTTACCTTGAAATGGTAAAATAAGGGTTGACCCCAAGACTCAGACCCATATGCTTCTGCATTTGTCTAGTTCAGTGCTTTATCCAACTCAAAAACAACATTTTTATGCAGTTGAATCCCTATTGTACCAATATATGCTTAATCCATTCCCTTTTTACCATTAATTTGTATGCTAGACAATGTAGAAGAAGAAATTTTGAATTTTCTACATCATTTTACATTATCTCAAGTAATATATTCATTTGAGTAATATTTAAATTTTTATATTTATTATATTTGTTTGTTTTTGACAATATAAGCTAAATTCCTTTCACGATTTTCTTAATCATAACAATTGGACATAGAATTCAACATTGAACTAGATGGGAGTTGCATAAAAAAAAATTAGTTTTTATGAGTGAAGAAAGAAAATTAAAAATGTGACATAATTTAGATGAATTCATGTTTAAACTTATATAAATGACATCAACTTAACACAAATTTTCTTATGAATTCTATTTGCATTGCTTATAGTAGTCCATTTCCAACATGTCTAGTGGAATTCACTCTATTTCATTTTAGGTAGATGTTTATATTGAGTTTTTTTCTTTTGTTTTGACAATTTATAGACCATTAATTTGATGATTTTATTAATCTTGATTGTTATAAATAGAATTAAACATTAAATTAGATGTATATTGTATGTAAAAGTTTAATTTTTAGGAGCTTGAATATAAAAAATGGAAAACATGACAGAATAGATTCAAATTCATTATTAGTGATGATTGTGGGAAAACTTCTATTTTCAACTAATTTTGAAAACCTAAGACCTTTCATCAATGTTAACGAAAATTTTCATTCATTTTTTTGTGCCATAAAAATTTACCTTCATCATGTGCTTAGATAAATTCAAGTGAATTGACACAGTTGTTAATGCAAGTTTCCATTCATTCATACCATTTACGGTTCTAAGAAATTAAAAAAGAGAAAATATTGTGTAATTGAAAATGTTTTTTTCTTTCTAAGTTACCTCATTGCCAAAGAAATAATGAATAATTCCAATATATAGAATCACAAACCATTCTTTGAATTTATGTTCTTCATGGCTTGGTTGACAATAACAATGTGGTTTTGACATCAATAAGCACAAGATTTTGTAGTTTCCAAAGGTGGAAACAACTTATACCCTAGGTTTGAAACTTATTTCATCCTAAGCATCTATCCACACTCCACATAATCCCCTCAAATACTTGTTAACATTGATCAACACTTACATGAAGAAATTTTATACTAATCCCTCAAAATACTAGGTTTTACATAGTATAGTTGCAAAAATAAACAAAATTTCCTCAATAACTCACATAAAATGATGATTTATCAACCCTCCTTTTATCAAAAAATGCATATAGGCCTATAGAAAATTAATACCAAGTTTCATATATTTTCACCAAATGCATCAAAAGTTGTGCGTTTTTTTGAAGATCGCTATAAACCTTAGGTTGGGGACAACAATATTTGATAAGTTTCATTAGTTATGCAATGTAAAATAATTCTTTGAGTTTTAAATATATGCAATGAAATGTAATTAGAGATATGAATATGTTTCATAAAATGCAACATAATTAGCAGTATGGATATGTTTAAAAAAATGCATTACTTACTTATCATGCAGTATGGAGGTAGACATGTATGAAAAATGTTGTAGCATAGACATGTTTGATAAGATGTATTGGTAGAAATTTTTGAAAAATGTGGTACCATAGAATAAGATAGTGATCTATTTGAAAGAATGCCTCAAAGCCTTTAAAACTAGAAGAACATGAAGTTGAAAATGCAAAGAGAAGAGAATAAAAAATTGTAGCCCATGCAACAATAACTTTCTATGCAATCTAAGAGAGATGTCCAATTGGTAGCACAAAGGGCACAAATGAATAAAATTCATGGAAGGACACAAATGGATCTTCAAGTTGGGGGTACATCATCAACCATAGGTGAAGTTAAATGCATATCTCTAGTTGGAGACACACCAGAAACAACATGTGCTTTTACAAGTACATCAAAAATCACATCTATAGTTGAAGACACACCATCAACAATATTGGGTTATGAAAGTACATTAGAAAACACATCTATATTTGAAGGCACTCCACAAATGACATATCAAGCTGGAGATACAACATTTTTTACATTCCAATACCAAGGTATTTCACCAATTGCACCTCTGGTTGAAGGTATACGATCTATCCCTGACATTGTTGACAAAAATTTACATTTGAGAACTCCTCCTAGAGTTTTGCATAGAAAAACTAAATTTTTGATTGATATTGATTCCAATGTTTTGAAATAGATTCCTAATAAGATTCCAAAATGTACATGTCAAAGATATACATAGAGGATATGGAGTTTATTTTTTGAGAAGCTAAGTGAGGGTGGAAGATGCCAACTATTTTTTGAAATGATGAGGAAACTCAAATATAGGCCCACCATGAAGGCTCTTAGGCCAAGAGTTTCCAATGAATCAAGTGAAAATTCCATTGTAAATAACTTGATGAGTGCATACGAGAGTGTGGGTTCTACCTCACACATGGAGGATAGTTGTGCCACATGACATGTGATGACAACAACACTATTAAGCATTAAACAAGGAACAATATGAACCTTACAAAGCCAAGTAAGTCTTTGAAAATAAGTATATCATCTCTAATGAGAGTGAAAGGAAGGTTTGAAAGAGTGGAGGATCCAAATAGCAATGAGTTATGGGCATTCTCGGGTAGAGTGCCATGGAAAGACAAAAGAATTTCCCAAGCCTTGAGATCTATATTAGTAGATTATTGGAAGGATAACACAAGGACCTATTACAATCAAAGAGATGTTGTAAGAAGGAGAATTGGTAGTCAAATCCATGAGACACATCCAAAGAATTATTTGGATACCACTAAAACCAATTTTTTTGTCGATTTCATACAAAAGTTTCCTCAAATTAAAATATGTCAAAGGTATTTTTAAATGCTAATTCCTTTTAGTGTCAAAATAAATCACACACACACTACTTGTTGTAGAGTACATATTGATTTTTCTAACCATTATGATATTTATTGACGTATATGTGTAGATATACATACTAGCAATATTTTGTAGGAATGTAACATATGGCATCCACCTAAATCCTGAAGGGAATTCTTATCTTCCATTTTATGTGAAAGAGTGGATAATCAAATTTTTTTCAAGAATTCATGTTTGGCTGGCACATGTGATCATTGTGGTGGCATGCAAAATTTTCCAATTTTACAACACATGGTTAGTAGACACACAATTGGAAGCGAAATAATGGAATTTGGAAAATATAGGACAGTGGCCTACATTTTAAAAGATGGGAAAGAAGAAAATATGTGTGAATTGGTCAATGATAAGATTCCAGTGTATTAGTTTATGGGTATTTTTCGTGATCTAGTGGTCTATGAGTATGCAAGGTATACACATAGAGCTCGATGGTTGGAATCACAATTCAAGTTATGCAATGACACGTTTCCACTTCACAACATCATTTCAATTGTTGAATTCATGGAGAACTACACACTACAACCACATAATGAGGTGGAATCACAATACTACAACTCCACGGATTTTGCTATATTTATACATATATAATTCAATCATGCAAATAATAGTATAGAGGATAACAAGAAATTATTGAGGGAGTATCACTTTTACATTAATGATGATCACACACATTCTTCAGAGTTTATGCAAGGTTACTTTTAGATGGTCTATGATGATCTAGCTAGCAAGTGCTTATCATTCAATCACCATATTGTAGTGTATTAAAATGGATCCCATGACATTTTCATACTCATTTGATTCCTCCTTGTGTATTTTGGCTTAATGTTTCCTTGATTTAGTGTTGTAATGTGGATAACACATTCACACTAGGTCTTAGGCCCTTGTGAACTAATGGAATTTAATGGTACCTTGATAAAGTGTTGTGAAGTGTTATAATTAACTTTCACACTTTTATAGGTTTTTTTGAGTTAACTAAGCATAACAAACATAATCTTAATAAAAATGAACCTTAATATTGCCTTATTTGGAGTGTTGTAGAGCATTGTAACACACTTTCACATTTCTCTCGGCTTGTCATTAATAATCAAAATATCTTAGGATTTAATTGGAACTATTTTGCATCCACAAGCCTCATTCATTACATATTTTTAAGGATAATCATGACACCAATCATTAACCAATCATAATGCAGGTGTTTTAAGATTTTGTAGCTTAGATTTAGGGATTTGGAAGTCATTTGCCACCTTGGGTGAATGGGTCCCAGCTGGATCTTTTTGTCCTGAAACAAGTTTTACACCTTTCTAAGCCCTTTTTAAAATATTCCCAAAAATTAGGCCTAGGTGGACTCATTCACCACCTTGGGTGAATGAGTCCTATGTGGCCCAAATTCAAATTTAGTTTAGATTTCTAGCAGGATTTTATTCTCCAAGATCTGATGTCGGCTAGTAGTATTTCAATTTTGGAAATTCTTGCATAATTGGGTATAGATACAAGGTTCTTTCTCTCATTTTCATACATAGAACAAGAGATCACAAAGAGCATTCACAAGAGAATTCAAAGGCATTCAAGGGAAGATTAATATATGTGATATAGAGCTGATGATTCAAGAAATAATTTTAAACAAGATCAATATCATTCAAGAAAGAGTTAAGAACCACATCCATTACAACCATTTAAAGTATATTTGTAACACCTTATTGCTAGGTTTTGGTGAGTTTTAATATTTTAATTTGTTCATTCATCATTATCCATTCTTATTTTCTTTCATTTCAAGGTTTAGTTACCAACAAGGGGTTTGACCAAGGAAAACCCCTATTCACTAACCCTGGCACAACATTTTCCCCTCTTCTTGTGTTTGATTTGCATAGCTAGGTCGTAGATTTGTCAAGGAGAAAAGTTGGAGGGAATTTGTCAAACCCCTAAAGTTGATAAAGTTGTCATCAAGTTTTAAAGAATCTTGAAGAAGACCTATGTGTGGCAATTTATAGTTTCGGATCCGAAAACCATTCCAAAAGAGCAAAGAAAACTAAGAGCAATGAAATTAGGTCCCAAACTTTTGAAAAAGAAAAAGTGGATTGATTCACCACAAGTGGTGAATAAATCCCACTATACAAGACTGACATATATTTTCATAGATTTAGATACCCTTTTGGCTAAAACGTGTATCTAGACATTCTCCCAAAAGAGGGATTGATTCACCCAGCTTGGTAAATGAGTCTCAGTCAGCATTAACACCAGATTTTCTAGAATTCTAGACCTCTATTATGCCTTATTTAGTCTCCTAGGTGCACACTTTCTATCTCATAACTTTCTATTGCATTTTGTTCATATTTCTAGGTCATTCAAGGTTTGGCATTTCACATTGTATTGCATTTTCTTTTCCAAGTCCTCACTTGGTAGTGAACCCCTCATTATATATCATTTAGCCCCTAGGACATTCCCTTTGCAATATTTCTATCTCCTTTGCAAAGAAAATCTCAAGGGTTTGTTCTTAAGTGAATATTGTGAATATTGTCTCTCTTCCATTAGGTTCCAAACCCTAAAGGTGAAAGAGAATCTAAACCAACAATATTCACTTAATCATTTTGGTGAACCTGTGTATAAAGCATAAAAATTCTGATTTGGAGTGCATTTACATCCTAGATTTAGCTTACATTAACACTGCATTAGGTTTTACATTGGTTAATTCACATTCTAGGGTTGCAAATTTTGCATTAGTGAAAAGCTCGTTTAGCTTGCATTTTTGCATTTAATTTCATTGAAATTTAATCAAGTTCTGCATTTGCATCTTAGAGATATATCAAAACACATAAAAAGCATAAAATTCAATTCAAAGATTCTGAAAATTTTCAAAAAAAAAAATCACTAGGACTCATTTGCCACTTTGGGTGAATCAATCCCTCTAAACGTTTTGCACTACATTTTTTGGCATTTTAAACTTCATTTTCTGAATTTTTGTTTGTTGTTTCTTCTTTTCTATTTTAGTTTTTAGAATTTTAGTTATAAGCATTCCATTGTTCTTAGCCTACATTGCATTTGCATTCACCCTCCATTTGGTATCCTTTGTATGAGTGTTTGGTTTCCTATTGATAATATTATAGTGAGACAAATTTAAAGACTCATGTCATCCCGTGATAGCATAATCATTATAGATCTTGGGTTTTTTAGATCTTCCACCCCTAGTATTGACACTATTACACAAGGCATGGACAACATCTGTAACAATAACTTGCCTTCAAGTAGCACCATGAATTTTGACACAAGAACCAACAATATACCACAAGAAAACATTATTCAAATTCATGAGGATCTAGCAAAACTAAAACATCAAATAAGCTTGGAAAAAATTTCAACTACTGCCATTCCTACCATAGAAAACATTCACTGCGTGCTTGAAAGCAAAGATGGCCTTGACCTTGTGAAAAATATAGTTGAGATCTTTGAAAAATATCTTCCCTCAACCACTATTTGTTGTTTTCCACCAACCAATGTTACAAGTCAAGGAGGAACCCAAATTCTTCCTCCCACAACAATAGCCTCAATACCTACCTACACCAATCCTCAAGTCACAACAATAATGCAACAATTTAGTAATTTGATTCCTTCATTGGGTATTTCTGCTAGCATCCCTAGTTCCTATGTGGCAACACAAGCTATATCTCCTACCCTACCACCTATAAGCATTCCATTCACTTATCCTACAAACACATACACTCCATCACCACTTTCACCTCCATCTCATAATACAAGTGATGACCCTATCATAACACAACTTTTCCAAAGTGTTTCATTCATTCAAAAATAAAATTTTCACCATAAACCAAAATCAAAATGGCCCACCTACATATTATGTCAAAAGAAGTCCATTTTCCCTAGAGATATTACAAACATCGATGCCACAAGGTATAGAGGTGCCTAGATTTGAGAAATATGGATGGAAGGGAGATCCTTCTAACCATGTTAATTCCTACACTACCTTATGTAGTGACTTTTTCCTTGATGATAAATTGTTGGCAAAGATTTTTCCTAGGTCCTTGAAAGATACTACCTTGGAGGGGTTCTCTTATTTATCAAACAACTCAATTCATTCATTCAAAAAAAAAATTTGAGGCCTTTGTAAACCGTTTCCAAGTGCATATGACTCCCAAGATGACCTTGGCCGATTTGATGAGATGCAAGAAAAAAGAAGAATAAAAGATAATTGATTTTATCTCATGCTATCAATCGCTTTATTCCCAAATTGATGTCAAGGTCCCCAACCCACACATTTAAAAGATGTCCATAGAAAACTTGCAAAGTAATATCCAATACAAGCTTACCATGATGAAATTCCCATCCTTCATGCACTTGTCTATTTCCCTCTGTGATTATCATAATTTGGTTAGGAGTCAAGATATAAAGTCCACTTCTAGCCAAATCGAGAGATCTAAGCCTACACATAAAAACAATTCCTAACCTTTTAGAAAAAAATAAAAGGGTTCCTTCAATTTAACCCCCTTGAAAAAACAATCAAAATTTCAATAACCAAGTAACTACTATCAAAGTCACGGTGCCCTTAAATTATGAAGACCTGAAAATACAATTCACTCCCCTAACCAATACCCTTCACATTACCATATCCCAACTTCTAGACCAACAAATGATTACCTTGCATCCCATCAAAACACCTGACCCTAATAAGCCTTTAGCTCAAAGATTTAGATCAAATATATATTGGCACTATCATCGACAAAATGGACATGGCACAAAACAATGAAATAATCTTAAGCGTCTTGTGCAAGACCCCATTGACGCTAGTCGTCTATTTGTTGCAAGTGTTGGTGATCGAGGAAACAAGTCTGTTGCCCCTACGAACCAGAACTTATAGATTTTCACCAATCCCATGCCCAAAAATAATATTTCATTTATCAAATCCAGTGAAACTACAGAGAATGATGTGATGAATGTTAATATAGATGATGAAAACAATGATTTTGTTCTAAATAATGCTAATAATGTCAATCATATAGATGAAATGGTAGGGGCAATAGATGTCATCCCTCGTAAAAGGTGAACTAAGAATCCTCTTGACATTGATTTCTCCTCTAAGGATATAACTAAACATGCACCCAGTAGTCCTCTTTACATAGCTGATCATATATATGATAATCCCACTAATGGGATACTAATAGATCCCACCTATGGAGAGAATGTGATAACTAAGGAATTTTTACTTTTACATGAACTCTATCAAGACAAATATGATAAACCGAAAGAATGGATCAAGACACACAATGGTTTTTCTTTCCCTACGATAGGATCGATCAGCCTTCCATTGCACATAGGAAAAAAAATGTGATGTTACATTCTCCATAATATCACACTCAGACCAATTTTGTGTGAAGCTAGGCCACCCATGGCTTTGATCCATTAAATTTGTCCCTTTGATTATACGTAAATTCTTAAAGTTACCCTTTGACAATGATGTATTCACTATTAACCATAACGACTTTAACCCTTGGTCATCTAAAGGAAACTTTTCCTTAGATTCCTTTTGGCCCGAGCCCATGGAACCTATAAAGCCACAAGAAGACTTATTTTTCATATCCTACAAAAAATTCAAAGCAAAGAAAATAGCCAAACTATCTCTCTGAAACATGTCCCCATCCACCTTTGAACCACCCATCCTTGACGAAACTATGCTTGAACCTAAACAAGACCCAAACAACCAAGACCAACCTGTTGATGGGTTTTTTGTACTTCTCAACACGGGTGATGCATAGGTGCATTACCTTTCTTGAAAGGTAGAAATATACAAACAAGTTACAAAATCCTACCCCAAGGTCTCTCGGCTGTCAGATCATGACTTGCTTCGAATGTCTCAATTGGTTTATGTGATTTTCTGGTAATCATAGGACAACCTTACATATGTTAAGTTGGAGGGAGATCGGTCCTTTAAATGGAGTTCTTAAGATGTTGGAATGGATGAGAAATTGCTACAAGGTCAAAACAATGGTCTAAACTGTACCTTTTATCATCATATTTGGCTTTACAATAATACTTGAACTTTTCCTAAACTACTATTCCAAAGAAAGGTCAAAAGGGAAAGGGGAGGAGAAATTTCATAGACCTGAAACTATCAATGAGCAGTTATAATAGAGGATGCTACAGTGGAAAAACTTCCTGAAACTAAGTTCCACTTAACCGAATCAACCGATAGTATCATGAAACTAGTGTTATCTTCTAAGGTCTACAGATTTTCAACCATTCATTCACAATGAAACATGAATAAAAGATGAATTTTAAGTGCAACAATCAATTTATGTTAAGACTAGCTTTACACAGGTATTTATCATCAACAAACAACAACAAAAATGAACAAGGAAGGGCATCGACACAACAGTATTCATCATCATCAATGAACAACATCTTTCAATATAGTAAAGCATGTAAGACACATTGAACAACAAAGTAAATCTACTCAAATCTATCAACTACGAGGAGAAGAATCATTAAAAATGAAGGAAACTCAAGAATCCACCAAATCAATGAATTTCTATTAGAATTTCAGTAGCATGTCTTTAC
This sequence comes from Sequoiadendron giganteum, assembly GCA_007115665.2. Taxonomy (NCBI): domain Eukaryota; kingdom Viridiplantae; phylum Streptophyta; class Pinopsida; order Cupressales; family Cupressaceae; genus Sequoiadendron; species Sequoiadendron giganteum. The sequence continues at coordinate 333,880,677 of CM021100.1, forward strand.
AACAACTCAACTCTCTCTTTGAAAATGAGAGGAGACACCCTATTTAGAGTTCTCAAAAAGTGAAATGAATGGCCAAAGATTCACTACAAATTAGGGTTTCACCTACCCCTAATACTTTATAATTTCAAATACATTTCTTGTCCTCTTGCCTATTTTGTCCTCTAGTGCTTGGCACTATAGCACGTTTTTTCTTTTGTTGATTTCCCTTTGTTGTAGCTACACAATGAGAAACTCATCATCAATAACAATTTTTCCTTCACTTTTCTTTATAGTGGAATATTCCATGAATTTTCCCATCAATGTCCAGAGCTTGTCCCACTCCATTATGTCAGATTGGAGCACTTGAAATGATGATTTATTTGACCTACTCATGATCAGCTCCCAATTCTTTATGCATTTAGGTGTAGCTTTATCCATTTGTTCAAACTGGACGAAGGCCCTAGCAGAAAAATCCATTAAATTAGGCGTTAGTGCATCCATAGCCCCATTTTCCATCTTCTTATGAAAATATGATCTTATTTTCTCGATGTTTAGCTTAAGGATAGGCATGTCATAGTCTTTCATGAGCTTCATATATTATTCACATTCTTCTTGATGTTCTTTGACCCATTCCAAGTCGATCTCTACTTCATGGAGCACTTTCTCCAAGACTTCTTTTTTATAGTCTAGGCTCATTTTCGATGTCTCAACTAGCCAATGATCATTCTTTTCCAAACCCAATTCATTCTCCCATGTTTTGTTAGGAATTTTTAGGATGGCTTCAAGCTTAGGATAAGTGATCCTATATAGCTCAATGAAGTGATGGCAGGCTTTCTCGGTGCCCTCGAGTTGCTTTTGCATGTCTCGACACTTATTTGTTGTCTGGACAACATGGCCAATACTCATGTCACCATAATAGACCACCCACTAGAACCAATCTTCAGTACCATTGGTCCAATTTTTTCTTCTCTCCAACTTACCTATATGATCCTTGGACAACAATAGTGGTGGGGCTGACAATGTCATGGGTAGCTCCTCAGCGAAAGACCATTGTTGTATATAGGCAATGAGGTCTACGACTCGTTCCTTCAAATCCTCCTTGGAGGACTAATCCTTATTCATTTGGTGAATGATTGTGGTGATACACCCCTGTAGATGATCAATATTTTTTTCTCTTGTGGTTGTACCCATGTCGATGGTAGAGATATTATAACTCACCCACTCTTCTTTATCTAACACTGAGGTGGAAATTTGTACTATTCGGGATCCTGATGCATCCATCATGATATGGGATCTGACTTTCAACTTCTTTTATTTCTTTTCTCCTATTTGATCTCGTGCTAAGATAGCCTCTAGTTCTCCTTGGGATCCATGGGAGTGGGGGTCATCTTCTATAACTTCTTTTCAGCCACTTAGGCATCTAACATTCCTCCTTTTTTGATACATGATCATCTTCTTCTCTCTGGGCATGCTGGATCTCCCTTTCTTTATTATTCAAATCTTCTTTATATGTTTTCTCTTCCTCTTCTTCATCTAAGTCTTAGATGAACATGGTTCTTTCTTCTTTTGATTTAGTAGTAGCTATGTTTTCTTAGGGGATATCTTCGCCTTTATATGCTTCTTCTTCTTCCTACTTGAGCTCTGTATGATGTTTTGTCTTAGGGATTCTTTTCATTTTAGCCTCTTCTTTAGGATTATCTTCTTCTTTAACCTTATCTTCCTTCTTCTATTCTTCCCTCTTGGGAGGTGCTTCCTTTTGGTTGTCAATGCTTGTGTCTTGCTACTTGGTTAGAGGATCTATGGATGCCTCCATACCTTTATCTATTTCTTTATTCTCTTCAAGGGACTACCTCTCAATTTCCTCTCCAACATCTTTGAGTTGTTCGAAAAACTCCTTTTCAAGTTCTTGGTCAAAGGAATCTATTACATATTTGGTGTCGAGGTCTTCAACATCTTCTTTTGAGCATTGTAACCCTTCTTCTTTATGTACCACCTCATCAATGACCAGGTATTGATGTTCTAGATGTGCATGGTAGTCATCCTTGAATGGATCTTCAATTTCATCATCTGACTTTTTGGCTACCTCCCTCTCTCATCTATACAACTCTTCTGATATTTGGATAGTCACATCCATGTTGGGTGGCTCTGTCAGAGGAGGGATAGGGAAACTGACAAGAGCCTGAGATAGAGAATCCTATACTATGGGGTTCATTAGTACTCCAAAGAGCTCCATAGGGATGTTCTGCATATGTCAGACAAAGGCCTCTAGAAGCGTGAGGGTAGGCATTACTGTCATGGAGGCTAGAGGAGTTGTAGTTGATGGAGAGATTAGGGAGGATTAAAGTGGGGAATTCATTGCAGAGGAGGAATATCTTACCATAATAGCTGCAGTGGGCAAGATGGAGGCAAGGTCGATGAAGATTTCCACCACAAGTGGCAAGGAGATGAATAATGCTTGAGATGAGAAAGGAGGATTAATAGTAGTGGTGATGGTGGTGGCAGCAAGAATAGAGCCAGTAGGTGGTGACTTAGGTTTCCCGACCCTTCTCCTTCTTCTCCATCGTGCAATGGATCCTCTTGAATTGTGGGCATCTCAGAGAATTTTTCTGATTTATTTTCTTTCTTTGAAGGCTCAACCTTTGAAGTCTTCCTTGAAAACACTTTATGCTTCTGCTAGTATTCTGATATCTCCTTTCTTTTCCTTGATCTGGTGGCTGGGGGAGACTTTGGAGCCTCTTCATTTGGGAAGGAAGGAGTCCCAATGTCTATTTTGCTCTCGATCTCACCTTCGAGCTCATCATAGGTTAGGTCAGCTCCTTGAAGCGTTAACTAAGCAATATATGCATCAATCCATTTCCTAGTTATGTGCTCTATTGGCTTTGTTTTAATATTGAGTTCATTGACCTCTTATTCATTCCAATCTATAAGGGGCAATGACAGGTTAGCGACAACATCAAATATTGGAAGTGTAATAGTGCTCTTGTCCTCAATGATTTGGTCACGCACTGGGAAATGCGTGACTGTCTTGATGAAGTAAGTAGTCATACACATATAGTGTCTCATTTGTGCCACTTTTTTATCTCGGTAGTTAGCCTAAAAATATTCAACGTTGAGCAAATGGTCATACTCTTTTCCAAAAATATTTTACAATTTTCCATATGGGTCCATCCTTGTCCGAGGAGTGTAGAGGCCCAGATTGGACTCAATGATTTCTTTCTTATAATATTCATCACATTGGGTAGCTAGGAGAGTATACATCCCCTACCCAAATGTGACAGGATATGGAACTAATGACTGATATTTTCCAGCAAGGAGAGTATGTGAATTTTGCTGCTATCTTGAAACTTCTAACAAGATCAATCGGTCATTTGGAGACCGAGGCAACTTATATGGCCTTTTTCTAAAGCCTTTAGTTCAGATGTTGGTCAATTTGAGGAGGTAGATTAATAGGAATCTGAACCTCTAAATTAATGCACGGGCGTTGTGTGTGACACTTCTCTCAAAATCCCCTTTGAGAAGTCTTATAATGTTATCGATAAAGGCATAATTCACCTTGCAGTAGTCTTTCTTTAAATTTTTGTGTTGGAGCTGCAAATTCCCATCATATAGTCTTAGCTCTCGTCCTATAGTTTTGTTTTGTGCAACAAATATTCACTTGTAAGGGGAGGAATCAACCAGAAGGTAGACCAAATAGGAGGTCATATAAAATTGGTGGGATTTCCTGACCGCTAGGAACTACTTGTGCAAGTTGTTACTAATCATCCAAGCCCAATCAAACCTAGTTGTTCCTCTAATAATCTCTTCCATAAAATAGAACATCCAATTTGGGAAATAGGCCATATTTGGGAGGCCCATGACTCTACTTAGAAGAGTTACTAAGTCATGGTAATCTTCATAAAATTCAGTCCTAAACAACCCTTGAGGCACTTTTTTTGCATTGCCCATCTTTTCTTTTAACCAATATTGGTTGGTCAATTACTTACATTTTAAAGGATCCACCTTCCACATATTATCTACATACTCCTTTTTTTCTTGCTCCATAGGGTCAAAGATAGGGATGCAAAATTTTTATGCTATGGACTTGGTAGATAGGTTGGACAATACTTTACCATCTTCATCCATAATATTTCTACTTTTCTCTTGATAGGCTTCTCTGTAAGCCACCACCAATTTAGGGGCGACAAGAGCTGGTGGGAAACTTGATGCCTTAGCCAAACTACTCTTTCTAATTTTCCTTGCATTTTCTATAGCGGGGTTAGTGATCAAGCTCTGTCTAAATTCATTTATATTGATATGTTAAAGGTTGGTATCTATAATATTATCCCATTCAGTTGTGACCCTAGAGGTGACCTCTACTCCCTGAAACTGATACTTCATTTGGTCCTTGTCCTCCTTTCCTCTTGATACTTTGGTAGATTTCTTCCCCTTTTCCTTCTTTGTGGACACCCCTCATGGTCTTGTAGCTAGTTCCATAAATCCTGCAAGAAGAGATGTAGTAAGCATATTCATGTATAAAATAAGGGGAGTGTTAGTGAAAACTTGCAAAATAGATGTTATATTGAGTAATTAATCCTTCAAAGATCATAACATTCATTAAATTCATCATTTTCCTTTCATTTGGGGAAGATAGACAAATGCGGGGCAAGGGATGCAAGTTTCCCTAGGCTGGCATCCGTTTTGGAGGAGGCAGCAGGCAAACGGTGAAGAGGGCACATCGGTCCGCATGCGGCCACTCGCATCAACAATTTCACACAATAATGGGATCCACCGGGTGTTAGTTCATTTGGATATGCGGGTTTGATCATTCTTGAGGTCACTGGAAGTGATAGCTCAATTGCTTTAGAATGCGGGTCTAGGGGTTGCAGGGCAAGCGATGTCTCAACTATTTGGGAGCTCTGCCATTTGTAATAGTTCCCGGGAGATGGAAACCCATAGATGAAGTCCTGCAAAGTGGGATACATGGATAGGAAGGACAATATCAAAATCTCTTGAAAGCTCAAGTCCTTTAGAGATTTGCGGGTAGGAACTCACGGGATGCAGCTAGGTGTCGGTTGTTTGGGAACAACAGAGTCAAGATGATGGACCATAGGTAGTGGTTCACAGTGTCAGACCCACAAGATTCATCAACGCGATTGGTTTGTTCACAATTATTCTAATGGTAGCATAGGGGTTAGGCTTTGTATAGTGGGTGGCAGGCTTGGCTCAGCTGTTGAGGGTTGGAAGCCCATAGAGGGCGACCCACAAATTTAATTATTTTTATGTGAAGGATCTGGAGGGAGATGGACGGTGCGGAGTCCGCAAAGTGAACAAGCAAGAGAAGTCATCCATTTAGAAATGGTGAAGAGCATGGAGCATCCCATAGACGATGAATTGAAAGGTTTAGAATGTGAAGGTTCAACACTTGGCGATTTTAGGGGAAGTTACTAGGATGATGAGGAAAACAGCGGCCCCGAAAGGTGGGCAAATAGTCCATCTTTGCCACTTAAAAGTTAGGCATTCACCATAGTGGAAGAGAGTGGATAGTGGCCAATGGTAAATGAACCGTGAAGGCCCTATTATAAAGAATAAATTCATGGTAGAGAACCACCAAGTGGAACCAATGGCACAGGAGGGCAGTGAACGATGATAAGGGAAAGAGTTGCTAGCATTGAGCAACCTACAAAACTAGACCCACAAGGGTCGTCCATCATGGTTTGGTTTTTGGCTAAGTATTCAACTTTGTTTAGAAAAAAACAAGGAGGGTGTAGGCCACCAAGGGCCCATGGCCTTGGTGAAGAATGGTTGCAGTAAATTTTGGTTTCACACAGCCTCGAGTGGCCATGTTTCTAAGGATATTTAAATTAGGGGACATGGGTTTTGTGCGGCCTTAAGATCTCTAGCTAATTTTAGGGTTTTCAAACCAAGATTCTAATAATTTAGTAAGTTTCAATGAAAAACTCACAACTGAGGCGGTGATAGAAAACCTACCTGGATATCTCATCTGGGACTCGTGAATAGACTAAAGGTAGTGACGCTCGAGTGGCAGTGGAGTCACGCAAGCAGGGTGGAGGCGGAAGCAGGAGGAGCTCTCATAAGTTTTAGCAAGAATTTCAATGAAAATGACTTGTCAGACCTGTTATTTATAGGACTTGATTCATTAAATTCCCACAATAAATTCCAGTACAATGGCAGGCATGGTTGGTGGGTGCAAGTTTTGAAATAGTTGGCATCGAGAATAGTAGAGCCCATGGGGCAGGCGATAGCTAAGCATTTGTCATTTGGTCGATTAGTGAAAGGGACATAAATGAACAATGCGAGACCCATAGGGTGGGTGGATAGACCAACTCGGCCACCATATAAAAAATGAAGGAAGGACAAAATTCTACCAAGGGCATCCCACAAGGGCAAACCCGTAAGGAGCAAAAGATGACAATTTTAAGGATTCAAGTAAAACTGCCATAGGAAATTTGCAAAGGCCGAAGACTTGAACATTTCAAGGGTAGTGAGACTTGGTCAACTTAAGATGGTAAATTTAAGACTTATTGACCACTTAGGACTCAAAAATAGGGGGCACACAAAATTAGACAAAGGCAGAAGTGACCCAACAAAAGTGGAAAAAGAGGGCCCCCATTCCGAATGGGGTATGTGTGCTATAGGGACAACAAATGGTGACTTCACTGGGGAACGCTCCCAAGCATTCCAAGGATGAATAATCATTCAGAACCTAAAATCTCTAGTTTCATAAACTAAGGGTAGTTTCCATAAGTGAACTAGGAACTTGAAGGAGAGGAGGATCCTTAACAGAGTCAAATCATAGAACATCTCAAGAGTGTGAAAATGATGAATTCATTCCTTTTCTTTAGGAACTATGAAAAACAACCATTAATCAGGCCAAGCAAGTTACATAAAATTTTTAACCCCAAAATTAACCTAGACATTGTCTTGCATCTAGTCAAGCATCCATAGCCCCAATCAAGTTGTCATTGTGATCCCATGAACATTGCTCTACTGCCAGCCATGTGTCCATAGCCCCAATAGAGTTATTCACACACCCACAGAGTTGATTTATTCTCAATTATTCTTTTCTTTTCTTTTCTTTTTAGATATCTTTTCTGATTACTTCTTTCTTTTTCTCAACTATGTAAGCATCGAAGCTTATTTTGGGTTTAGAATCATAGTGGTCACTGGAGTAGACTTAGGATTTTTCACTTGCTAGGTTGTCATAACGACCACCATAAAACCCTTCAGAAAAAAATTAGTGTTTGTTTGGTGCATGATCTGAGGCAAGTGAGAGAGGAATCAATCAAGGGTCATGTTTTAGGTCAAGATGAAGTTCAAGCAAGGAAACCAACCTATAGTAGCAATAAAAGACCAATAGAATATTTATCTAAACAACACAAAGAGTAGGCAGAAAAATGAACCATTCGTCAAATTGAGCATGGATGACACAATAAGAAAAAGGACACTTTCATCATGACCAAACAACCGGGAAACAAGAAAAAGCAAAGAAAACCAGTTTCAAAGCAAACAGGAGCCCTAAACTAACTTATATACAATCACTTTAAAAGGCGAGCTTTTAGAAGCTCATGCAAAGAAAGAATGTTTGAGGTGCAAACTTGTTGATAAGTAAGGAAACATATTTACAAGTTAGTGTCTTGAGGTAAAAGGCATTATCTCCTAAAATTTCTAAGTTCTAAAAGGTGCCAAGCCAAAGCTTGTCAAATTTATCATGTCCTCCTTTATTTTCATTGTCCTTCTCCCAATAGAGGACCAAATCAGCAATCCTAAAGGCCTTTAATTTGGCTCAATGGTCAAACCATCTTTTTAATACACCCTGATGTTTGGTGAAATCTTCAATGCCTTGGTCACAAACTTCTTCTAGATGTAACAGTTTAGCCAGGTGGGCTTCTCAGTGATCTCCCTCCTCATCATAAGCATTGATAAATTAGAGGGTGAGCATCTTTAAATGGATGAGAAAGACAGGTTCTAGTCCATAAACCAGGTGAAATGGGGAATTACCTAGGGAAGCTTTATGGCATGTGTGATCTTCCTAAAGGGAAATTGCAACTAGGTGTGCCAATCTTTGGGGTTCTTGTTCAGTAGATTCTTAATTATAGTGATCAAGTTCTTGTTTGTGAACTTAGCTAGGCCATTTCCTTGAGGGTAGTAGTTGGATGAAAACTTAAGCACAATGTTGTAGTCAAAGGCCCAACTGGAAAATTTGAGGAAGGAGAAGGTAGGGGCTGTAGAAGTTGATAAATACAGCTTCACAGTCCCCAAGAATCACCTGCATGCAATCACCTGTCACATTTAACAAATATCCAAAAAAAAAAATAAGATGTTCTCTAAACTCTCAAGCAAGAATGTGCAAGCTCAAAACCAAAAAATGATTATTGAATAATATGATAATTACAATGTGATCAATCCTTATGAGGAGATCAAGAAAACCTAAAAATAGGAAACCCTAGTTTGCACACTTAATAATTAATAAATAATTATTAATGTGCCTAAGTTTAGCTTAAGAAACCTAAAGGAATAAGTGACTTAATTAATTAACCAATATTATTAAATTAAATAAGTGGAATAACTTATTTCTCTAACACCCCCCCTTAAGATGAACTTAGGGAGTAGCTAAAACACTAGAAAAAAGATGCATGAAAGAAAAGATGGGTCCCAACAACAAAGGCCTGATCACGTACCCAGGTACAAATGCAATGCAAACTAACTAAGTGATGAAAGATGGAGGAATCCATAAGACCCCCCAAGAACACCATCCATCACAAAGATACATGAAAGAACCCCCCCAAAAGAGACGAAGAAAGAGACCACAAATCCCTCCCAGAATGAAGTAGATCCAAAAGAGCTGAAGAAACTGCATCTCCTGAAAGAAGTGAGAGGGAAGGGGCCGAATGAAAGCAATCCCTGAAGGTGGAGTAGGTGTAGCCCAATATGTCTCCACAAAATTAGGTGTGATCTCAACAAATGAAGAAGTCAAAGTAGGTGAAGACTGAATAGAAACCTCCAAAGATGGATGATCAACTAGATCATGTTGCACTGAAATGGAAGAAACCACATTTGTAGTCATAGAAGTATGTAAACCAATTGTGCCCCTTTCATGCTACATTGAAGAAGAAGAAGAAGAAGAAGGAGGGGAAGGAGATGATGCATACATTCTAGAAGGCAAATCAATATGATGTTTCTGAAGAAGATTCGTTAGCTCATTAATGTCCTTCTTGTAACAATTATGTTTTGCATGTCCTTCTCTCTTGCAATATGCACATGGGCCCTTCTCCTTCCTAGATGATTTGCCTTTAGAAGAGGATGATGAATCCAAGGACTCCTTCTTCTGCTCATGAGATTTGGAATCCTTTTGTTTATGTTTCTTTCCTTTTCCTATAAAAGCCTTCTGATCTCTAGGCTCCTATAATGCAATGAGTGTCTATGATGAAGAGGGCTTCAACCTTCCCATATTGGCCAACTTGGTCTGCTCTCGAGTGAGAGAAGATGAAAAACGATCAAAAGAAGGCATAGTAAATCTAGTACCAAGAGCATCCCTAGTAGCATAAAAGGTAGAAACAAAAATTTAATAATCTGGTCCAAGCTTAGAAAGAATGGACAATATCAATTGAGAGTCTTCCTTTTGAACACCACATTGTGACAAATGCAATCTAAGAGACTTGAGTTTGGTGAAAAACTCCTGGTTGCTGTCAAAATCCCTAAGATTTAAGCTAATAAGCTCATTCTTTAACTGAAACCCTCTCACAGTATCCTGCTTCCCAAACAAAGACTGCAAAGTAGTCCAAACCTCATGGGGTGTAGTGCAAGAGTCAATATGAAAAAGAAGATTAGAAGAAAGAGACAAAAATAATGTACCATAAGCTTCATCACATCTATTAAACCACTTTCTCTTTTCAGCAACACCTATAGGTTTATGTTTTGTACCCATGGTTACCTTGTTCAACCCTTTCTGTTTCAAGTGAATATCCATTCGTTTTTTCCCACAAAAATAGTTGAATGGAGTAAGGGGTGAAATATTATGTGTATCCATGACAGAAAACAACAATATATACTCTCAATTAAAAAAAAAATGCTTGTTGATCTCAAAAAAATAGCCTGATTGCATGCTTCCCAATAAAATAACTGGAAAGGTAAAGGCTGAGATCAAAGAATAATATCAGATACCTAGTTAAATTTTTTGAAAAAACAGGTTTGAGATCTGTGTAGAACACTAAATTAGCTTTCCAACACCTATTTGTTTTCGCAAAACGGAGTTTGGATGCAAAAGTTACGCCTCCTGGACTGAAAACAACAACTTCTAGCTTTGACAAGTGAAAAATGCACTAAAACAGAAAAATAAAAAAAAATAAACCTCCACCACTAGAAAGAGCGTCAAACTAGCTTTCCGATGATATCTCATTTTCGAAAAATGGGCTCTGTTTGCAAAAGTTATGAGAAAACAAAAAAAGGCCTATAAAAGGCACTTTTAATGATAAACAAGTGCAAAATTTCGGCCCCCTTGCTTTGGCCCTTGGTCCTCCACGTGACTATCCACTGGTGCATATGGACTTGGTGGGGCTAGCACTGGCTCCTGGTCATGCATGTGACCCTGGTGGGGGTTAAGTCCCTCGCGGGCTTATCCAACGGAGCTCTCGATTCTCAATGGAACCTCGGCCGAAGAAATCAAAGCCCACGAGGGCTGAGTAGTAGGGAGCAACGGGTGGGAGGTGCCGCTTGTGGTAGTAGTGCAGAGGTGGCTACCAAGCAGCGAAGGGGTGGCACATGCCCTTTGAACTAGCCGCACAAAAAATTGTGCAAAATTTGATTTTTTTAAATATTTTTTTCAATTTTTTGCCTCAGACTGCATGCTGGGGAGGCCGTACAGATTCCTTGGCAAAAACAATTTGCCTTTATTTTTAATAGGTCCAAAATAAATGAAACAAAAGGAATTTCTAGGGTTTTTGGGTGTGTTGAACACGATGACGATGCCCATTTTTCCCAATAATGCACAAAAAAATAGCCTACCCCTAGATGCACAAAAAAATCGCCTACCCCCAGATGCACAAAATGTCAGCCTTGTTTGAAACCCTTACACAAAAAAAACTGTTGTGAGAGAATATCTTCAAATCACAAATAGGAAGCCACAAGTCTAGAGCTTTGATATGATGTAGAAGTTGATAAATCCAACTTCACAATCCCCAAGAATCACATGCACGCAATCACCTGTCACATGCAATAGATATCTAGAACAAACAATAAGATGTTCTCTAAAATATCAAGCAAGAATGTGCAAGCTCAAAACCAGAAAATGATTATCGAATAATATGATAATTAAAATGTGATGAATCCTTATGAGGAGATCAAGAAAACCTAAAAATAGGAAATCCTAAATGAAACCCTAGTGTGCACACTTAATAATTAATAAGTAATTATTAATGTGCCTAAGTTTAACTTAAGCAACCTAAAGGAATAAGTGACTTAATTAATTAACCAATATGATTAAATTAATTAAGTGGAATAACTTATTACTCTAATAGGGCCATTATCATAGACAAGGGCATATGTGAAACCAAAATGATTTAGAATACAAATTTTAAGAAAATTAGCAACTACCTATGTGGTACATTGCCTACATGCAATTGCTTCTATCCATCTAGTACAATAATCAAAGGCGATTAGAATGTACTTGTGGCCCACAAAGGATGGTGGGCTTACTGGACCAATGAAGTCAAGAGCATATGCTTGCTTCTCCACATTTTGGTAGCTTAGCTTAGCATCCTTTAATGGAGCACTCATAAAGGAAATAGGGTGCTCACTTCCTTCATCATCTTTTTGAGTCAATATGATGGAACACGAATGGTCTGAAGAGAATGAATAAATGTAGAATGACTTCAGGTAATAGAGATTGACTAACATGGGTGCATCAACAATTTCTTTCTTAATCTCCTCAAAATCCTGCTTCAAATCTAGCGTCCACTCAACTTTAGCATCCTGCTTCAACATGGCATTCAATGGCTTGACTATTTCGGCAAAGCCCGTGATGAATTTCCTGATGAAATTTATCTTTTTGAAGAAAGACTTTAATTCCTTCTTGTTGCCTGGAAGCTAAATCTTCATAATGTCCTAGATGCACTTGGGGTCTATGGATATCCCTTTCTCTGAGAGGACATGCCTGAGCAACTTGCCCTCGATTACTCTGAAGGTGCAATTCTTTGGATTCAAAGAAATTTTGAACTCTCTAAATCTTTGGAAGACCTTACATAGATTAGAGACATGGTCTCCCCTATTCTTAAAAAATACTGTAAGATCATCCATATAAATAATTCTGCAGTTACCAATTATGTCCTTGAAGGCGATGTCCATTGAACGCTAGAAGGTGGTGTCAACGTTGATCAGTCCAAATGGCATTCTCTTGTATGCAAATTTTCCCCGCTTTGTGTTGAATACTATTTTATGTCTATCTTTGTAACATACCATCACCTAGTTATATCTTGAATATCTATCCAAGAAGTACATCATCTTGGATCCATTGACTATTTGTAGCACCTCATCTAGCGATGGCACTAGATAGTTCTCCTTCTCCGAATCTTTATTCAAGTTGTTGAAATATACACACAATTTGATTTCACCATTCTTTTTTCTCATTGGGACCAAATTAGCCACCCACGTGGAGTGCCTGACTAGAAATATAATTTGGGAAGATGACAACTTTTGAACTTCCTTATAAATAATAGGTTCCAATAATGCATTGATAGGGCATTGTCGTTGTTTGAATGGTCTCATGTCTAGCTTGAGAGGAATGGTGTGTGTAATGATCAATGTGTTGTACGTATTTAGATCCTCATAGCTCCAAGAAACTATGTCATGATACTTTCACAAAGAATCAAGGATCCTTTCTTTCTCTTTTGGCATGCATACTCTACCAATGAAGACATTCTTGCTTCCTTGGTTGTTCCAAGGTTATGAGTGTCACACTGACTATTGATAGATTCCTTCTTTGCTTTCTAATCTTGATCTTCAAATACCTACTCGAGTTGGCTCATACCTCTAGGTAGAATATTGGTCTTGAGGTTGTTAACCTATTCTATATCTAGTTCAGGCTCTTTGAGCTTTGCTTCATCAATGATTTGGGTTGCAAACACATATGAGTTAGTAATGAAATCTAGGATATATTTTCATCATTGAACACTTGGAAATTTATAATATTGTCTGGCATGGATGGGGTGGATGCAAGCTCAAAAGTGAACTTCCTTAGGCTAGATAGGGAGAGGGGCTGCAAGGTATTGGCAGCTTGGGCCAAGGCATCAACAATGCAATTCTTAGTATGAGGGATCAACTAGATGTTGAATGCGTCCAATCCTTCTATGAGATCCCATATCCTATGCCTATAGTTTGTTATTTTCCTATCATGACAAGAATATAACTTCCTTACTTGTTTCATAACTAGCTTAGAGTCACCGAATACTTGAAACATTTTAACCTTTTTCCTCAATGCCATCAGGAGACCAAGAACCAAAGCCTCATACTTTGCTACATTATTTGTACAATAGAATTAAAGTTTGTGGCCAGAAAATTAGGCCTTACCTATAGGGATGATCAACTCGAAACCGGTTCTAACTTCTTGCTTAGATTTGGACCCATCAAAGTGTAGCATCAAAAACTTGAAGGAATCCTTGGTCTTGGAGCCCGCAATGTTTATTTTTCCATTACATGGTGCATTAAATCTAGCATCCTTGTGAGGTTTCATGGACTCGGCATAACTATGATCTAGCCGCACCATCTGGGGTTCCCCTTTTGGGGCGACTTGTCCTTTGATGTGATCAATTATTGTTTGGCACAATCATCATTCGAATTCAGATTGGAGAGCATTGTGTACCCTACACAAACTAGGCAATCTAAGTTCTTAGAAATCCATTTTTGTTCCCAAGCTAAGCTGATCTTGCACGCATTTCTCCATGAAATATTATTGAAAGCCATCTAGTAATCCAAGACTACCATCTTCATAGGAGTCTTCATCATTTGAATCAATCAATATCTCTATGCTCTAGGGCGTATGAACCAAGCTGATGAGTGGACTGCATAGTACAAGAAGGACTTCTTCATCCACTTCTTCTTCATCATTGAACACTTGAATTTTTTTAATATTGTATGGCATGAATGGGGTGGATGCAAGCTCAATAGTGAACTTCATTAGGACAAATAGGGAGAGGAGCTGCAAAGTATTGACAACTTGGGCCAAGGAGTCAACAATGCAATTCTGAGCATGAGGGATCAACTAGATGTTGAATGCATCTAATCCTTCTATGAAATCCCATATCCTATGCCTATAGTTTGTTATTTTCCTATCAAGATAGGAATATAACTTCCTTACTTGTTTCATAACTAGCTTAGAGTCACCGAATACTTGAAACATTTTAACCTTTTTCCTCAATGCCATCAGGAGACCAAGAACCAAAGCCTCATACTCTACTACATTATTTGTACAATAGAATTAAAGTTTGTGGGAAGAAAAGTAGGCCTTATGTATAGGGTTGATAAACTCAAAACTGGTTCTGACTCCTTGCTTGGATTGGGACTCGTAGAAGTGTAGCATCCAAAACTTGAAGGAATCCTCAATCTTAGAACCCGAAGAGTTTGTTTTTCCATTAGATGGTGCATTAAATCTAGCAACTTTGGGAGGTTGCATGGAATTGGCATAGCTTTGATCTAGCTGCACCATCTGGAGGTCCCCTTTTGGGGTGACTTGTCCTTTGATGTGATCAATTATTGTTTGGCACAATCATCACTCAAATTTAGAGTGGAGAGCATTGTGTACCCTACACAAACTAGGCAACCTGAGTTCTTCGAAATCCATTTGTGTTCCCAAGATGAGCTCATCTTGCATGCATTTCTCCATGAAATATTATTGAAAGCCATCTATTAATCCAAGACTACCATCTTCATAGGAGTCTTCATCATTTGAACCAATCAATATCTCTATGCTCTAGGGTGTATGAGCCAAGTCGATGAGTGGACTGCATATTACAAGAAGGAATTATTCAAGGTCTTCTTCTTCAAAGCATTCTTGTTCATCTAGATATGCCATCGGGTAGAAATTTACCAACTTTGTTTCAGAAAATAACACCTCATTTGTGTTGTTGTACTTTGTAATCATGAATTTCATGTGGGGTTCCCGATCTAAACGGATATGATTTAACAACCCTTTTCATGGCAGCCATAGGTGAGAATAGTTAGTGGCATCATATTTGTTTAATGCTCTTGTGAAATCCCTTCCTAAAATGATACCATAAGTGTCATGGATATCAACTACTTGAATATCTATTGTCTATTGCACCCTCAAATCAATAGTACTTTGTATAGGTATTATGTTGATTTAACCAACTATGTTGATATTTTTCTTATCTAGTTGCATCACCTTGCATCGGGAGGGATTCATAACTATTCCCAAATATTTGCATACTACCAAGGGCATGACGTTGGTGGAGGCTCTAGAATCGAGCAAGCACTTATGCAGATTCTTCCCAAATATCTTGATGGTGGTCAGGAAGGGAGGAGTCTCCATCTTTCCTTTAAATAGCCCTCCTGAAATGTCAACTTTGGTTACCTAACCCTAATCTATATCATTACCCTTATTTTGGGTTTGGGATTGATCTGGTTCCTTAGTAGGTTTTTTATTTTCTATTTGATTTGAAGGCAGGCCTACTTTATTAGTGAAGATTTGTTAGATGATGGGCTCATTTTGTGAGTCATCAAAGGAGACCCCCTTGGTGGGTATTTTTTGGGCTGACCTGGATGAAGGAGTGCCATTGATCATTCTAAAAGAGGCATTCCTAACTTCTGGGACCTTAAGCAACTCAAAGGAATACAAGCTCAAATTGACCTTAAATTATTTTTCTCTTACTCTCCCATTTGTTCAATTTCAACTTCAAACGAGGTACTTTGGGAGGAGCCAACAAGCTGATGTTGGTTTTGACCCTGTTGCCTATTCTTATTAAAGTATCGAGTGGTTACGTGAGGATAACCTAGGTTATTACTAGCATTCATGTTAGGAGGAGTGCTAAAGTTATTAGGTGGAGTGGAGGTTGTTAAAGGGTCGTCTTCTTATCTATTCCTCAAGTCATATGGGATTTCCCTATGGTGAAACATTTGGACTTCCTCATCTAGCATGCCATTATCTACTAAGTTGAAGAGCTGAGACAAAGGGTTTCTAGTACTATCTCTTTCACCTCTTCATTGCTTGGGGTAGAAATCTCCTTCTCAGGTATGTTTCTATCATCATTTGGAAAAGGAGCTTGGTTGACAACCAGCACAGAGAAATCATATGGCTCAGATGGGACAATGTCTCTGCATCCCGAACTGTCGACAAAATTCTAGACCTCTATCTAGAAGATCTTGGCGACCATTTGGAATTTTGGATGATCCAACACAGAGTGTCCACTTGTCTTGTGAATGCGGTACCAATCGGATAAGGCAGCCTTAGCTAAATATACCCCACTTTTAGTCTTGTCACTATTGCTCGACTAGTCAAGAGACATGGGAACACAACCATTATTTGGCCTCATTCTCCATAATCGATTTTGACTTTCTGAATGCCTTTTGTCAAAGCTCTATCCAAGATTTTAACTTCTTTCATAATTTTTTCCAAAAGGAGGACCGACATTATAGTTTTCATGGTTGTCGCGGTTGTAATGGTTGAGGTTATTTTGAATGCTTATTTGAGAGGCTTGCAACTAGTTGTTATCATTCCTTAAGTGTGTCATTTTAGTTGACATATGTTTGATCATTTTCATCAGCTCATCTATCTGATGCTTTTAAACATTGCTTGGTTGCAAAGCTCAATTCTAAAGGAAGAGTAGTTGTACTGTTTGTTGATTTTGTTGAACAGGTGGGAATTAAAAATTCCAGAGATACGTCAGTGCTTGAGGCAGTTGAGCATAAGCCTGTTGCCTTTGTGGTTGCAAGTACTAAGGCATGGGAGGTGCTTGACTCAATGACTATCTGGGGTGGGGCACCATCTCAAGTTTCTGAATTAGATTCATCAAGGGAGTTTGATGTGCCAAGGCTTGAGTAATCGCTTGAATCTAATGTGGATGGGCAACTAGACCCAAAGGTGGTAGCGTGCTAGCAATGTGTTGTCCCAAATCCGTGTTTCCTTTAACTACTTCTGCATAGGGATCCACCAACTGGCCTGGAAGTGGGTTCATCCTTTTAACCAAGGTGGAAGTGAGGCTGTCCAAGGTTGCATAGTAGTTGGATGGATGCATTTTCAACCAAATACTTTGTTTACAACCTCATCTATGCTCGGTGAAATCTATCATTAAAAGAGATGATCAATTTGTTGATTTCTCTTTGAATGGCCTTGAACTACTGGTATAAGTTGGAAGTCTGACTTGGATCTTAAATTTCCGCAAGAAGGAATTCTTCAATAGATCCCAAGTGGTTATGGATCCTGTTGGTAGGTGAATGTACTAGTAGAAGGACTCCTCCCCAAGGAGTAATGCAAGATCCTACATGCCATGTCTTCTTGTCCAATATGCATATCTTTCAAGGTTGTTTGAAATATCTTCATGTGTTCCTCTGTTGTCCTCTATATATCCCATGGATTGAACTTGATGCAAAATCCCTCCAAGTCCATTGGCATATCATTGTAAACTTTGAAGGAAAAAGGAGATGGATTGTTACCAAACCAGGCCATGGGAGGTAGACGGGGAGGGGGATGCACCAAATTGGTTTGAGGTTGCAAAGGGGCGGAAGTAGCTACTAGGATAGTGCCAAAAAAAGGAGGTGTGTTGGGCTGAAAGGTAGCACCTATGTTGTTGGAGATGGCAGATGAGAAGGAAGTTCAGAGTGGTTGAGAAGAGAAAGGTGCTACCAACGGTGAAGGATAAGGTGAGGGCAAATGAGTGGAAGGAGAGGATGAAGATGGAGGTGAACTAGGTTGGTTGTGTAGACATGGAAAATATGCATGCACCTGATCCTAGTTTACTAACATCATTTCCTCCTAAATCACATTCTCAGCTTATCATCACCTGTCATCTCTTAATTAGATGAATCATTATTTATCTAATTAGGTTTTTTCCCCTCTATTGATTAAATTAATTAATTTAATTTAATTAACCCTAAAAATCCCTCTTTAATTAAATAATTCATCTTATTTGATTAAATTCCTAAAGTCTTCTTATTAAATTGAATAAATAAACCTTATTTAATTTAATCTAACATTGCCCCCTTTAGTTAAATAAATTAAATAACTTATTTAATTAAGTCTTTTCTTCACAATTCTTGATTTAAATTAACTTATAAATTCAAGTCAAAGTTGTCATATCTCCTAATTCCTCATCACATTAATCAATATTTGATTAGTTTAATATTAAATCATGTCCCATCCTCTATCTTTTACCACTTGCACATGAAAATAGATTTAACTCATTTATTAAATCTCCTATTTTCCCTCACATGGCATAAAAGGGGAATATTCCCTCAAATTTGAATTCAAATTCAAGTGGGCTTGGTCCTTCCAACAAGGCACTTAATTCCTCTTACATGTCCTTGGATTTGAGCCAATTGACGTTAACTCCATTCTTTTCTCCCTCCAACATGTCACATTCAAATTTAAAATTTGAATCCAATGGTATTTATCATGCACATTGACCAAAATGTGCACAACCTTCACCCATTCACATCTTGACAACTGACACTTGGCCATTGGATGTTGAATGATCCCACATTTCTCAATTTAACTCTCTCTTCCATTTTGGAAATCTATAAATGAGAAAATATTCCTCTCATTCTAGCATCCACAATATGAGTAAACATACTATACTCAACTTCATCCTCAAGCATATCTAGTTTCATCTATTTTCATCAAATTCTTAGCTAGGTCATGCAGAATTTTATCATGGAGCTTGATTGAATCTTCATCATGGTGGATCACTCATCAAATAATCAACATTGAAACAAAGGAGTTGGGAAAGGGCCAATTTCAACACACCAATTGGCACCAACTCCCCCATGGGATCAAGAGTTTGCATTTACTTAATTTAGGATTTCATCTATATTTAATGTGTGTTCTTGTTTTTCATATTTTAAGTATTTGTGAATGGATTTCATGGGGAATCCTTCTTCTAAATTTCATATGAACTCACTAATGTGTTTGTTTGATGTGTTTGTGTAGGTATAGGATAGGGGTTCATAGGTTGTCTATGCCAGAGGAGGATGCTTCCCCTCTTTTAGCTCTCTTAGCCTTGGTAGGGGGTGGTAGCTCTTGGAATTTCCCTTTATTTGGTGTGGATCTTAGAACTCTGTGAAATATTTTAGGGGAGAATGAAAAAATTCAATCTAGCTTAACACAAGGAGAGTGGCTCTCCTTCTAGTACCAATTGTGTTGATGGGTGCTTTTGCACTTCTCAACACAGGTGATGCATAGGTGCATTACCTCTCTTGAAAGGTAGAAATCTGCAAAAAAGTTACAAAATCCTACCCAAAGGTCTCTTAGGTGTCAGTTCATGACTTTCTTGGAATGTCTCAATTGGTTAATGTGATTTGTTGGTAATCATAGGGCAGCCTTACATATGTTAAGTTGCAGGGATATTGGTCCTTTAAATTGAGTTCTTAAGATGTTCGAATGGATGTGCAATTTCTGCAAGTTCAAAACAGTGGTCTAAACTCCACCTTTTATCATCAGATTTGGCTTTACAATGATGTTTGAACTTTTCCTAAACTACTATTCCAAATAAAGGTCAAAAGGGAAAGGGTAGGAAGTTCCTAGACCTAAAAGTATCAATGAAAAGTGATAATGGACGATGCTACAGTGGACAGCCTTCGTGACACTAAGTTACACTAATCAACCAACAATATCATGAGACTAGTGCTATCTTCTAAGGTCTAAAAATTTTCAATCATTCATTCACAATTAAACATGAATACAAAATGAATTTTAAGTGGAGAAATCAATTTATATTTAGACTAGATTTACACTGCTATTTGTCATCAACAAACAAAAAAATCATGAACAAGGAAGGGCATCAACACAATAGTATTCTTCAGCATTAATGAACAACATCTATCAATCTACTAAAGAATGTAAAATGAATAGAACAACAAAGTAAATCTACTCAGATCTATCAACTATAAGGATAAGAATCATGAAACATGAAGAAAACTCAAGAATCCACCAAATAAATGAATTTCTATTAGAATTTAAGTAGCATGTCTTTACAAAAAGTCAACTCTCTCTTTGAAAATGAGAGGAGACCTGCTATTTATAGTTCTAAAAAAGTGAAATGAATGGCCAAGATTCATTCTTATTATGTGGCCAAAATTCAATACAAATTAGGGTTTCACCTACCCCAATACTTTACAATTTAAAATACATTTCTTATCCTCTAACATATTTTGTCCTCTAGTGCTTGGAATTGTAGCACTTTTTTATTTTGTTGATTACCCTTTGCTCCAACTACACAATGAGAAACTCATCATCAATAAAATTTTTTCCTTCACTTTTCTTTATAGTCGCATATTCCACAAATATTCCCATCAGGGTCTGGAGCTTGTCCCACTCCATTATATCATATTTGAGCACTTGAAATGATAATTTCTTTGACCTTGTTGTGATCAACTCCCAATTCTTTGTGCACTTGGGTGTAGCTTTAGCCATTTCTTCAAACTTGATGAAGGTCCCGGCAGCCAAATCTATGAAATTAGGCATTGGTGAGTCCATAGCCCCATTTTCCATCTTCTTATGAAAATATGGCCTTATTTTCTTGATGTCCAGCTCAAGGGTAGGCATTTCATAGTCCTTCATGAGATTTAGATATTCTTCACATTCTGCTCAATGTTCTTTGACCCATTACAAGTTAAGCTCTCGTTCATGGAGCAATTTCTCCAAGACTTCTTTTTTCTTGTGTCGTCAAGCTGCTTTTCCATGTCCCAAAACTTATTTGTTGTTTGGACAGCATGGCCAATGCCCATATCACCATTATAGACCACCCACTAGAACCAAGATTCAGTAGCTTTAGTCCAATTTTTTCTTCTTTCCAACTTACTTATATGATCCTTGGACAACAATAGTTGTGGGGCTGACGATGTCATGGGTAGCTCCTCACTAGAAGACCATTGTTGTATATAGGAAATGAGGTCTTCCACTCATGCCTTCAACTCCTCCCTGGAGGATTGATCCTTATTCATTTGGTGCACAATTGTGCGACATACACCTTGAGATGATCAATATTTTGTTCTCTTGTGGTTGTACCCACATCGATGGTAGAGATATTACAACTCACCCCCTCTTCTTTATCTAACATCAAGGTGAAATTTTTTATTGTTCGGGATCCTGATGCATCCATCATGAAATGGGATCTGATATTCAACTTCTTTTCTTTCTTTGCTCCTATTTGAGCCTATGCTAAGATAGCCTCCAGTATCTCCTTGTCATCCATGGGATGGGGGTCTTCTTTTGTAGCTTCTTTTTTAGCCACTCAGGAATTTGAGATCCTTCCTTTTGTGATTCATGATAACCTTCTTCTCTTTGAGCATGTTAGCTCTCCCTTTCTTCATGATCTAAAGCTTCCTACTCTATTTTATCTTCCTCTTCTTCATCTGAGTCTCAGACGAACATGGTACTTTCATCTTGTGACTAAGTAGTAGCTATGTTTTCTTTGGGTCTATCTTCCCCTTTAAATGCTTCTTCTTCTTCTTACCTGAGCTTTGTATGATGTTCTACCTTAGGGATTGTTTTCATTTCAGCCTCTTCTTCAGGCTTATTGTGTTCTTCAACCTTGTCTTCCTTCTTCTCTTCTTCCCTCTCGGTAGGTGCTTCCTTTTGTTGGCCAAGGCCCATGTCTTTCTCCTTGGTTGGAGGCTTTGTGGATACCTCCATGTCTTTATCTATTTATTTCTTCTCTTTGGGAGACTGCCTCTCAATTTTATCTCCAACATATTTGAGTTGTTCAAACAACTCCTCTTCAATTACTTGGTCAGAGGACTCTATTACATATTAAGTGCTGAGGTCTTTCACATATTCTTTTGAGGATTGTGGCCCTTCTTCTTCATATACCACCTCATCAATGACCAAGTTTTGATGTTTTGGATGTGCATGGTAGTCATCCTTGAATGGATCTTCAAGTTCATCATCTGAATTTCTGGTTGCCTCCATCTCTCGTCTCTCCAACTCATTTGATATTTGCATAGTTGCCTCCATTTTGGGTTGCTCTGTTGGAGGAGGTATAGGGAGAATGGAAACAACCTAAGCAAGAGTGGCCTGTACTATAGGGTTCATTACTAATCTAGAGAGCTCCATAGGGATGTTCTGCATATGTTGAGCAAAGGCCTCTAGAAGAGTGAGGGTAGGAATTTCTATCATGGAGGCTAGAGGAGCTATAGATAATAGAGACATTGAGGAGGATGAAAGTGGGGAGGTAATTGTAGATGATGAATCTCTTACCATAATAGGTGCAGTGGATGAGGTGGAGGTAAGGTGGACTGAGATGTCCACCTCGGGTAGGGACGATATGGGTAATGCTTGAGATGCTAGAGGAGGAGTAATAGTAGTGGTGATTGGCCTCTTCTCCTCTTCTCCTTCATCCGATGGATCCTCTTGAATTGTGGGCATCTCAGAGAATCTTCCTGATTTATTTTGTTTCTTTGAAAGCTCAACCTCCAAAGACTTCCTCAAATACACTTTATGCTTTGGTTGACATTCTAATACTTCCTTTCTTTTCCTTGATGTAGTGGTTGGGGAGACTTTGGAGCTTCTTCAATTGTGGAAAAATTAGTCCCACTGTTTGTTTCTCTCTTGTGCTCATCTTTGATCTCATCATAGGTTAGATAAAAAATTTCAAGCTTTAACTGAGCAATCTGTGCATCAATTGATTTCCTAGTTTTGTGATCTACTGGATTTGTTAGAATATCAAGGTCGTTGACCTCTTCCTCATTCCAATCCATAAGGGGCAACGATAGGTTGGAGACAACATCAAATCTTGGATCTATAATAGTGCTCTGATCCTTGAGAATCTGATCAAGCACTGGGAAAAGCTTGACTGTCTTGATGAAGTAAGCATCCATACACTTATAGTGTCTCATGGGTACCTCTTTGTCATCCTAACAGTTATCCCAAAAATATTCAATGTTGTGCAAATGGGCGTACTCCTTTCCAACAATATTTTTCAATTTTTTGTATGGGTCCATCCTTGGTCGGGGAGTGTAGAGGCCCAGATTGTATTCAATTTTTTCTTTCTCAGAATATTCATCACACTGGGTAGCTAGGAGAGCATACATTCCTTGCTTGAATGTGAGAGGATATAGCACTATTGGCTGGCATTTGCTAGAAAGGAGAGTATGTACATTTTGTAGCTGTCTTGAAACTTTTAACAAGATTAACCAGTCATTTGGATATCAAGACAGCTTATATGGCCTTTCACTGAAGCCTTATGTTCATATGTAGGTGAATTTGGGGAACTGGATGAATAGGAATCCAAACCTCTGAATGAATGCATGAGCAATGTGTGTGACTCTTCTCTTGAAATCCCCTTCGAGAAGTTTGATAATGTGCCCGATAAAGGCATCATTCACCCTACAGTAGTCTTTCTTGAAATTTGGGTATTGGAGCTACAAATGCCTATCATATACTTTCATCTCTCATCCTAGAGTTGTGTTTTGTGCAACAAATATTCCCATATAAGGGAAGGAATTAGCCAGAAGATAGACCAAATAGGAGGTCATATAAAATTAGTAGGACTTCTTGACTGCTAGGAATGGCTTGCGCAAGTTGTTACTAATAATCCAAGCCTAGTCAAACTTATTTTTTCCTTTGATAATCTATTCTATAAAAAAGCCCATCCAATCTTGGAAATAGGCCACATTTGGGAGGCCCATGACTCTAAGAAAAGTTTCTAAGTCATGGTAATATTCATAAAAGTCACTCGTGAACAACTCTTGAGGCACTTTGTTTGCACTACCCCTCTTTTCTTTTAACCAATATTGGTTGATCAATTTCTTACATTTTAAAGGATCCACCTTCGATATATTTTAAGCATACTCCTTTGTTGCTTGCTCCATAGGGACAAAGGTAGGGATGCATAATGTTTGCGCTATGGACATGGAAGATAGGTCAGCCAATAATTTACCATCTTTGTCCATAATATTTTTACTTTTCTCCTGATAGGATTCTTCGCAATCCATCACAAATCCAGGGGCCACAAGAGCTGGTGGAAAATCAGCTGCCTTAGCTGAACCGCTCTTTCTGATTTTCTTTGCATTTTCCGTAGTGGGGTTGGCGATGACCCTCTATCAGAATTCATCTATATTGATATGTCCAAGGTTGGTGTCTATAATAGTATCCCATTCAGTAGTGACCTTGGAGGTGACCTCTACTCCTTGAAACTGATACTTCATTTGGTCCTTGTCCTCATTTCCTCTCCGAACTTTGGTAGATTTCTTCCCCGTTTCCTTCTGTGTGGACAACCCTGATGGTCTTGCAACAAGTTCCATAAATCCTGCAAGAAAAGGTGTAGTAAGAATATTCATGTATAAAATAAGGGGAGGATTAGTGAAAACCTACAAAATAGATCGGAGTACGTGTAGGATCATCATGGAAAAACAAGCCCTTAAGTGGCAATGAAAATTCAGAAAATCGGACTTAGGAAACTTGATGTTAAAATTTGAATAAGTTATCTATATTATTTAAAAAATACGTAAGAATAGAATCTATAGAAAATTGAATGTAGTTTCTAAACTACTAGGTTTCTTTAAAAATAAAAAAATCTATTTGGTGAAAATTTGAAATTTCAATGTAGTAGTACTTAAATTTCAGGAAAAAAATAAGAAGTAGGTGTCTGTCTGACCACCCTAACCACAATCAAATGATAATATTTTTTTATAAGATTTTAGATATAAGTATAGGACTCATGTCTCGATGTGATGAATATTTTTTTGTAATTTTTTTCCAAGTAAATAATTAATTATGATTTTTTTATTAAAACTTTTAAAAAATATAAAAACTCATATGTCTGACCACCTTAACTTGGTCAAAACTTCATGAAATTCATTTTTTCTTTTTTTAATCCTATAGTATGCGAAACATAGAATGTGACACATGTTTTGGATTCAAAAATGTTATACCGTTTGAAAGCTATAGATGCCTTTCAATCAACCTATCAATCTGAACTTCAATTGTAATTCAAATAGAAAATCAATAATAAAAATTTATTAAATTCAAAGTAAAGCATAATTTATATTGGTGGAAAGCTGAGAATCTCCTTTAAAAACCCTTTTTGTTTCATCAATTTTGGGTAAAAAAAAGTCATCAGCCACATATGCCATCATATCACTTACATATCGCCACTTTTTGACCCATCATGATCCTGCACATACCCATCTAGTAACTCATCCTTCAAAGATGATAAAATTAATTAAAATCATCAGTTGCCTTTCATTTGGGGAAGATAGAGCAATGCGAGCCTAGGGATGCAGGTTTCCCTAGGCTAAAAACCATTTTGGAGAAGGCAGCGGGAAAATAGAAAAGAGGGCATGGAAATCCTCATACGACCACCCACATCAACAATTCTGCACAATAATGGGATCTACGAGGTGTTAGGTCATTTGGATATGCGGATTTGATCATTCTTGAGGTGGTAGAAATTGATAGCTCAATCATTTTTGCATGTGGGCCTAGGGGTTATAGGGGCAGGCGATGTCTCAACCATTTTGGAGATCTACCATTTGGAACAGTGACTAGGAGGTGGAAACGCGTAGATAGAACCCAACAGAGTAGGATCCGTAGGAAGGAAGGACAATGTCAAAACCTCTTCAGAGCTCATGTCCCTCAGAGAGTTGCAAGCATAAACTCATTGGATTATACGTAGGTGGCAGTCATTTGGGACTGATAGAGTCAAGACAATGGCCCATAAGTAGCAGTCCACACCGTCAAACACACAAGAGTCATCAACATGAGTTGTTTGTTTGTAGCTAGCCAAATGATGATAGAGGGGTCAGGCTCCACATAGCGAGTGGCAGGTTGGGCTTAGTTGTCGAGGGTCGGCGGTCCACAGAGGGTCACCCACAAACTTAACAATTTTTGTGTGAAGTATTCAGAGGGAGATGGATGTTGCAGAGTCTGCAAAGTTGGCAGGCGAGAGTAGTTAGCTGTTTAGAAATGGTGAAGAGCATGGAGTGGCCCGTAGATGACAACTTGCAAGGGCCAACCTCTAAAGGGTTGACACTTATCTATTTTAGGGGAAGTTACTAGGACAACAAGGACAACAACGGGGCCTAAAAGGTGGGCAGATAGGCAAACTTCACCGCTTGGGTTAGGCATTCAAAACAGTGGTGGAGAATCGACAACAACCCATGGGAAGTGGCCCCCAAAGGCCCTAGTAGCAAGAATGCATGTCTGGTGGTGAACCACTAATGAAAACCCATAGGACGGGAGTGTAGTGAATGATAGTCATTTGAAAATGGTGATAAGGCAAAGAGTCATTGGCATTGAGCGGCGTGCAAAAGTAGACCCGCAAGGTTCATCGATCGGGGTTTGGTTTTTGGCTAAGTATTCAACTTTGTTTAGACATCAGTGGGGATGGTGCAGGATGCAAAGGGACCACAATCCTGGTCATGAATAGTCACAGCAAATCCTTGTTCCATATGGTCTCAAGTGGTCATTTTTATAAGGATCTTTAAATTTGGGGACATGGGTTTTGTGCTGCCTTAAGCTCTTTAGTTAATTTTAGGGTTTTCAGACCAAGATTCTAACAATTTGTTAAATTTCAATGAAAAAATCACAACTGAGGTGGTGGCAAAAAATGTACCTAGATATCCCTCAAGGAACTCATGAATAGACTGAAGGTAGCGATGCTTAAACAACAATGGAGTCACATGGGTGAGGCAACGACGAAAGTAGGAGGAGCTCTGACAAGTTTTAGCAATAATTTCAGTGAAAATGACTTATCAGCCTTGCTATTTATAGGACTCAATTCATTAAATTCCCTCAATAAATGCCAATATGGTGTTAGGTATGGTTGGTGGGTGTGAGCTTCGAAACAACCAGCGGTGGGAACAACGGAGCCCGTAGGGTGGGCATTAACCAATTGTTTGTCATTTGAACGGTCAATGCAAGGGACAACAATGAATGATAGATTACCCATAGGGTGGGAGGAAATACTGACTCATCCATCGTAGAAACAACAAGGGAAGGATGGAATTTTTCCAAAGGCAGACCCATAAGGAGCAAAAGGCGACAATTTGAAGGATTCAAGGAAACTGCCAAAGGAACTCCATGAATGCCAAAGACTTGAACATTTCAATGGTAGTGAAACTTGGTCAACTTAAGATGGTAACTTTAAGAATTATTAAAGAGACTCGATGAAAGCAGAAAAAGAGGGTCCTCATTTTGAATGGGTTGTGTGTGCTATAGGGACAACACAACCTAAAACATAAACTTCACCTACCTCTTACAAACGAACAAGAGATAATGAAACTATTCCCATCACACCTAGAATAAAACAAGTGTACAAAGCCAAAGAGAAAGTGGTTGAACAACCTATGTTGCCAAAAAGTGTAGTCTTTGAAACTTTTTCACTCATTTGGGCATTTTCCCTTATATTTTGGCCTTGTTTTACCTTGATTTAGTCTGGAATGCTTGCAAATCAAAAAAATAAAAATGGTGTTATACAAAGGTGTTGCGAAGTTTTTTAACACATCTTCCAACTTTTCTAAGACCCTTTCAACACAATTCACCTAAACAACCCCTTTTTACCCCTTTTCAAGCCTTGTTCCAAAGTGTTGTAAAGTGTTGTAATGAATTTCATACTTTCCTAGGATTTTCATCACTAATTGAACCCTTATGCCAATTTGGCACCTTAATGTATCTTTAGGCCCAAGTTAAGTGTGTTTCAGGAGGCAAAATTGATAATCATCATTTAACATCTTTTTATTCCCTACCACCACTTGAATTTGTCCCAGTGGACTAGGTCGCCACCTTGGGTGACCTAATCCCTTTTGGCTTAAAATTAAAAATTAAAATAAAAACCTAATGAGAATTTTCCTCCAAACCCCTAGTGTCGGCCTATCAAGTGTCATTTTAAGGAAATTAGGGCATATCTTGTATAAATAAGGGTTTTCATCTTTATTTTGCCTCTCTTCCCCCTAAGCTCATTTTCATCTTCGTATGCACTCTTGCACTCCAATCTTCTCAAGCAAGAATTCAAGCACAAGGCATCTCAAGAAATCTCCATTAGAGCTCATCTTGGATGTTGCAGATATCTTCAACAAAGGATTTGGTAAGTGTTTGTATTTTCTTCATCATTCAATCATTCTTTCCTTTCATTATTTCTCATTTGGGTTTGATTACTATCAAGGAGTTTGACTAAGGAAAACCCCTATTCTCTAACACTAACCCTTTCCTTCTCTTTGCATGTGTGTTTTCCAAGATTTTTCATATACGTTTTTCAAGGAGAAAGGTGCCAAGAAGGTGTTTTCAACCCATCAAAGTGATTCAAATCAACAAATCCCTAGTTGAAGCTTGGAGACCTTTTTCAGGCCATTTTCTTTAGAATCTGAACTAGACACCTATTAGGAACCAAAGTGCAGACTGAAGGCTCCCATCTCCACTTCCAGACTCTCAAAAATTCAAAAGAGGACTTGGTCACCAACAATAGTGACCTAGTCCCTCTAAATCTATCTTTTGGGGATTTTTGTGGGATTTCAACACCCTTTTTCCAGAAACCTATTCTGGAAAAAATTCTTAGGAAGAGGACTAGGTCACCCATTATGGTGTAAGTTTCCCTATGAATATTTCTAGTAGATTTTAGAACATTCTGGAGATCTTCATCTATAACCTTCAATACCTAGTTGCACCACTTTTGTTATTTCTAGTTTCTTTCCAATTTTCATACATTTAGGTAATTTAATTCAGATTGAATGCAGTTTAGATTTACATTAATTTACATTTCATAGTTAGTTTAGTTTCATTACCTTACAACATTTGGACACACTTTATCACACACAACACAACCCTATTCAGCCCATAACCTTTAAATTCAATCACCAAAAAGGTATATCACTAGGTGGAAGAGTGTCATTCTCCTAAACCAAGTGCTCCTAGGTGAAAAACCCTAGGGGCCTAGTAAAGGGAATCCACTTTTCCTTGTAGAATATATCTTTTTGGTGGTTCATTTTGGTGAATGTGACCATAGACCACTTCTTAATCTTCTGATTTTACAGTTACATCTTAGGAAAAAGCTTGCATTACATTAATATTTTGCATTGTTTGCATCCTAGGGTTTTTACAGTTGCATTAGTGAAAAGCTCATGTTACCTTGCATTTTTGCATATATATTTTCATTGCAAATTTCTAAAATTCTGCATTTTCACCTTAGGAATACATCATACATCCTCAAACACATCAAAACCACTAAATTGTTTTAGAAATTTTGAAAAACATCCCTAGTGGGACTAATTTAGCATTTTTGGTGACCTAATCCTAGTTCACATTTTTAACTTCCTGTTACAACATTAGAAACCTTATTTATGTGATTTATTAGCCTCCTAGTATCATACACTATAAGTCTTGAAAGTTTTGGAAACATAGGTTTTAGGCTTCTAACTCAAAATCATCAATTTAGGGTAATCATTCTTGATATACCTTCCTCATTAGATTTGAAAATGATTACATTTCTAAAATTGTGCTTAACATTGATAAAAGTAATTTTCACTTTTTCTTATACAATGTTTAAATTCATTAAACTTTTCATAAGTTTGCTAAAAGTACTTTTGATTTTTTCATATACATTGTTTACATTCTTAAAACATAGCATACATTGGATAAAAATGCATTGTATATTTGTATCTACATTGTTCATATGGCTGAAACATTGCATAAAATGGTTACATGTATTTTTCATTTTTCTTCAAATAATGCTAGTATCATAAAAATATAGATATGAAAAGATACCTTCCCTACCTTCTCCCTATGAGAGCATTTTAGTGATAGATAATACGACCTTAGACATTCTTAATGACCATATTAGTTCTCCTAATATCTCTCTTACGAGCGAAGAAGATATTTTGGTTTTCGAAGAACCATTTATTGAGCGTTATGAGAGTTCTAATTGTTTTTCTCTTCTTGCCTCTTTCAAAAAACAAGACAACAACAACATAAGGGATCATGACAATAACCTATGTCCTTCTCATAGTATGCCTCCTAGTTGTGAAGGAGATACTCTGCAGCTAGAAAATACAATCGACGAACATCATGAGTATCTTAGTTGTCCCCCCTTCTCCTAGGGAACCACTTATTAAACATGGAAATTGCACCATTGATCATTCTCCTAACTACGATGGAGTCCCTGTAGAAGAACCAACCTTTGAATGTGAAGAACATTTAGGTTTTAGTTCTCCTGAACACTCTCCTCATAGGGAGACAATCATGGTGGAAGAACGTGTGAACCTTGACACATATCCTTCAAACACTAAACCTTCCATAGGAGAAGATAATCAAGTCAAACACACTCAACGAAAATGAGGCATAAATTAATGTTTGTAGCATGGACATCCTCAACAAACCCGACATGGACAAAAATATCATTCAACTCAATAATGTTCATATTCGTGGCTCCAAAATATTTAATAGGAAACAACTAGGGATGATTACATTACCTATCGAAGTTAGAGCAGTAGTGTTGCCTACTTCTATCCATATCATGAAAGGAACCCTTCCATACAATCTCCTCCTAGGGATACCATGGATTCCTGCTATGAAAGGAGTCCCATTTACCCTTCACCGTACAATAAAGTTTGAGTACAATAACAAGATATACACAATTGATGCAGATGAACGGAGCTATGAATCAACTAATCACAAAATTTCCAACTCCCCTAATCCTTCCATTTCTAGATCCAAACTTATACAATTTTATGCTAATCCTTCACCTACAACAATATTCTTTCATGATCATTGGGGGTCGTTAGATTCTACACCTCCTTTCAATACAAATTCCAAAATCTCACCCTCTTGGTCCAAAGATTCATAAACAAACAATTCATTTTCAGATACAATTTCTAGTAATGATTGGGGTCTTATGCCTCCCTTTAAAGTAGAGTGTGAAACCTCACAACCTACACCAAAACCAACCTATGTTTAATATGCTCAACTTGGTTCTACACCAACAACCTTGCCCCTTGGTGGTGATGGGGGATATATAACTCCCATCCATCATGAAGGAACCACACATCACACTAAAAATGATTTTCATTCTTGTACAAAAACCAATCCTTCTCAGAAGTGCACAACCCCTTCACCTAGCTTAGAAGATTGATATGATATTAGACACCATACCACTCCTACACATAGATATAATTAACACATGACACCAACTGACATATCACACTCTTTCAAGAGATATCTAGGGTTACCTGTCTTCTCTCCATTTTATTCAAACAATAAAATTCAAACATCTCATGGATCTTGGTGCTCTCTCTTTTGTGGGGGAACCTAATTCATCTCACTGATCCATACCTTCATCCTTTCAGCTCACCATTTCCCTACACTAAGTGGAGGTAAGGTGTTCATTATCCGTGTCCTCATATGTCACTTGTCATTAACTCTTTTTACTAGACATTAACCTCTCATGAACATACAAGAGAAAGCTTGGGATGGAGACGAAATTTCTTAAGTTGGATCAATTTTAACATACATATCCCCTTATACCTTCTTATAATTTAAAGAAATTTCTCACAATAAGGTGTTTCACAATTCCTTGAAAGTGGGGGCATACACTAGCACTATTTATTTTTGCATTTTTCTTCTTGTTGGTTCTTAGTGAAATCTTATTACTTCATACAATGTGTTTCTTTCTTTGTGGATTACATTGTTGGTAATGTCCTTAGTGAAAGTGACTTATCTTAGCATATTACATTCCTCTTACTAGCCTGATGTGATCCACTGCATCCCCTAAGTTGTGAATTTTCTATTGTTTGATTGGTCCTCTCTTAGAGACACTACACACAATTTTCCCTAAGTCAAAGACCTTGGATGGATGAAACAAGACTCCTTTGAACATCCCTTTTGTATTATACATTTTTACATTTTTACACATTGGATTTTGGGACCCTTGCATACATGGCCACCTTAAATAACATAACTTGCAATCCTGTGGTGCCATCTTGCACTTGTTCATGATTTCTAAGCATCCAAGCCTTTGCTTGTCTCATGAACAACAACCCTTGTCTTTTTTGGTGCCTTATGAAAGTTATCAAGAGGTATAACTTTGGTATAGTTGAGCGGGAAGCCCAACTAGTGGCACAAATTTCCCCATAGCTGCCTTTACACATGTGTAAGTACATACAAACTGAGCATATGTTTGTCACCCTTTTTTGAATTCTCACCCGATGGACAACCGAAAGTCTCCTTGGCCCAAAGTGAGTACACCCTTTCCCTTCGGACAAACAAACTAGATTTGATCCACAACTTGTTGGACAAACGGTCGAAGCTTGATCTGACTTTCCTTCTCTCTTCACTCTCTGACATCACTTCTTGTGTGATATTTTGTGCTTATATTTGGTTGGCCATGGGATCTTGATCTTGGGGGCTTAATCATCCCTCTTGATTGATGCCATCTCATCTTACTAGAATGAATACATTTGATCCCTCTCAATATGCATGACTCGACTACTTTAGTGTGACTTTGAAGCAAGTTCATCCTCTCACTAAAATGGGGGCTAAATGTATCGCCAAAAAGTGTAGTCTTCGATACTTTTTTACCCATTTGGGCCTTTTCCCTTGGATCTTGGCCTTATTTTTCCTTGATTTAGTCAAATGCTTGCAAATCAATAGCAATCTAATGGTTTTTTACAAAGGTGTTGTGAAGTGTTGTAACCCATCTTCCCACTTTTCTAAGACCCTTTCAACACAATTCACCTAAACAACCCATTTTTAACCCTTTCCAAGCCTTGTCCCAAAGTGTTATAAAGTGTTGTATTGCATTTTCATACATTCATAGGCTTTTCATCACTAATTCAACCATTACTTATGCTAATTTGGCCCCTTAATGTAACTTTAGGCATGATTTAAGTGTGTTTTAGGATTCAAACTTGATAAACATCATTTAACATGTTTTTATTCTTGACCACCACTTGAATTTTTCCAAGTGGACTAGGCCGCCACCTTGGGTGACCTAGTCCCTTTTGGCTTAAAATTCAAAATTAAAACAAAAACCTAGCCGAAATTTGCCTACAAAACCCTATTGTCAGCCTATCAAGTGTCATTTTGGATAAATTAGGGTATAGCTTGTATAAATAAGGGTTTTCATCTTAATTTTGCCTCTCTATCCCCCTATGCTCATTTTCATCTTCACAAGCACTCTTGCATTCCAATCTTCTCAACCAAGCACTCAAGCACAAGGCATCTTTAGCAATCTCCATTGGAGCTGATTCTTGCATATTGCAAATATCTTCAACAAAGGATTTGGTAAGAGTTTGTATTTTCTTCATATTTCAATCATCCTTTTCTTTCATTATTTCTTATTTGGGTTTAATTACTATCAAGGGGTTTGACTAAGGAAAACCTATATTCTCTAGTTCCCTAACCCTTTCCTTCTCTTTGCATGTGTGTTTGGAAAGTTTTTGCATGCAATTTTTTCAAGGAGAAAGGTGCCAAGAAGGTGTTGTCAACCCATCAAAGTGATTCAAATAAACAAATCCCTAGTTGAAGCATGGAGACCTCTTTCAGGCCATTTTCTGTAGAATCTGAACCAGACACCTATCAAGAACCAAAGTGCAGACCAAAGGCTCCCAGCTCCACTTCCGAATACTCAAAAATTTAGAAGTAGACTAGGTTTCCAAGAATGGAAACCTAGTCCCTTTTAATCTATCTTTTGGGGGTTTTTGTGGATTTGGACACCCTTTTTCTAGAAACCTATTGTGACAAAATTTCTTGGGAAGAGGACTAGGTCACCCATTTTTTCATAAGTGGCCCTATGAATATTTCTATGAAATTCTAGAATGTTTGCAGAGCTCATCATCTTCAACCTTCAATACCTACATGCACCAGTTATGTTATTTCTAGTTTGCATATATTAAGGTCATTTAATTCATAGTGCATGTAGTTTACATTTACATTTACATTACTTTACATTTCATAGTTAGTTTAGTTTCATTACTTTACAAAATTTGGACACACTTTATCACACACAATACAACCCTATTCAGCCCATACCCTTTGAATGAAATCACCGAAAAGGTATATCACTAGGTGAAAGAGTGTCATTATCCTAAACCAAGTTCTCCTAGGTGAAAAACCCTAGGGGCCTAGTAAAGGGAATCATCTTTCCCTTGTAGCTTATATCTTTTTGGTGGTTCACAGCCTTCCATGGTTTCTTTTTTTCTTCCCTCACAAGAAGAAAAGGATCCTATGGTTGATCAACCCACTCCTTCAAAAATGCAACTTAAAAATAAAACTAAAAGAAACATAGGTGCTAGGGAGTGTAGGCATAAATATCGTGCCCTTGCTCATAAGTTACATGAACAAATAAGAAAAGAAAATCAAGATCCAAACTTGACTGAAGCAATGCATGATGACTCTACATCTTCCCTGAAATAAGACAATATCACACAACCTCCACAAAAAGAATTGAACTCTTCCATGGACATTATCCTTCGACCTACTATTGTGATCAAATTAGATGATGACAAAGAGGTTGCTAAAATTGACGAAGAGGTGCATAATGAGCTAAACACATTATTTTCCTCTTCCATGAGCTTAAATGAAAAATATCCTACAAAGAGTGGTGAACCTAGTGCTTCTCCTATTTTGACACTTGCTCTTGTCCCTTTGGCTAGTTTCCCTCCTTTGATATATAATGAACATGATTGGGAGGTGGATGACTTGCTCATAGGTTGACTCGCATTTTCCTTACTAGTCTTTTGCATTGTTTCTTTTTTCATTTTCTTTTGTATGATTACATGTTCATAATGTGATCCCTCATTATGTTTTGTTTGTTTTTCTCTATCTTTTTTTGTCGCATTCTTCTATTTGTACCTCATTCTTCTCTATGTCATGTATCTTTTTTTCTTTTTATCTTTAGATATTTTCTCATCTATCTTGTGTTTTCATTTTGGGGATGACACAAGGCATCAAGACATTCATGTCTCCTCTATGTTAACCAAAAAGGCTTTCTTTTCCTTTTCGTTTTCTTTTTGGGGATGATGCAAGGTGTCAAGACATTCATGTCTCTTCTATGTTGAACAAAAAGGCTATCTTTTTCCTTTTCATTTTCTCTTTTTCATGTGTATTGTGTTTTCCTTTCGGGGATGATGCAAGATGTCGATAAACCCTATATTGCTTCCATGCTGACCCAAACGGTTCTTTGTTTTCACTATCTTTGTGTCATTCTTCCAATTCTATGTGTATTTGGGGGATGATGACAATTTTGAGCTCTCTAAAAACAATGTAGCAAAGAACATACTAACACCAAATCCATAGATCCCTTATGTGTTTGGTGTTTTCATTTTGGGGGAAAACCCTCTTTCTATTTTCTTTTTATCTCGCATGAAACAACTTTAATTGGAAACATATGACTTGGCATAGGGCTTTCCAAGTTAGATCTCATATCCTCCTATTCACATTTATCATTTTCTACTGTAAAGTAATTTGTCACAGTATGGTTTTTAGCAATTTCTTCAAAGTGGGGGCATACATTGACATTATTCTTTTTCATTTTCCTTTTCATGGTTCTTTTTTGCAATTATATTACTTCATGCGATGCGTTTCTCAATTTGTGGATGACATTGGGTGTGATTTCCTTCAAGAGCGTGATCTCTCTTAGCATATTATATTCCTCTTAGTGGCTTGATCTAGCACACTATATCCCCTAAGTTGTGAATATTTTATTCTTTGATTGGTCCTCTATTGGATAAATTAGGCCCAATGTTCACTAAGTTAAATACCTCGCATGAACTAAGAAAAAATCCTTTGAACATTTCCTATTTTTGCATTTAGAATTTGTTGTTATATGGACACCTTGCATAAAAAAGATTGCATTCCTATGGAGCCATCCTATTTTTTCATGAGCTCTAAGCATACAAAGTTTTTCTTGTCTCATGAAGCTAAAAATTCATTTTTCATGTGGCACCTTATTAAAGGTTTCAAGAGGTATAACTTTGGTTTGGCTTGAGAAGGAAGCCCAATTTGAGGCATTATTTTCCCCATAGCCACTTTCATGTGTGAGTGCATAATAGCCATGAGTGTATATGTCTCGCCTTCTAGAACTTCTCACCCAACGGACAACTAGGAGTTCCATTGACTCAGAGTGAGTATTCATTTTTTGAACAAAAATTCTAGATTTGATCCACATCGTGATGGAAAAATGGTCAAAGCTTGTTCTCTTTCTTTGATTTTCACCCTTTTATTTTCTTCATCTTTGGTAGTATATTCTTGCTCCTTTTTGTTGTTCTTTATATCATTATCATGTGTTCTCTCTTATTCTTATGTTGGTTTTTTATGGGATCTTGATCTTGGGGGCTTGATCATCCCTCTTGATTGTAGTCATCTCATCTTTATAAAATAGGTAAATTTGAACCCCTCTTGGTGCATGTTTGTTTACATTACTATGATCTTGAAGCAAGTTAATCCTCTCACTAAAGTGGGGGCTAAATTTAGTGTATTAAAATGGATGCCACAACATTTTAACACTCGTTTGAGTCCTCCTTGTGGATTTTGGCTTAATGTTTCCTTTATTTAGTGTTGTAATGTGGATAACACATTCACACTAGGTCTCAGGCCCTTGTGAACTAATGGAATTTAATGGTGCCTTGCTAAAGTGTTGTGAGGTGTTGTAACTCAGTTTCACACTTTTCTATGGTTTTTTTTAGTTAACTAAGAATAATAAACATAATCTTAATCTTAATCAACCTTAATATTACCTTATTTGGAGTGTTTTAGAGTGTTGTAACATAATTTTACATTTCTCTAGGCTTGTCATTCATAATTGGGCTTTCTTATGCTTTAATTGGTCCTATTTTACATCCACAAGCCTAATTTATTGAATCTTTTTGAGGATAATCTTGATACCAATCAGTAACCAATCATAATGTAGGTGTTTCTGGATTTTGTGGCCCAAATTTAGGAATCTACGACTCATTCACCAACTTGGGTGAATGGGTCCCACCTAGATATTTCAGTCCTAAAATAGGTTTTACACCTTTTTAAGAAAATTTTAAAATATTCCCAAAAATTAAGCCTAGGTGGACTCATTCACCACCTTGGGAAAATGAGTCCCATGTGGCCCAAATTAAAATTTAATTCAAAATTTTGGTGGTATTTTATTATCCTAGATCTGATGTCAGCTTGTAATGTTACAATTTTAGGAAATATTGCATAATTGGGTATAAATACAATGTTGTTTCCCTCATTTATATACCTAGCATTCAAGAGATCACCAAGAGAATTCACAAGAGAATTCAAAGGCATTCAAGGGTAGATTATCAAGCATTTTAGAGCATTCTTCAAATGCCAATCATCATTTCAAAGATTGCATTCTTCATGTTTTTTATTGTGCTAACAATTATGATGTAGAGTTGATGATTCAAGCAATAATTTCAAACAAGATCAACATCATTCAAGAAAGATTCAAGAACCACATCCATTTCAGTCATTTCAAGCATATTATAGCACCTTATTGCTAGGGTTTGGTGAGCTACAACATTGTTATTTGTTCATTCATCATTCTCCATTCTTATTCTAGTTCATTTCAAGATTTAATGACCAACAAGGGGTTTGACCAAGGAAAACTCCTATTCACTAATCTCACAACATTTTCCCCTCTTCTTTTGTCTGATTTGCATAGCTAGGTTGTAGATTTCTCAAGGAGAAAAGTTGAGGAAAGTTGTCAAATCCCTAAAATTGTCAAAGTTTCCATCAAGTCTTGGAGAAGCTTGGAGAAGACCTACATGTGACAATTTATAGTTTCAGATCTAGAAACTAGTCAAAAAGAGTAGAGTAGACCAAGAGCAATGAAATCAATTCTTGAACTTTTCAAAAATAATAAGTGGATTGATTCACCACAAGTGGAAAATGAGTCCCACTGTATAGGCTTGAAAAATATTTTCATAGATCCCGATACCCTTTTGGATGGAACCTATATCTACACATTCTTCGAGAAGTAGGATTGATTTTCCTAGCTTGGAAAATGAGCCCTAGTCATCATTAATAGTAGATTTTCTAGAATTCTAGACCTTCATTCTACCTTCTTTAATCTCGCAAGTACACACTTTTTGTCTCAAATTTTTGTTGCATTTTGGTCATATTTATAAGTCATTCAAGGTTTGGAATTTCACATTGTATTGCATTATCTTTTCCAAGTCCTCACTTGGTGGTGAACCCCTCATTAGATCTGATTCATCCCTATGATAGTCACTTTGACATATTTCAATCTCCTTTTCATTGAAATCTAAAAGGTTTTTTCTTGAGTGAATAGTGTGAATGTTGTCTCTCTCTCTCTCTCTTTAGGTTCTAAACCCTAAAGGTGAAGGAGAGTCCAAACCAAAAATATTCACCTAATCACATATCATATGGTCAGATAACTGTACATCACAATTCAAGAGCTCCAAAATTTTTTACTAGTTGAGAAGGATGCATAAGATCAGTGGTGTTCCCCATATGTGGAACTTCTTAGAGGATGGGAAAGGAAAGCGGGAGCATGATGGAGAAGGTGCATGTATGAAAAGAGCCTTGGAACGAGAAGAGTAAAGTACAAACATAGTGTAAAGTTGACATATGCAAGATCAATTGTCGAGTGGTGCAATCATGCAATCAGTCCAAGTAGTGAAGGTAATTCTTTAGTTCATATATATTTTCATTTAGTAGATGATACTAAAATTGCAAAATATGAGGATTGTTGTACGCTAATAGGATCTAGTGGGATAAACTCTTTTAGAAGCTCCAATACAGGTACATGGACTATCCATACATGAAAGATGGCTTTCTTTTGTTTTGCATGTACACTTAAAGCATTGAATGATTGCGAGCCAATAAAGTGGGTTGATGAATGGTCTGTAAGAATTCTAACCCCACTTGACACTTATCAACTCCTGATAGCTCTAAAAATCATAGAGATGCAATCATCCATTGACTTTGATCATGTATCGAACCTACTAGAACTGGGTAATATATCTTACTTTCATGTCTTATTTTGATTTTCAATAAATACATCTAACAAGATGAATATATCAATGCAGAGCATATTTATGCGGTGATTGCAAGTGAAGAAAATGAAGAGGGTACATATTATTACTTGTGTTGTATTGATGCCAAAAATAAATTAGAGGCCCTAGCTATATATGGAGAAAACATAAAATATCCTACAAGTTTGATGGTTATTACTAGAACATGGATTAGAAGGTACTCAATTAAGAATGTTGCAGTTTGGTTGTTTAAGGAATTTGCACACATTGGATGATTCTTCACTACTCGAACCTTGTCTTCGCATCCAACATTAATTTGATCAAATATAAGGGAAGACCTATGAACAAGAACTTGTGAAAAGTGTGTGAGTCTGACCATGACGAAATACTTGACACAATAAAGAGTAGAGAAGACCCATATGGTTCCCTCGATTGATTTGTAAGTATGCACATTGAATTTGTAAAGTCGTGTTATTGATCACTGCTTTCTTTCAAGAGTTTATGTTTGGTTGTAGAAGGGTTTGCAAAATTGCATTATTGTTAATTTGAAAAATGATAATTATATGCTTCTCTCTATTGACTACCTTTAATTTGATATTCTCTATTGGTGTTTGATGTCATCTGCATTTAGGATTTTCATTGATGCATTTGTGACTTTCTTTTAACCCACTTATTAATTATATGTTTGATTTAGTGAAGAGATATGCAAGACTAGTGAAGGAGTAAAAAGAGAAAGGCTTCATTAAGGATTATCAACTTAAGAAGAGAACAACATCAATTGCTAGTGCATTTTCTAGTTTCCAATCCTCTGTTTCTTTTGCATTTCATAGGTTTCTTGGATTCTTATATGCTACATGTTTAATGTTAGTTATGTTTATATATATTTTAAATTTATACATAGGATCATCGAGGGTCGAGAAAGTAGAAAAATATGGGCCACATCACCATTGTAGGACCTTCAATCAATCTACTTATAGCATGCATGAAGGTGACAATAGATCTAGTTAGAAGGTGTATGTCTAACACTATTCAATTATTAGTCTTTTAATGATTTTCATGTGAATCCATGTCTGAAATTGTTACAAGAATTGAGTAATGGGAGGATTATTTCCATGCATATATTGCTAAAATTATTGAGAAATGAGAGGATTTTCAAGATGTTCTTCCATCACTATTATAATATTTCTTATTGACTTAATTTATTTTTTGACATACAAAAATTATGAGAAATGAATAAATTAAAATGTTTATATTCCTTAATATATGCCTCAATTAAATGTGTATATTACATTTAAAGTTAGTTGTAATGGTTTATGGTTTACATTTAAAGTTATCTTGAAGGAAAAAAAATGTGGATTTATGACAAAATCTGAAACAATGCCTTCTATTGTACAAAGGCATATTTTATTGCTCTTTTATAAACCCTAGAACTCCTTCCATCATCATTATTTGATATTAAAACTTGATAAAACCTTCCTCATTTAGTATGCTTCAACTTGAGGATAAATTTTGCATCAGATGGCTATGAACTCAACTTTCCAATTAATATGTCCCCACTATATATAATTCTAAACCAATAAAAGGGAATCCATCATTATCAATCTTATCTATTCTTAGGTTTTCTGTGTTTGGCTTTCCAAAATTTACTTTAGCTTCAGATGATTTTTAGAGTGACCATCATCATGATATGTCTCTTTACATAATCTCAAACACCCTTCAAGGGCTTCATTGAAAAGCAATTTACAAGACATCGTAGTACAACTTGCCACCATTGACAACCTAGCCTAATGGCCATCGAAGGAAGGAAAAACACACCAACAAGGGTAGAAAAACATGAATAGTTGGGTCAACAATGTTTCAATAGCCCCCAAAACATTTGAAAACTCCCAAACATTCTTCAACAAGCTAATCTCTCCAAAAAATCACTTGGAATTTGGTGCTCTTGTCAACTTTGGCAGCATAGTGACATGGAAAATAGGACAAACAAAGGATGGAACAACATGAACACATACCTTGGGTTGTCTCAGGTTATTAAAAACATATCACGATGATTCTCAACCCTTTTTGAACTTAGAATATCATGATACAACATTCCAAGACACAAATCAACATTATGGTTTATTGACACAATGCATAAACGATGCACTATTACTTATAAAAAATCAAAAATCAAAGATGAAACATAATCAGTTTTCACTCGTGCACATGAATATCATTAAAATAAGCCCCATGAAATAATTAAAATTCCTTTTGAATTATTTTTTCATAAAATAAAAGACCTTTGACTTAAATACTTTATGGTTGTTCTCTAAGTATTTCATTTTCCTCTATGTATAATTTGATGATACTTTGAATAATTTATGGTGGTTTTCTATTTATTGTAATTAAAAGTGAATTGTAAACAACAAACTTCAAACAATAAAACTTAAGTGATGGAAAAGCTAACTTATAGTGGTTGTCTATTTCTTGCCTTTTATTACTCTCCATGGAAATGTGTTTGTTAAAGTGAAGTTGAAACAACAAAATTAAGTAATGGAAAAGTGGTAGTCATTAAAATTTTTGAATCAATCCGAGCTATGCCGAATCACTCTGAATCACTCTAAGCTATGTTCAACCGACATAATTTGTTAAGACTCCAAAGTGCAAAATGATTGCAATATTTGAGGGGTTATTACTCAGATACCGTGATACTTATAAAATTATTGTATATCCCTATGGGATCATGTTGGACCCCTCTACAATAATCTCTCTCATATTTTTCCATCTTAGAGGCATTGTCTTGTGGTGACGGCTTTTCACTTCAAGAAAAAGTCATCAAATGCAAGTAGTGTAAAGTTGCAAAGTGGTGCAAATTTTATTTTGTACCTCGTGTGACCAAATAAAGTATTCCAACACATCTGGATGAGTATTTTTATGTTAGGAATAGCTCTCTTTCACACCCAAACATGTTGAATCGCTTTGTGCTATGTTCAACCGGCAGAATTCTTTATGAGTCCAAAGTGCCAAATTGTTGTAATCTTCGATGGGATATTAATCAAATACTGTGACACATCGAAAATTCTCATCAGAGCCTATGTGATTGTGTTGGACCCCTCTACAGTAAAATCTCTCTATTTTTTCTATCTCAAAGGCATTTTCCCATGGTGGTGACTTTTCACTTGGAGCAAAAGTTATCAAATGCAAGTAGCGTAAAGTTGGAAAGCAGTGCAATTTTTGGTCTGTAACTTGTGTGACCAAAAGAACTCTTCCAAAACATCTAGGTGGGTACCTCTACACAAGGCATGGTCCTATTTCGCACCCAAACATGTTGAATTGATCCAAACTACTTTCAACCAACAAAATCCCTTATGAGTCCAAAGTACAAAATGACTGCAATCTTTGGCAGGTTGTTACTTGGACACCGTGATACTTAGAAACTTCTTATGTATGCCTATTGGATCATGATGGACCCCTATACAATAACCTCCCTCATTTTTCATGAACTGAAAATAATTTTTCCATGGTGGTGACTTTTCACTTGGACAAAAAGTTGTCAAATACAAGTAGTGTAAAGTTCCAAAGTGGTGCAACTTTTATTCTACAACTCGTGTTACCAAATGAGATATTTCAATGCATCTAGGTCGGTACATTTATGCTATACATGGTTCTCTTTCATAGAAAAACATGTCGAATTGCTCTGAGCTACGTTCAACCGATAGAATCCCTTATGAGTCCAAAGTACAAAAAAGTTGCAATCTTTAATGGGTTGTTACTCATATACTATGATGCTTAGAAAACTCTTGTCTAATCCTATGGGATTGTCTTAGACCCCTCTACAATAACCTCTCTTGTCTTTTGCTATCTCAGAGGATTTTACCTAATGTGGTGACTTTTCACTCAGAGAAAAAGTTGTCAAATGCAAGTAGTGTAAAGTTGCAAAGTGGTGCAACTTTCATTCCACAACTTGTTTGATCAAATGAACTATTCAAATGTATCTCAGTGGGTACATTTACGCTAGGTATGGTTCTCTTTTGTACCCAAACATTGATTTGAGCTACATTCAATCAACATAATCTCTTATAAGTCCAAAGTACAAAATGACTACAATGATTGACGGGTTGTTACTCAGATACCATGAGACTTCAAAATTTCTCATTTGAGCCTATGGGATATAATTGGATCTCTCTACAATAGTCTCTCTCACTTTTTTTTTTTTTTAATCTTGGAGGCCTTTTTCCATGGTAACAACTTTTCACTTGGGAAAAAAGTTGTCAAATGCAAGTAGTGTAAAGCTGCAAAGTGGTGCAAATTTTGTTTTGCCATTATTGTGACCAAACATACTATTTCAACACATTTTTGTGCACTTTTTGCACACACGCCCCACTGGCGATGGGGACCCTCTTTTTGCTTGCTCTTTTTACTGATTTTTCTCTAGGTTTGACGCTTTTCCCTTAAGGGATAGGTTCCTTTGATTTTTGGCCTTCTGCATCAGTTATAGAAATCAAGGCTTTATGTGCACTTGGGGTGCTTGGGTTGCAACACTTTGATCTCAAGCCATCATTGGAACTTCATGCCTTAATCTAAAATTCCATTTGTAAGAAAAATTAGCTAAGTCCAGGAAAGGCTCAAAGATTTCCTCCTCTCTCTAATTTTCTAAAGGGATTAGCCTTCATAAAATCTGAGGTACCTTGGATTTTCTGGATTCAGTTTCTTTCGAAGAATCTAGTCCCTGCTAGATTTTCTGAATTCTTCCCATGTTCATATCTTCAAGCTTTTGTCGGGTCCTATGAAGGCATTTATTTTTTTGACAAATCTTCAATTTTTTTTTTCTTGAATGAATTTGAATATTTGATTTGATCAAAATGGTGATGAATTCTGTGCAAAATCTTTGAAGCTTGAAAATTTTCC
This sequence comes from Sequoiadendron giganteum, assembly GCA_007115665.2. Lineage (NCBI taxonomy): Eukaryota > Viridiplantae > Streptophyta > Pinopsida > Cupressales > Cupressaceae > Sequoiadendron > Sequoiadendron giganteum. The sequence continues at coordinate 333,924,684 of CM021100.1, forward strand.
CCTTCATGAAGTCTCTAGTATATGTTAAACTCCAATTTTATTTCACCAAGCACTTCTCCTCACTTTGAAGGTTTTAGGTGATATCATAATGAACTTTTTTGTGGTGGATTATTTATTTTGATTTTCATCAAGTTGTGGTTTTGATAGATGGGCATGTGCTATGAGCTAACAGTACTAAAGGAATAATTTTAAGTGTGGATTTCATTGGTTAATGTAGGGATGGATTTGGTGAAGAGAAAACTCCTCAAAAAATTTGGAGACTCTCAGATTCCATGAGGACACATTTCAAAGATTCCGCCTTACAAAGAAGTTCTTGAAGTTAAAAAATTTCAAAGAATCCAGACACAGTTGTATTCCTCGACAGGGATGAATCCTCAAAAGCAGAGAATTCCATGAGGACACTAAAGTCAAAAAGGATTGTGTGGAATTCATATAGGACTGACATGAAAAGGGGCCAACACCTATAAAAATATTTCATCATGCGATCATGTGTTGGCTGAATGAAACTATGGGAGACTAAAGTTTATGCATGAACTTCTTCTATCCATATGGAGAACTCAACAATATAAGAGTGGCAAGCTTTAATGCAGAGGCAACGAATAGGGGAAGAATGATGCAATCGACGTATAAGAAGGAGGGTTTTTGAGAGGAGCATATGCCTCAGATTTGAAAATAATCAGTGAGAGAGGATGTTTTTATCAATAGCTGGTGAATGGTTTATAATTTCATAGATGCTTAACTCGCTCGGCCAAAGCAGGATCACATGACTATGGGTTATGTGCAATGAAAATAACTTTTGAATTTTACACCAATGATGCAACATTAAAGGAATGATGATATAAGAAACCATTAGTAGGTAGTAGATACTGTTAACACAAAGTGGTGTTTAAGAAATTTCGCCAGCATGCATAATTCACAAAGGAAGAAAAGTTTATAGAATCTGGACACAACCGAATTCTCTGAAGGTGAAAAATCCCCATGAGGGGAAAATTCCTCAAGTTGTAACTTCATTAAGTTTTGATCATGAATCAATGCAAGCTGATAAATGAAGTTATATTTGTAATACATCGATTTATAAAATGTTATAGATATTATAAAGCTCGGGTGACCAAGCATCTCCATCAATTAAAGGGTGAGCAAAAAAGCATGTTGTTGTTATACATATTCCACTTTGTTTGAAACTATATTCAACAAAACGTTGTTCTTGCATTCCTTCTTTGATTCAAATCCACAAGATTGTGTTGATTTTATAGGACTACATTTATGTTTGCGAATTGAGAGGTTGCAATTTGGTGAAGCTTGGTAATAAACAAATAATCCTCCTCGAGGAAGAATAGGTGAGAGGATAATAGTGTTTGTGAGATCATGAACATTACTCTACAATCGACAAAATATTGAATGATAGGTTTAAGAATTGTACAAGAAGTTGTATGGGTGATGGCGCCATTGCATAGTATGATGTATGATGGTATGATAAGAATAACCAAGGAAAAGGAACAACAATCACTTGAATACTGCACCATTTGCATACAACGTTATCAAGACTATATGACTTGACAAACATGTTATTACATCAAAGTATGATGATAGAATGAGGAAGTCATGGCCAAATGCAAGACATAGTGAATCTACAAACTTGATTGCATATTGAAAAATGACTTAATCGCACTCAAAGTAAAATTTAAAACTAAGATAATGCATGAAAAAAAATAAAAATTTGAATGGTGAATTTTGATTCTTATGAGATATTAGATTTTGAAAGACCTCCGATATATGAGAATTTATCATCAAACAACTCGTAAATAAATAGCTGATGTTTCAAGGTGTGGAAGAATTGATACTAGGAGGTATTAAATGGGAGTGCGCTTTGAATCCAACCAATAATGAGAAAGGAAATTTAGATTGAAGTAGAAGCTGTGAAAGAGTGAAGGCTTTGGGCGTTTTGTGGACAATTGGAATTCGTAAAAAAAAAAGTGGGTCTTAGAGAATCTATGTATACAAGAAATCCCTGAAAGGATTAAGTTTTTAAAATTTTGTCTACATACAATTTCTCGTAGGAATGAACATTAAAAAAATCCAGACCATGCTGGATTGCCCGAAGCACTAAAATCCTCAAAGGTCATTTTATCTGTGCCCACTCTAAATCCTTGAAAACATGTGAAGTCTTGAAGTTTATGAGTACAATGAATGATGGAGGAGGATCTTAAAATGTGGCTACTGATGAATGAATTTGTGAACTGAGTATCAATTGGATGGACAGTTAAATTTTCTAATTAGTAAATATGTTGTATCATACATAGAATCAGCGGACCTAATAATTGAAATAGTGAACAATAAAGACAGGAATTAGTAATGTATGTGTTGACGTGTGTATTATGACAACGCCAACACAGATAAAAATATCCAATGGAAACTCTATTCTCTCTTGATCAAAGTGTTCCGCATGCTAAGATTGCGTGAAAGTTCATGTGTTCGACTCCAAGGTTCCTTTAATGCGAATAGACTCAGTTTGTTGATGTGAATATGTTGGGTATTCCAAGGGGACTTACGTAATTGTTTGATTTTATATGCTCAAGCAAATGAAGGGTTTTGACTATTATGCTCTGGTATTTAAATGGATCGGGAAGTGCTGAATTTACAGGAGGTTAGGATAGTAATTCTACAATCTATTTCTACGGGTGGAATGCAAGGATTAGTTTTGACAGTCTTCAAACCAAACTTCATTTTGTCTCCCCTTCGGACAACTCTGACAAAGCTGATGCAATCTTCAAAGGATGGATGAGATGTTCAAATTGAGATTCACTATGTGCACCTCTTCACAACGAAGCAAGTGGGCACACTAAACACAATCGAAGTTAAGTGCTGAGATTCCAGTTGACCACGCAGGAGCAGCATTGCCATCAACAAGTCCGCTAGTGGTATGGATATGGGAAGATATGCCCAAACTAATGTCACATTCCACAATTAACCCTACTTGCATGAAAACAAATCTACTTTACTTTACTCTATTCAAATTGGAAAGACGAAAAGATCTCGTCAACTACCCACAACACAAAATGAAGTCACCAATCAATGAAATCTTTATATCATGAGAGTCTTACACAACAATATTTTCCAAAAACTTTCAAACGGAAAGTCTTCCTTTCCTTTCCAACTAAGCTAACTCCTAGCTCTACTTTAACTTCTATAAATCTATATCTTTGTCTAGCTCTGATCTATCTCTAATTCTAATTCTAACTGTTTACAAATGAGGGGGGATGCCCCTTTTATAATGAGTCCAATTAGTGGACGGTTCAGATCTTATTACAATAAAGGGCCTAGATTGAGCCACCCATGCCATAATTAAGGCTTCTGCCCTAAAAACTGCCACCGAGAGGAGTGGGGCAATGAATGTGCCCTCCACTCCTCATCAATGCACCATACCCTACGATCAATGCATGTCATCCTCCTCTAGAAGGTCATCATCTAGAAGGGCGCTAGCCTATAGAGCTTTGATGAAAATTTGGATTCTGGCAAGAAGGACTTGCCCAGTTTCTTGATCACAGCTTGTCTGGACTCGGTGTGGTTGTTTCTGCCTGTAGCTCTTCTGCTTGATTCCGCCATTCTCAACTGTCTTGTTTACTTCAGCTGTGAAATTTTTGTATTTGCAATAGCTCTTGAGACTTCTTTTAAATTTTTACTTCTCCTCTAGAATAAATGTACTTTCACCAACTTGTAAATGTCTTCACAAGTATCAAATTTCAGTAAATGCAGCCTTCTTAACTTCAAATTTCTCAGCAACTTTAGACCTAACCTTGTTTATTTCAGCAGTCGGATGAAATTCCTTCACAAAGTCAAATCCTCTCAGCAATTGCAGTAGCTTAGAAATTCGCACTTCTTAGCAACTTGAGACTTCACCAAGCTAAGTCGCACTTCCTTCAGCAACTTCAACCTCTGCAAATTTTCACTTAGCAATCTCCAGCTATCTCACAACTTCGAATTCCTCAGCAACTGCAACCTCTTCAAAAATTCGTACTTTCCACTTAGCCAATATTTTTGCATTCAGCAGCTAGTGAGAGGAATGAAGAGGATTTTAAAATCTTATAGCCAAGTCAAATTCCTACAAAGGCTATACTTAGCAAATTTTTGAATTCATTTTCCCTCTCTTTTCGCAGTTGTAACACTTGTCATCTGAGGCATAGGAATCTCAAACTTCTAGAATTATGAATTCATCATCTCTGCACAGGCCTGCCTCGTCGCATTTGATTTTTTTTTAAATATTAAATCCTTCAGTTGCTTGAACAATTTTGAACTGTCTGGCTAAGTCATTTGATCTTGTCTTCGCTTTGGAAAAATTATCTAGCTCAAAACTTCTAGCGAAGTGCCTCTCATTCATTTTTTTTGTTTTCCTTAGAGAAATTTCTCAATTTTTCCTTAGGAATTTTATTTAAAATAGGCACTAGGCAAAATATCCATCGAAATGATGTGGACATGGCGTGGTGTAAGCTTGAATCACTTCTGAATTGTGAATGCTTAATACCTAGAAGAGAAATCCTTCCAGAATCCATTGTTTTCATGTGTATCCGGACGAAGGGGTACTTTTAATTTTTATTATTTAAAAATAATAAAATGACTAGTGTTTATTTCTTCCCCTTCGGATGTCTTTCACTCCTGCAATTTCAAGCTCCTCTGCCTTGGCAAATTTTCTTGATTTTTTTCCTGAAGAATTCTCCCTCTAAAGATTTTCATAACTCTAGAAATTCTTGGCATCATCCTCTAGACATCGCCTTCATTTTCTCTTGAGAAAATACTTTAGGAAATATTTTAAAAAATATAAATTTTATCATTTTACCTCTGAAGGGCGCATATAGCATGTCATTTTCCATTTCCTCCCTTAGGCAATTCCATGCCTAGACTTTCTTTTCTCACTTAGCAATTTTGACGCCTAGGCCTTATTTCCCCCCTTGGCGCATGGTGACTCCTCACCTTCCTTGAGCGCATATGCCATAGTGGACTTCCACTTTCAAGTGCATTTCATCCTCTATGTTTTTAGCTTTCACCTTCTTACCTTTTATCTTGGGCGCATATGCCATGGAGAAGAGGAACTATCTTGAGCGCATTTACCATATGTGAAAGACTTTCCACGCCTAGACTTGACTCTTCACCTCCCTTTGGGACATATGGGCTAGGCCACTTCCATGTTTGAGCACATTTCACCTTTGCAAAGGAAAGATGCCATCATCTTGTGACCCTTCAGCTTCCTTTGGTGCATATGGGCTAGGCTACTTCCATCTTTGAGCGCATTCATCACATGTGAAAAACTTTCCACACCTAGGTGTCCCTTCACCTTCCTCAAGCACATTTTGGCTATGTAGCTTCCTTTCCTTAGGCACATTTTGCATGTGAACATCGAATTCCACCCATGTGGTGGCTCTTCATCTCCTCTTGGCACATTTGCTAGTGTGAGAGGGAAATTTCTTTGCCCATGGTGTCTCTTCACCTTCCCTAGGTGCATATAGCCTATGGTACTTCGATTTCTAAGCACATTTGAGGTGTGTGGGGAAATTTACACGCCTTAGGTGACTCTTCATCTCCTCTAGGTGCATATAAGCATGTTGACTTCCCTCTTTGAATGCATTTGAGGATGCCTTAGGAAATTTTTTGAATGTCTCTTGAATATTTCCATGCTTTGGGTGACCTTTCACCTTCCCCAGGCACATATGGGGGTATGAGGAGGAAAATCTCTTGCCTTAGAAGAATTTCTATGCCTCTTGAAGGCACGTTTCATCTTTGCTCAAGGAAATCTCACACTTAGAGATTTTTGTATCTTTTATTCCTCTTAAGGGCATATGAGGGTGTTTGTCTGTCAGCTATTGTTTATAAATTTCCAACGCCCTAGGTGACCTTGGCTTTCTATTTCTAGTAAACCCAGAGAAATTAGGGTTTCATTACATTTCACCCTATCCCTAATTGGAGCTGATGTGGCTATGCATCCATTTGGTTTTGCTATCCTATTCACATCTTATCTAGCACAATACATGCTATTTTTAGCAAACCCCAGAATTGATCAATTTTCGTATCTCTATTTGCTTTGAAATTTGTTCCAGTTGCTTTTGATGCTGTGAGAGACCCGTTCATACTTGCTTCTGGCGATGATGCGCTATTTTTTAGCCACCTGATATTTATAGTAAGTTTCAAAGTTGCTTATCTTTAGTAGCTCCGTTCAACCTAATAACTTGAGTGCTCTGTTCAAACCAACTTTCGGCGTAGACCTGCTATTTATAGCCGTGTCCTGACTTACTAAAAATAATAAGTCCTCCGATTTTGCTCAAAATTTGCTAGTAAGTAGCCTAAAAGATGTTGATCATGGTGGCGTGCTTCGTTTTGACATCTCTACATTTTGCTTCATCTATTTTTAGACATGGCAGGGAAACCCTAATTTGACTTGCATGTGCTCCTGACTGCTTCTGATTGCCTTGATTTATACTGTTTGTCATTCTGCTCGCTGGAATGAAGTGCTAGGTAGCCGTCAGACTAAAGCTGCTATTTATAGTAAGTGTCCAGAAAGTGGTCCATCAGATGTTGGACGAGTTTGTATGTCACAGTGCTCGTGGGATCTCAAAAAACCCAGAAAAACCCAAAAAACTGGTCAAAGTTCTAGCACTAGCTAAAAATAGTAAGTCCCTAAAAACTGACTCATTCCGCTTGCATGTCATATCATTGCGAAGCTCTCACAAAACCCACATGGAATATCCAGACATGTGTTGAAAATCACTGCATACAAACCCTAAAAGTAGCCTTTGAAGGCTGTACTCTAAAAGTCCTCAACTCAGTTTGCATGTTATACCATTGTGAAGGTCTTGCAAAACCCAGATCCATTCTCCAGTCATTCACCGAAGAGTTGCTTGTCTAAACCCTGAAAATAGCCTCTGAAGGCTGAACTGCTAAAAATAGCTAGTTATCTGAATCTATTCAAATTTCGCATGTAGGCACTCTGAAGCTACCTGATTGTGTTGAAGTCATTAGAATCCCAAAATCCTGAGGAACAAGCCTCAAATTAGGTACTTACTAAAAATAGTAAGTTGTCGGATTTCAGTGAGATTTCAAGGGGATTATGCCTTGAGCTTTCCGATCGTGTTGCTGCATTTGGATTTCACCTTAGTAATTCAATCTTGACCTCAAACGGGTCTAAAGGATAGAAACCATAAATTTGTCAATTACTTCAACTGAGGTCAAATAGGACATCCCCAAAAGGACAAAAGATCAGAGATAGAGAGAACCAAAGCCAAAAGAGCAAAATGGAGCAAAAATTAGGGGGTCCCCATCTTGGATGGGGTGATGTGTGAAAAGGTCACAACATCTGGCGACTCCACGAGAAAGTGTTGAAAAACACTTTAAGATTAGCCTTGGCCCAAGCCCTTTAGCCATCATACAGAAAGATATTTACTCAAAAGGGGAGAAGAATCCGATATTGGATCAAAACAACTTCATCTGAGATCCTTTGAACATATGTGTTTGTCTCACCTCTAAGCCAACTTGACTTCTGAGATCAACTATGGTGAGTTATATAAGTGTCTTCACTTCAAAAGCATCCTGGACATTGCCTCACTGCCAATCAAGCATCCATAGCCCCAATGAGGTTGTCGCTACAATTCTCACAAATATTGCTCCACTGCCAGCCAGGCGTCCATAGCCCCGGTGGAGTTATTCGTATATTCCCAAACCAATATTCAAAGTATGATATTTCTTTCATTTTCTTTCTTTTGATATTTCTCTTTCAGCATATTTCTTTTTTCCTCTCGATTTTCCATCAATTCCATAATTGGTTGGCAAGCAGTGAAGCTACCGATGGGTTTGAGAATTGCAGTGGCGCTGAAACAAGATGTAAGATTTTCACCTACCATAACCTCTCCCAAGAAATCAAAATGACTCAAAGTATTTTGCTGAACAAGTAGGACATTATGATCTCAGATGCATGTGTTGAGACATAATAACTGATTAGCCTTCTGAGTCGAGTTTGTATGAGACCGGGTGATGATAAGAGGAAAACAACCTTGGTGTTGTATCATTCATAAAAATCCCATGGAAGTAAACTAGACTGTATAGAAATATCATCACCCCCATATGTAATGGGAGAACCCAAAAATCATATCCATTCCAAACCCAAACCAAAACAACTTGAGCGGACAACTCAAGGGAAGAAACACCGAAACCAAAAACCCAGAGGGCAACAAACCAAAACAAAAAACCAAAAGGGAAAGCGGAAAAAAAAACAACCTAATCTAACTATGTACAAAATAGGACCCAGGAGGGAACCTACGCTTGGAAATAATGCTTGAGGAACCGCCCATTGACTGGCAATGGGATATCCTCCCCTATTAACGCTTTCAATTTGAATGCATTATCTCCTAGGATCTAAGAAATCTGATATGGGCCCAGCCATAATTTATCGAACTTGTCGTGATCACCTCTTCTTTCATGGGCCTTATCCCAACATAAAACTAAGTCTGAAATCCTAAAGGCCTTGACCTTGGCCTATTTGTCAAACCATCTTTTCATGACTCCTTGATGCTTGGCCAAATTTTCCAGTGCTTCATCTCTTTTCTCCTCCAAATGCATCAATTGGGACAACCTGACTTGAACTCTGTCCTCACCCTCGAGATATTCCTACATGAACCGAAGAGTAGGAATCTTCAACTGCACTGGGAAGACTGGATCTTTCCCATATACCAAGTGATAAGGAGATGTTCCCAAAGAATTCTTCGTTCTGGTCCTATCTGCCCACAAAGAAAACCTTAGTTGCGTGTGCCAGTCCTTGGGGTTCTTATCCAACAGTTTCTTGATAGCATTCATCAAATTCTTATTTGTGGACTCTGCAAGTCCATTCCCCTGCGAGTAGTATTTAGATGAGAATTTCAATGCATTCCCATATTCAAACGCCTAGTTTGAAAACTTCAAAGATGAAAAGGCAGGGCCATTGTCGCACACCAAAGCGTGTGGACACCCAAATCTTGTAATAATATTCTCTTTGAGGAACTTAATGACCACATTTGTTGTGCAAAGCTTGAGAGCTTGAGCCTCCATCCATTTGGTGCAATAGTCTGTAGCTGTCAGGATATACTTGTGTTGTGCCGATGATGGTGGATTAATCATTCCAATAAAGTCCAACCCCCACTTAGCAAACGACCTGACTTCAATCACTAGCTGCAAGGGCATAGCCAGATTCTTTTATCTGTATGCGGTTGTCTGGTAGATATGGCAAGTCTTCACATGTTCATAGGCATCTTTAAAGAGTGTATGCCAATAATATCCTGCTCTTGAAATCTGGTGTGCTGTGGCCAAACCACCTCCATGACTTGTTCCAAATTTCTCATGGAAGTGTTCCATTAGTTGTCTAGCCTCTCTTTTTCCTACACATCTCAAATAAATCTCCTCGTGATTCCTTCTATAAAGTACTGATCCCTGCAGCATAAATCTCTAGCTCTTCATTCTTAAAGCTCTTCTTTGCACTGGATTCAAATGTGAGGGAAATCTGTGATTCAACAGATAATAGACAGTGTTGTCGTACCATTCCCCGGGGGACACTTCTTGTAACATGTAATTTTGTTGTATTAATCCAGGTCCTGCCATTGCAATTGTTTGTGCCAAGGCTTGTCCTCGTACTAACTTCATCGGCTATATCTCTATGTCATATTCTTGCAAGCTGGCGACCCACTTGCCTCTTCTTTCTCCTAGTTCATTCTACATTAACAATGTTTTCACCGTGGCATCGAGAACTATTGCATGGACTTTGCTCCTTAGGATATAGTGCCTGAATTTCTTAGCTGCCTTCACTAGGGCATAAGCCTGCTTTTCCACATTGGGTTATCTTAATTCTGCTTCCTTCAACGGTGCACTCATAAAGGCAATTGGATGCTTGTCCTTTTCTTATGTTCTTTGGGTCAGTACTGCCACACAAGTGTGCTCTGAAGCAAAAGAGTATAGGTAAAATGGCTTTGAATAATCCGGACTAACCAGCACCGGAGCATCCACTATTGATTGTTTGATTTCCTCGAATGCCTTCTTTATTTGAGGAGTCCATTCTAATTTTGCATCCTTCTTCAGCATCTCATTCAATGGTCTGATGATTTTAGCAATCCTAGTTATAAACTTTCTCACAAAGTTGATCTTTCCAAAGAAAGACCTTAACTCTTTCTGACTCCCTTGCATGCCAATTCTTGAAATTTCCTCAATGTGGTCTGGGTCAATTGATATGCCCTGTTTTGAAAGGACATGTCCCAACAATTTCCCTTCGATGACTCCGAACATGCATTTCTTTGAATTGAGAGAAATTCCAAATCTTCTGCATCTTTGGAAGATCTTCTTCAAGTCTTCAACATGATCTTCCCTCTTTTTGGAGAACACTGTAAGGTCGTCCATGTATATAATAATGCATTTCCCAATTAAATCCTGGAAAGCGATGTCCATGGCCCATTGAAATGTGGCCCTAGCATTGATTAAGCTGAAAGGCATTCTCCTGTAAGCGAACGTGCCCCACTTGGTGGTGAAAGCTGTTTTCAATCTATCTACTTCTTCAACCATCACCTAGTTGTATCCTGAATAACTGTCCAGGAAGGACATCATTTGGGAACCATTCACAATTTGCAACACCTCATCTAGTGAGGGCAGGGGATAAGTATCTTTCTCAGATGCTCTGTTTAGGTTCTAAAAGTCAACACACAACCTTATCTCTCCATTTTTCTTTCTAACGGGTACTAGATTGGCGACCCATGTTGAGTGCCTTATTGGGAAAATGATTTTGGATGAAAGGAGCTTCCTTACCTCCTGATATATCAATTGTTCTAGCAGAGGGTTCACCGGCCTCTGCCTTTGTCTGAATGGTTTGTTTCCCGGCTTTAACAGGATTGTGTGCGTGATCAAGGTAGTGTCATATGTCTTTAAGTCCTCGTAACCCTAGGCTACCACATCAGAGAACTCTCTCAATGCTTGCACTATTCCTTCTCTTTCTTCTGGGGTACAAACCTTACCCACAAATACATTCTTGACTTGCTCATATGTTCCCAAGTTAATTGTTTCACATTCATTTCCTTGAGTACCCTGATTTTTGCTCAATTTATCAGGGTCAAAGAGCCTTTCCAACTCGACCATTCCTCTAGGAATGACATTTGTTCTTAAATTTAAGATTCCTTCAGCATCAAATTCAGCTTCCTCGATTTTTTCCTCATCTATAATTTGTGCTTCAAATACTCCTAAGTTTGTTAAGAATTCTAAAATCTATTTATCATCATCAAATACTTGGAAATTCTTTATATTGTCTGGAATTGAAGGTGTGGAGATCAATTCCACCGTGAACTTCTTTAGACCTTCCAACTTTAGTGGCTCTAGTGAACTGGCTGCCTGTGCGAGGGAATTTGCTACTGGATTTTTAGCTCTGTACACCTATTTGATGTTGAAAGCATCGAAGCTTTCGATCAAGTCCCATACTCTGTTCCGGTAACGGCCCAACCTTTTGTCATGACAAGCATACTGTTTTCTTACCTGGCAGACCACTATGTTAGAATCCCCAATGGTGTGCATAATCTTGGCACCTTTATCTATTGCTAGGATTAACCCATGAATCAAAGATTCATATTCAGTAACATTGTTGGTGCAAGGGAACTGGAGCCTGCAAGCACCTAGATACGCTTCTCCCTTGGGGCTGACGAGTTCAAATCCTGCTCCATTCCCTTTCTTAGACTTTGACCCATCAAATCTCAAAGTCCATACTTTATCTTCTGTATGATTGCTATAGGTCATAGGATCATTCTTTTCTACTATGGGCTCAATCTTCTCACTTTCTATCCATTCCTTCATCACGGAGTCTTTTCCTTCATTTAACTTTTCTAGTTCTTCTACCAAAGAGACCTATGGAACTCTCTTTGAAACTTGTTCTATGGCCATTTTGCACATGGTGCATGTGAATTCTGGATGGAATGCCTCATGGATCCTGTACCAATTAGGCATTAGCATACTGTTGATGGAAACATTCTTCCCTAATTCCATTCTTTGCTTGACATTCTCCAACACAAAATTTCTAAAATTTTCAAACATCCCCGCACCATCGCTTGAGTCATCTTCAATCAACACTTCAGTGGAGGAGGACGTGCCCTCTAAAGGTTTTTCCTCAGTCACGCTCTGCAGCATGAGGACCTCTTGCTTGACTGGCTTGTATGAGCCCAAATCAGTTTCTGCAAATAAGACTTCATTATTATCACCATACTCAGTGATCATCAACCTGAGCCGTGGTGTGCTCTCTACTCTTATCTAGTTAGGGATTCCTCTCCAAGGCAACCACATATGAGAAAAGTCAGTGGCAATATACCCATTCAAATTTCGACACTAGTCTCTGCTAAGCAGCATGCCATACCCATCTGGTATATCTACAATGGAAATATCAATATGGCTTTGGATTCTAGGATCCGTGGCTAGCTGCATGTGAATGTCGTTTAGTTCCCCAATAGTGGGAACTTCAGTTTTGTCTAGCAGGGTTACTTTCTTGTTGGTGCGAAGTACGATTAGACCTAACCTTTCGCATACCTTTAAAGGAATGACGTTGCTTGAAGCTCCGGAATCAATTAAATAGTTGTGTAGCATTTTTCCGAATATTCTAACTGAAACTAAGAATGGGGCTGGTTCATCCTTCCCTTGATAAAACACGACTAGTTTTCTTCTTTCTTCTACTACATCATTTTGCTTTTCATCTTTCTTGTCTGGTTGAACTTGTTGATTTTGAATCTCATTTCTTGTATTCTGCTTAATCTTTGTGATCTCATCAGGCTGAAAACCTCTCTTAGCCTCGCCTTTTCTAGGAGTGCTAGCAGAATGTAATACCATTCCCTCAAAGTTCTAGGGCTGTTGTTGTGTCTCCCAAGAATTATAGGATGTTTGGGGCACATTCTACACTACGTTTGTGTTTTATGCAGGATGGGGCTGCGCGAGAATTTGGGGATTTCTTGGCACATTGGGTGCCTCTTGTGATGTATTTCTCGTGGAGGGATTTTTAGTCAATGCCCTTAGAAGAGTGTCTCTTACCTCTTGAACCTTCATCAGCTCATAAAGTGGCAGACTTACTTTTATCTTCCTAAATTCTTCCAATACACAGGAGCTCAGCCTCTTTATGTCCTCTCTAGGAGAATTCTCCTTCTATCCTTGGACTAACTGGTAAACTAGTTGCTGAAGCATTTGTGGTCCATTTGATCTTGCTTGTGTGGGACCCTATTGTCTGTACTCTAGAGAGTCTTTTGGTGCAACTGGCATGTTACTCGCATTGGGATGCAGTGGTGTAGAAAAGTTGTTCGGTGGCATTGATGAGGTCAACGACTCATGTCGGGGATAACCTCTCTGATACACTTTAGGAGGCCCACTTCCAGTCATCTAGAGGGCTTGCACTTCTTTAACTCCTTCCACCAGGACACTATTGTTAAGAGGTGGGAAATTGTAGCCGTCTCTGCTTAGAGGTTCATCTGGTGATGCGTATGTAGCATGGACCTCTGAAGGTGCTTGAGTCTCTAGCATACCTATGGGACCATTCGCCGAAGCTGGCGCAAACTTCTGATTAACTAACAGTGGCGTATAACTTTGGAATTCAGGTGGGAACTTGAAATCTTCTAAGATCAAGGCCTGATCATATCGGGGTGATGGGACTATTTCATACCTCGTAGTTGGAGGATTCTCCGTAGGTTCTATGTTTTTCACTTCTCCTCTGAAGATGTTAGCGGCCACTTGAAACTCATGGCATTGTAGATCAGAATTCTAACTAGTATTGTGTAATCTACACCATCCTGATAGGGCGGCCTCTGCCAAATATACTCTATCTGCCGGATAGTTCTCTGGAGGCAGCGGGTTATCTAGTGGTGTAGGGACACCTCCATTGTTGGGCCCCGTATTCCAAGATCTCTTTTGGAACCCTTGATTGTTGTTCCTATACCCATGATTGTTCTCATGACCGTATCCTTGATGGGTATCTTGATGGTGATTCAAAGGATTATTGTGATATCCTCGATTAGCACCTTGATGTGCTTGATTGTTTCTTTGCATGGATTGTATTTGATTATTCTGATTTTTGAGGTATGTTACCTCAGTTGACAACCTTTCCACTTGTTCCACCAAATCTTTGATTTCATCTCTTTCCTATTGAGTCTATGTTAGTGGTACTGTGTTCTGTAGATAAACAGGCTATGCGACCGATGCTTAAGACATAGGTGCCCCAAGATGGAGAACTAACTGATTTGATGGGGCAACTATTTGGTAAGCTAGTTGTCAAAGCGGATTCAATGCTAGAACTTGCTGATTCTAGGTTTGTATCTGACTGCTCGTAGTACTTAAGCTAGTGTATAGTGAGGGACCAGTTGTATTTTGTCCCATGTTTTGACTTAATTCAATCGCCTTAGCGTAAGCTAAGTTCATATTTGTTGGAGCGAGGTGAGCTTCTCTCACAAACATTGTAGTTAGTGGATCTAGCGTCGCGTAGTAGTTTTCTCTAGCATCTGTGATAGTGTAAGGAGTTTGTAATCTCATGAGAGCCTTTTGGAATCTATTATTAAACACATGAATAGGCTCTTTCTCTTGTCTCCTTACTTCTACAAACTGTCTGAACAATTCTGTAGGAGTGATGGGGATGTCGAACTTTCTGACAAAGGTCGTCTTCATCTGCTCCCATGTTTTGATTGAACCGAATAGTAAATGTATGAACCAATAGTGGGCCTCATCCCCCAAAGAATAGGGAAACAACCTACAAGCCACATCAGCATATGCAATTTTTCTATTGCATAGGTGGTCCTCAAACATTTTAATGTGATCCTCAGCAGTGTATTTTACATCGTGGACGTGGAACTTGGAGCAAAAACTCTCTGGGTTCTTTGGCATGTCATGATAGTCGGCAAAATCCAACAGGGAAGGGTTAGTGACCAACCAAGTAGCACCATTTGCAACAGGCTGGGCCATTGCTTGCCTTCGTCGATATATAGTTGCTAGGGCTGTTTGTTGCACAACAACAACTAGCATAACTTGAACTGTTTGTTGCTGGATTGCTACTAGTGTGGTATCTCGTACTGGTCCCTATTCGGCGAACCTTGAAATGCTAGGCGGAGTTCTAAATAAACTGGAAACCTCTTCGCCACTTACTGCTTGCTCACTTGATTGAGCTTCTTCGCTTGATATAATTTCTTCACTTGAGGGAGCCTCTCCATCTGATTGAGTACTTCTCTTCTTCCTCATTCTGGTAGGTAGCTCTATAAGTTCCTTGGATGAATTGGGTGCAGACCTCAAAATTCTTTTCAACTTATCCGGTGAGAATGAACTGATGCGATCCAGGATGAAACTGCTCCTTTACTGGCGACACACGGGAGCAAGTGGTTGTCTTTGATTCAACAAATCTCTTTCAATAGCAACTTGGATCTTGATAGCTTTCTCTTCTTCTTCTTCCAACACGAAGCTTGTTCTCATGTACTCAGTTGCACTCCTCTTTGTCTTCCACGTGAGATTGTTCAATCTTGAAAGGATGTCTTCTTGGTCGTCGTTGAATCCCAAATTTGGCTGCAACATCGGAAATATCTCTTTATGAGGTAGCACCATCTTGGTACATTATACTTTTTTAGAATTCCTTTTGCTTGAGTTATAAAAAGTAGTAGCCCTCCTTCTAGCGCCAATTTTGTTCACGTGTGTTTTATGACAACGCCAGCATAGAATAAAATGTCGAACGACCACTCTATTCTCTCTTGATCAATGTGTTCTGCATGCTAAGATTGCGTGAAAGTTCATGCATTCAAATCCAAGGTTCCTTTAATGTGAATAGACTCAGTTGGTTGATGTGAATATGCTGGGTATTCCAAGGGGACTTACATAATTGTTCGATTTTATATGCTCAAGCAAATGAAGGGTTTTGACTATGATGCTATGGTATTTAAATGGATTAGAAAATGCTAAATTTAAAGGAGGTAAGGATATGAATTCTACAATCTATTTCTACGGGTGGAATGCAAGGATTAGCTTTGACAGTCTTCAAACCAAACTTCATTTCGTCTCCCCTTCAGACAACTCTAATAAAGCTGGTGCAATCTTCAAAGGATGGATGAGATGTTCAAATTGAGATTCACTATGCGTACCCCTTCACAACGAAGAAAGTGGGCACACTAAACACAATCGAAGTTAAGTGCTGAGATTCTAGTTGACCATGCAGGAGCAGACTTTCCGTCAACAAGTCTGCCAATGGTATGGATACGGGAAGATATGCCCAAACTAATGTCACATTCCACAATTAACCCTACTTGCATGAAAACAAATCTACTTTACTTTACTCTATTCGAATTGGAAAGACGAAAAGATCTCATCAACTGCCCACAACACAAAATGAAGTCACCAATCAATGAAATCCTTATATCATGAGAGTCTTACACAACAATCTTTTGCAAAAAATTTCAAAGGGAAAGTCTTCCTTTCCTTTCCAACTAAGCTAACTCCTAGCTCTACTTTAACTTCTATCAATCTCTATCTCTATCTAGCTCTGATCTATATCTGATTCTAATTCTAACTGTTTACAAATGAGGGGGATGCCCCTTTTATAATGAGTCCAATTAGTGGACAGTCCAAATCTAATTACAATAGAGGGCTCAGATTGAGCCACCCATGCCCTAATTAGGGCTTCTACCCTAAAAACTACCACCGAGAGGAGTGGGGCAATGAATGAGCCCTCCACTCCTCATCAATACAGCATACCCTATGATCAATGGACGTCGTCCTCCTCCAGAAGGTCATCATCCAGAAGGACGCTAACCTGTCGAGCTTTGATGAAAATTTGGATTCTGGCAAGAATGACTTGCCCAGTTTCTTGATCATAGCTTGTCTGGACTCAGTGTGGTTGTTTCGGCCTGCAGCTCTTCTGCTTGATTCGGCCATTCTCAACTGTCTTGTTTACGTCAACTATGAAATTTTTGTATTTGCAACAGCTCTTGAGACTTCTTTTAAATTTGTACTTCTCCTCTAGAATAAATGTACTCTCAACAACTTGTAAATGTCTTCACAAGTATGAACTTTCAGCAAATGCAGCCTTCTTAACTTCAGATTTCTCAGCAACTTCAGACCTAACCTTGTTTATTTCAGCAGTCAGATGAATTTCCTTCACAAAGTCTAATCCTCTCAGCAATTCAAGTAGCTTAGAAATTCGCACTTCTCAGCAACTTGAGACTTCACCAAGCTAAGTCGCACTTCCTTCAACAACTTCAACCTCTGCAAATTTGCACAGAGCAATCTCCAGTTATCCCACAACTTCGACTTCCTTAGCAACTGCAACCTCTTCAAAAATTCGTACTTTCCACTTAGCTAATATTTTTGCATTCAGCAACTGGTGAGAGGAATGAAGAGGATTTTAAAATCTTATAGCCAGGTCAAATTCCTACAGAGGCTATACTTAGCAAATTTTCGAATTCATTTTCCCTCTCTTTTCCCAATTGGAACACTTGTCATCTGAGGCATAGGAATCTCAAACTTCTAGAATTATGAATTCATCATCTATGCACAGGCCTGCCTCGTCACACTTGATTTTTTTTAAATATTAAATCGTTCACTTCCTTGTACAATTTCGAACTATCTGGCTAAGTCAATTGATCTTGTCTTCGCTTTGGCAAAATTATTAGCTCAAAACTTCTACTGAAGTTCCTCTCATTCATTTTGTTCGTTTGCCTTAGAGAAATTTCTCAATTTTTCCTTAGGAATTTTATTTAAAATAGGCACTGGGCAAAATATCCATCGAAACGATGTGAACATGGCATGGAGTAAGCTTGAATCACTTCTAAATTGTGAATGCTTAATACCTAGAAGAGAAATCCTTCTAGAATCCATCGTTTTCATGTGTATCTAGACGAAGGGGTACTTTTAATTTTTATTATTTAAAAATAATAAAAATGACTAATGTTTATTTCTTCCCCTCCGGATGTCTTTCACTCCTGCAATTTCAAGCTCCTCTACCTTGGAAAATTTTCTTGATTTTTTTCCTGAAGAATTCTCCCTCTAAAGATTTTCATAACTCTGGAAATTCTTGGCATCATCCTCTAGACATCGCCTTCATTTTCTCCTGAGAAAATACCTTAGGAAATATTTAAAAAAATCTAAATTTTATCATTTTACCTCTGAAGGGCGCATATAGCATGTCATTTTCCATTTACTCCCTTAGGAAATTCCACGCCTAGACTTTCTTTTCTCACTTAGCAATTTCCATGCCTAGGGCTTCTTTCATACTTAGCAATTTTCACGCCTAGGCCTTCTTCCATACTTAGCACTTTTCATTTTTAAGTCCCCACTCACTGGGCGCATTTGATGATGTGAAGAGGAAAAATAAATAATCCTTGGTCCCTTTTAAAAAAAAAAACACGCCCCCTTAGCATTATTTCCCCCCTTGAGCGCATATTCCATAGTGGACTTCCACCTTTAAGTGCATTTCATCCTCTACGTTTTTAGCTTTCACCTTCTTACCTTTTACCTTGGGCGCATATGCCATGGAGAAGAGGAACTATCTTGAGCGCATTTACCATATGTGAAAGGCTTTCCACACCTAGACTTGACTCTTCACCTCCCTCTGGTGCATATGGGCTAGGCCACTTCCATGCTTGAGCGCATTTCACCTTTCCAAAGGAAAGGCGCCATCATCCTGTGACCCTTCAGCTTCCTCTAGCGCATATGGGCTAGGCTACTTCCATGTTTGAGCGCATTCATCACATGTGAAAAACTTTCCACGCCTAGGTGTCCCTTCACCTTCCTCAAGCGCATTTTGGCTATGTAGCTTCCTTGCCTTAGGCACATTTTGCATGTGGACAAGGAATTCCACCCATGTGGTGGCTCTTCATCTCCTCTTAGTGCATTTGCTAGTGTGAGAGGGAAATTTATTTGCCCATGGTGTCTCTTCACCTTCCCTAGGCACATATACCCTATGGTACTTCCATTTCTAAGCGCATTTGAGAGGTGTGGGGAAATTTCCACGCCTTAGGTGATTCTTCATCTCCTCTAGGCACATATAAGCATGTTGAATTCCCTCTTTGAGCGCATTTGAGGATGCCTTAGGAAATTTTTTGGATGTGTCTTGAATATTTCCATGCTTTGGGTGACCTTTCACCTTCCCTAGGCGCATATGGGGGTATGAGGAGGAAAATCTCTTTCCTTAGAAGAATTTCTATGCCTCTTGAAGCTGCATTTCATCTTTGCTCAAGGAAATCTCACACTTAGAGATTTTTGTATCTTTTATTCCTCCTAGGCGCATATGAGGGTGTTTGCCTGTCAGCTATTGTTTATAAATTTCCAACGCCCTAGGTGACCTTGGCTTTCTATTTTTAGTAAACCTGGAGAAATTAGGGTTTCATTGCATTTCACCCTATCTTGAACTGGAGCTGACGTGGTTGTGCCTCCATTTGGTTTTGCTATCCTATTCACATCTTATCTGGCACAATACATGCTATTTTTAGCCATTTTCTATTTTTAGCAAACCCTAGAATTGATCAATTTCCATATCTCTGTTTGCTTTTAAATTTGTTCCAGTTGCTTTTGATGCTGTGAGAGACCCATTCATACTTGCTTTTGGCAATGACACGCTATTTTTAGCCACCTGCTATTTATAGTAAGTTTCAAAGTTGCCTATCTTAAGTAGCTCCGTTCGACCTGAAACTTGCTATGTCTGATCCTGATAACTTGAGTGCTTTGTTCATACCAACTTCCGGCGTAGACCTGCTATTTATAGCCGTGTCCTAACTTACTAAAAATAATAAGTCCTCCAATTTTGCTCAAAATTTGCCAGTAAGTAGCCTGAAAGATGTTGATCATGGTGGCATGCTTCGTTTTGACATCTCTACATTTTGCTTCATTTATTTTTAAACATCGTAGGGAAACCCTAATCTGACTTGCATGTGCTCCCAACTGCTCCTAATTGCCTTGATTTATATTGTTTGTCGTTCTGCTCACTGGAATGAAGTGCTAGGTAGCTGTCGGACTAAAGCTGCTATTTATAGTAAGTGTCTAGAAAGTGGTCCATCGAATGTCGGACGAATTTTTATGTCATAGTGCCGGTGGGATCTCAAAAAACCCAAAAAAACCCAAAAAAATCGTCAAAGTTCTAGTACTGGCTAAAAATAGTAAGTCCCTAAAAACTGACTCATTCCACTTGCATGTCATATCATTGAGAAGCTCTCCCAAAACCCACATGGAATATCCAGACATGTGTTGAAAATCACTGCATACAAACCCTAAAAATAGCCTCTGAAGGCTGTACTCTAAAAGTCCTCAACTTGGTTTGCATGTTATACCATTGTGAAGGTCTTGAAAAATCCAGATCCATTCTCTAGTCATTCACCGAAGAATTGCTTGTCTAAACCTTGAAAATAGCCTTTGAAGGCTGAACTGCTAAAAATAGCCAGTTATCTGAATCTATTCAAATTTCGCATGTAGGCACTCTGAAGCTACCTGATTGTGTTGAAGTCATTAGAATCCCAAAATCCTGAGGAACAAGCCTGAAATTAGGTACTTACTAAAAATAGTAAGTTGTCGAATTTCAGTGAGATTTCAAGGGGATTCTGCCTTGAGCTTTCTGATCGTGTTGCTGCATTTGGATTTCACCTTAGTAACTCAATCTTGACCTCAAACAGGTCTAAAGGATAGAAACCCTAAATTTGTCAATTACTTCAACTGAGGTCAAATAGGACATCCCCAGAAGGACAAAAGATCAGAGATAGAGAGAACCAAAGCCAAAAGACCAGAATGGAGCAAAAATTAGGGGGTCCCCATCTTGGATGGGGTGATGTGTGATAAGGTCACAACAGTATGGAGAAACGACAATGGAAAAATGAAGGTGTAACAATAAATCACATCAATAATGGAAAAGACCAGATTCATTCACAAATGTGTTATGCATCCACTTCATTTATGAGAAAAAATAGATTGATGTCTCATTTACTATGTGTAGTGGAACTTTAATGTATGTAGTATAGGAGGTAATCCAATTTTGAATTACTAAGAAGAAGGAGGTTGGATGTATTATGCTAACACTATTCGAAGGGTGCAAGTATACTAGTATCAATCTATGAAACTAATTGAGCCAAGTGGAGGATGGATGCTTTGTGATGGTAAGATTGATGGCTAGTGAAATACAAATTGTATATTGACCCTCTGGCCATTAAAAGATTAAGGTATTTGGTGGGGCATGTAAAGCAAGGGCCGGTTACTATCAATTAAGTGTTGGCACTATTGGATGTATGATGAGTTTGCTAAGTAGTCATGAAAGTAGATGGAATCATAGACATGATCATTTGAGAAGATGTAAGCCTTGGTTCATAGTAAATACTTTGAGCTTAGAGGAGAATCAAACTTTTAGAAACACAAAATTCTAAAGTTTGAATATGTTATTGATTGGCCTAGTAAATCAATCTATGGACGACAATGAAGAGACTAAAATAATGAATGAATGAGGAGTAATGAGTGGAATCGATGGTCTATGGTGGTAGATTAAGTCAATATTTCATGAGCGGGATAAGATCAATAATGCATGGGTTTATTCTATAAATAGGGTGATTGTTGGATCATTTTCCAATGTAATGATGAAAATATTTCCATACTAAGGTATATACTGACTCTAGGATAGAGGTTAGCAAGTATAAACCACCAAATGGATGGCAAATTGAGGGATTTTTGAAGAGATGGCATATCATGGTGTTATTTCCTAGTGGTTTTAATTGAAAGGGGATTAAATAAAGGATCATTGGCATCAAGCTATGAAAGGGGAGGCTAAAGTGTTCTAAATAAGGGAGAATGACCTAGTTAGTGAACCAAGAAAAAATGAGGAGTATAATACCTGGGCAATACCAAGATGATAAAAGAGAGTGACTCGAGAATATACTACGAAATGTTTCAAATCATTCATTGTATATTAATTAATTAAGGTTGTGAATATACATGGAGTGCTCAAAGGGAAGATATTACGAAGGATATAGGATAAGAGGCTGTAGTGTGTTGAAAAGTAGTCAAGGGTTTTAATTGCATGAGCTATGGGCTGAATCACGAGTTATGGAGATCTGACTACAAAATAAATTTAACTCAACCATCTTATGTTTAAACATTAAAAAGGGAAGTATCCCTTCTATGTGCTATGTGTATCCCAAAGTAGCTGGAGCTTATAGTCAAGGTCTCTTTCATGTCATCCAAAGAGGGGTCATCTTATCCAAGAAACACTCACATAAGAAAACGAGTCAAAGGAGGAGTTTTCAAACTGTTTCGAAATACCCATGTATGGATATGTGCCAATTCTTTACTGTCAAGGAGGATTTTGACCTACAATTCAAATATTTAATATGCACTTGCCTTTGAATCTATGCCACCAGTTGTGCCAAATAAAGGAGATCTTTGGAAGATGTTTATAGCATGTGATGTTGTTTTCCTTCTCCAATCATGATTTTTCATCAAGGTTGAGGTGGCATGTCGTTGTTCTCGTCATTGCTCCAAATTTCTAACTGAATGTATCCTATTGGATGATGATGTATCTAGATGCCAAAACCCTAATATAATCTCTTGATGCTTCTAGAGGAGTGATCTATGCCCTTGGATTGATTTGATCCTAGCCATCAATTCAAATTTTTTTTTTCTATATAAGGGTATGTGCAAGATCATCATGGTAAGAACAAGCCCTTGAGTGGCAATAAAATTTAGAAAATTAGAGTTAGGCAACTTGACATAAAAATTCAAGAACAAGTTATCTATATTATTTCAAAAATAAGTAAGAATAGAATCTTTAGCAAATTGAATGTAGTTTCTAAACTACTAGCTTTATTTTTTATTTTGTAAATCTATTTGGTGAAAATTTGAAATTTCAATGCAATAGTACTTAAATTTCAAAGAAAAAATAAGAAGTAGGTGTCTGTCTAACCACCCTAACCACAATAAAATGATAATAATTTTTAATAAGATTTTATATATGAGTAGGGGACTCATGTCGCGATGTGATCCATATTTTTTTGTAATTTTTTTCCAAGTAAATAATTAATTATGAAATTTTTATTACAAATTTTAAAAAATATAAAATCTTGTATGTCTAATCACCTTAACCTAGTCAAAATTTCATGAAATTCAATTTTTATTTTTTTAATCCTATAGTATGTGAAGCATAGAATGTGTCTCATGTTTATGATTCAAAAAATGTGATACCATTTGAAAGCCATAGGATTTTTTCAATCAACCTATCAATCAGGACTTTAGTCATAATTCAACTAGAAAATGAATAATAATTATTTATTAAATTCAAAGTAAAGCATAATTTATATTGGTGGAAAGCTAACAATCTCCTTTAAAAACCCTTTTTGTTTCATCAATTTTGGATAAAAAAAGAAGTCATCAGCCACATGGGCCCTCATATTACTTAGATATCGCCACTTTTTGGCCCATCATGATCCTACACATACACATAAGGCTAGTGCCTTCTCATTTGTAAAGGGTTAGAATCACTAGTTAGGAAGCCTGAATTGGTTAAGTTTGGAGTTAGATTCTACAAGTCAATAGTTGTAGGAGGAGAAAGAGCTGGAAATTGTTATGTAAATTCTAGAGAAGTTAATGCAAATGAGTTATTGATTTGGAAAACATTCTGTTATGCTTCAACAGTTATATGGTTTCTTGTTCTTGATTCTTATTGTTAGATGTTAGATTTCAATTCCTTTGCAATGATGGTGAAATGTAAATGATGTTTGATCAATCTCCGATCCATACTTTTAGCAATTTTTTTATTGTAAATTGTTGTGTAAAGTTAGTATTGGCCCTATTTTGTGCTAAGTTCAACAATAAATGCTTGTTTACATTGCTCCAGTAATTGGGTATGTGGATGAATACTCATAGTCTAAAAATAATCTTATTTCCTTAAAAGATTGCATGATTTCTGTGTAGTTGTGGGCTTGTCCTTAATTAAGTAGAGACTAGTTTATAGAGGATTTGTCCATTTGTAGCACGCATCATCATTGTGATTGATCTTAGGTGTTAGTTCAAGATCTCTCTAAAACCTGATGGAACTTTAAATTTATGTTTTGTAAGTTCCATCTTATCTTGCCTATGTTTCTGGTCCTACTTGATATTTAGCCTAAGGTTGGGGTTTTATCTTTGTTTTCATGTAAAACCCTAAGTGTTTTATTTTATGCCTTAGTCGGGTTATATTCGGTTGTTACCTTTTGGGAGGATTTTAAAACAAATTAAGCCCCATTATTTCACCTAATTTTATTATTTCCTAAGTCTAGGATGGTCCCGTGCTCCCATGTTAAAAATAACTTATGTCATTGTTTGTGGTTGGCCTAGTGATGTCCCCTCGTTCTTTCAATAAGTGTTTTTTATTTTGCAGAGGGAAAAATTTGCATGACCATAGATAAATTACTGTTCGATCTCAATCATTCCCTGCCATCCCGTGATGACCCCACCACACTATTTTGGTTGATTGTGAAATCATAGGTGAGTGCCACATGTCTCATCTGGTGAAGCCGAAGGGATGATAGAAATACTTTAATACATTATGTAGCAGGTTACTAAAGCAGTTATGAGATGCACATGCTTCAAATCAATGAAGATGTTATAATATTGGTAGGAAAGGTGCTTGACGATTAACGACAAAGCTGGTGACTGTGTTGAACGAGCAAGATTGCCGATGGTTGAGATCCATGATTGTCTACCATCACATGATCATAAGTTGCGAGGTCTTTATTAATCATGATATCACGGGCTTGCGCCATGTGGATTTCCTTGGCAATGCAGAATATGGTGGGCCCTTATTTCCACTATGGAGATTGTGTCAGTTTGGTTTGAAGGCAGTCATTCGATGATGCAACCAAAGTGAAGGATCGATGGCTAGTATTTGAATTTACATCAAATGTGATTAGAGTCATTGGTACAGTGTGCAAGTGAGCTTTAATGGCAGACGAGACATCTACTGGCATGATTTCATCAAAATAAAGTGACCATTTTCATGCCCTATTATGTCACAAAGCATTCAAACATATATGCGGAGAAATCTCAAGGTCGACGATGAATTTACGAGTTGTTACAACGAAGATTAGGGTTTCTACAAATACAAATCCTTGAGTTGAATTATGTTTCTCCTCATTAATTTCTAATCTAAATTTGGGGGGAATTTGTTGTGTTTTTGTCATTGAAGGGTTTGTTGATAATTGTTTTAGGGCTATAGTTAACTAAATTGTGAGAAATTGCAAGGTTTTGTTTTGTAATTTTGTAATTTTATTTAGCCCTAGTTTGTGTGAGGTTTGAAGTAGCAAGGAAACCCTAGCTTACTTAGGATGGCACCATCAAAGCAACATTCTAGACAGAATGATTATCTAAATAGAAATTTGTATGATGATTTCCTAGATCAATTGCCCTTGTCAACAAATCATAGGAAGAATGGGTCGGTTTTGATGTGAGGAAAAACCCTAGGGGAGGGATTAGTGTATAATTGTTCTAACATAGTTGATGCTAGGGTTCCCCTTACAGGTTTAGAGATGTTCAGATTGTGGTTTGGATAGAGGAATTTGCCCCACCCTTTTTCAAATGGTTGGATATATAATATGGGGAAGCTGGTAGTACTGAATGTGTTCCCTGATGTGGACTTGCTCAAGGTAGTGGTTGCATGATATGACCCTGTTACACATGTGATTAGAGATAATGATGGAGGGGTTCTGTTAAGCATTAACAGAGAAGAGTTTCAACAGGTTTTTGATCTGAGTGAGCCCAGTGTGTTCTTGGTTCCTATTGATCTTGAGATGATGAAACAGGAGTATGGGAGGTCGAAGTCACTGTTTAGAGTTAAGTTTCTCCCACCTCATTTGGCTAGGGCAGGAGGTTCCAAATTTTATATTAGCCCTAATGACCAGGGACCTTTCAGACTAAACAACTTTTCAAATCATTTCTTGGCCACTTTGTCTCCTTTTGTCAGATTTTTCATTTTAACCCCAACACAGTGATGTCCATAACCTACATGTTCATGGGGGTGCAAATACAACACCCCAATTTATTGGTGGTATATGATTTTTCTTGTTTTTTGGCCAAAAAGATACATGAGGGTCTATTGATGTTTCAACAAAATGATGCAGGCACTCCATTCTTCTTGTATTCCATGTTAATGTATATGTTCTTGTATAATAATGTTGAATTATTCTCTAAGAAGATGGAGTTAAGGTAGTTGGTTAATGGAGAAAGATTGCCAGTGCAAGTATGGATTGTTGGTTTATCATATAATAGGCATAGTGCCAATTATGTGCAATTCAACAACTATTTTGCTTCTATATTGAGAGCCAGGCTGATGGTAAATGTACCCAGAATTACTAAGGAGTTGCATGATTTCCTCAAACTAAAGGGGAGGAAGCCAGAATTAAAATTTTACCACAACTGGGGTGATATTATCCCATATCTAGTCAAGACTGTTATGAGGGTGTATGGTGTGATGATATAAATCTAATCCTGCAAAACAAATCTATGTTAGAACATGCATGCAATATAAATAATCATTTAATGGAATGCAAAGGAGAATATGAAAGAAAAGGAATGAGACTAGAAAAGTCTCACCCATTTCTCTCCTCCATGACTACTTCCATTGTACCTTTTTGAGATTGCTGTGATGAATATAATGCCCTTAGGTTTGAGAGAAAATTCTATAATGCCTAGCCTTAGCAAATACCTTTGAAGGATTTAATAAAATAAACTTTGCAAACTAGAAAGCAGAATCTATTATGCAAAGTATTAAATAAATAAGCCTAATGTGTGATAATGCCTATGAAAATGAGATCAAGATTGTCATTTTATAGAAAATGCAATCTTGAATGGACAGACAAGATGAGAGATTGAAGAATACCTTAGAATCAAAGGTCAAGATTCAATAAGGCAACCTCAATTAGGGTTAGGGCAAAATACCCATAGGTGTAAATAAGATTTAATTAAATGAATTAAATCCAAACTGAATGTGATAGTGGAGATGAAATTAGTAAAAATCAGAAGACATGAGGATGAGATTTTAGAAAATCAATAGTTTTGGAAATTACTTGATTTGTAGAAGAATATTTCCCTTTTGAATTAAATTAATTCAAAATAGAAGATTTTGTGAGGTAATTAGTAATTGATTTTTGAAATTAATTATTAAATGAAGAATCAGTTAAGTATGTGAGATATTTTTAAATGATTTGTTTTATTTAAAAATATAGAAGTGTCACATGCCCTAATTAAATAATTAAAATAATTATTTAATTTAGAAGAAGTAGTTAATTAAATAAATAAATAAATGAATTTATTTAATTAAGAGAGGATTTAGGAATTAGTGACATATTAAATAGATATATTAAAATATATTAATTTAATAATCAAGAAGACATTTATGATAAGGATTAATTAAATAAATTGATGTCTTTATTTAATTATTAGAAGACTTTTCTAATTAGTGACATATTAAATTAAATAAATAAGATTTATTTATTTAATAATCATGAAGAATGAAAGTTTATGAATTAATTAAATAATCATGAATTATTTCATTAATAGTTGAATTGGGTTAGGGACATAATTCAAATTTTACAATTATGGTAGGATGGAAAGTGGTAAAATAGTGTTCGCAGGCCTAGGTCATTTTTAGGTGTCTACATATGGTTTTCAAGGGACCCCTCATATATTGCCATATAATGTGCCACCAAGAGTTGGTTTTTCTGAAGTTATGTAGTAGATTGGTTGTATCCATGAAGACAACCTTATGTGAAAAGGTAAAGGAACATTTTTCCTAGATTATACTATGGTGTTTGATTTTGTCTTTTCAAAAGGAGGCTAGGTCCATTTTGGAATTTTTTTTAAGAATACAATTTGAGGTGTGGTACCAAGCGACAACATGATTCTAAGGGCTTCTTTGCCCTTTTCAGACAAAGGATAAAAGGTGGTAAATAAATGCATGAGTTCAATTTCTCCAAGGACCTGATTAGAAACGAATTTGACCTAAGTAAGCAAGAATTGAACAAGGAGAAATGGATAGGTTATGAAAAACTATTGGCCATTGTGCACATAATGGATCCAAAGTATGATCCATTGATGGAGTTCAGTCCATATCATAAGAAACTTGACTTTTTAATGGACAACTTCAAAGAAATCATGGGCATCTTGATGGCCAAGAAGATAAGCCTAGAGTTGGACCTAGGCATATAGGAGCAAGATTTCAGGCCACTTGAAGAGAGGGCAACCTACTAGCCTTCAGATAATTGGCCTATTTAAAGAAGGAAAATAAGTGATAGAAGTGATGAGGAAGAAGAAGATAGAAAAGGAAAACAAATAATGAAATTGCTTGTAAAACCAGGTCCAAGGCTCAAAACACTTGGGGCAATTAAGATAATTGATTTGGAATCATCACCTAAAAATAGTCCCTCACCACCACCATTAGAACCAATCCCTAAGAAGGAAAAGATTGAGCAATCACAACAATACTTGGTGGGTGAGATTGTTGTCACTAACCAGGATATGCATATGGGTATGCCTTCTCCTCCCAGACCAGCTCAATTGGTTCTATCTGCTCTAGATATGAAAGGAAAATGTGTGAAAGATGCAAGGATGGAAGCTTGTAAGGAGTTCTTAGATGATGACGCCTTTGTAAAAACTCCAGTCTTCTTGCAATTAGTATGGAGAATTAAATTGGAAGAGTATTAGGAACAATGCAAGAAGAGAAGAGAATTGAGGCCTGATAAGTCAGACCAAGAGAATGATGATAAAGTAAAAGCTGAATTAATGAATGAATTCAAGAGCATATTTCCTGAGGAGGGGAGAAAACTGGTAAATCAAGCTGGTTTCTTGATTCTTCCTCAGTGGGACATTGGAGACGTAGTGGCTTTCAGTGCTATTCTGATGTCCAAGCATCCCCTGCAAGATTCTGAAGAAAAGGTTAAGGTAGCATTGCAAGATTATGCCTTTAGTGAAGAATACGAGACCTTGGAAATTTGGGCTTTGACCCCTCAAGGGAGAAAGCCCAATATTATTGATATTAACCCAAACCTAAGAGGGAGGTTAATAATAAAGAGAGCTTCAGAGACCTCAACCACAAAGGCCACTAATTTGACTGTGAATGTGGCCAAATTGGCTTAGAAGACTGTTGAAAGAGAGGAGGCTGAAAAAAATCCTAATGGAGAAATACAATTTCATAATTGGAGAATATAGCAAGGTGCAGCAAAGGAATGTTGAGCTGTAGACTGAGGTGGATAGGTTGAGATACAAGAAGATTGGGGAAACATCAAGTGCCCCAGGGATTAGATCATTTCCTTCAACATGTGGGTTAGTGCCTCCTGCTTCTCCCATTGTTTCTACACCAGGGTCTCCTAATCAAACTCCTTCCCTTAGCCCTACTTTAGAACCAATTAATGAAGAAATAGAATGCTCTGTTAATCCTACAATGAAGCGGCTAATGTACAAAATTACAGAGTTAGAGGCATCCTTGAATGTAAGTGAGGATGGAGTAATTTTAAAGAAAAGGGAGATTGTTGATGCTGTATTGAGGCATTTGAATGAGAAGGTTGATGACAGATTGTCATCTATGTATTCTTTATATTTTTTATTATTAGATGCAATAAGGAAAATTTATAGGGATCAAGAGGTAGTAATACCACTAATTGAAAAATGGATCCCTAGGGCCAGTGACTTAGACATAATGTATAAGGCCTCAAGGTTTGATATAAATAATAGGCCCCAATCATTAAGGCATACTCAAGTGTTAGTTAAGTCATTGCAAGGTTTTTAGGCCTTACCAGATGATTTGAGTAGGAAGATCAGAGCATTGGTAAAGAATTTTGATGATTGGAGCGACACATTGTTACCTGACATAATTGATGAGAAGGGAAATATTAGGTCACTTCAATGGTGGCAGGATCGGGCAAATGAGGTCATCAATGCTCAAATTACATTAATTTGTGATGACTCAAATTTTGATTTATTAGTGAGTTGTGTGGACAAAATTGTTAGCACCAGCTCATTCTTGGAGTCTTTTGAAAGAGAAGAAAATTAGGTGGCAGTTAAGTACATGCCTTATAGTGTCAAGGTGAATGAGGTGATCAATTTTAATTGGCCAACTGTTGAAGAGTACGAGCAGTGGGTAAATGTATATTTAACTGAGGAGGAATGAAATGGAGTAGGATGCTAACAGTTAACAAATTAGTTGTTGCAGTTACAACAGATTCCAATTTTTTTTTTGGTGATCATATTAGGCACGAAATTCTTGAGGTTTTGTTGCTACATCAACCATTCTTAGCGGGCAAGATAAACAAGAAGATTCTATGAGGAGATTCTTGTTGTAACAAATTTTGAAATATCATAAGGCGGTCCAAGTGGCTGGTGACATGTGTACTCTCTGGCCCGATGCTTGTTTGCTCCTTAATTATCTATAAGAAGGATTTCAAGGCCATAAGTATGGGTTAGCAAGTTAGATGTTTTGGGTCGAGTCTATGTGAAAGTGCAGAGAAAATTGTAAATTTTGGTAGCTTTTTAGAGAGAATGCAATTTAGGTTTTGAGTCATTCTATTGTAGGTTTTGAACTCATGGAGATTTAATGTTTTATGATAGTATTGACATTTGAATTGAAATAATTTATTCAAGCTCATGTCTCTCCATTATACAAGCATATCTGAATTTTGAATAAAATGATCAAGGGTTGTTTCGTTCATCTCACTGTTGTGGTGTGTACAATTCTTGTTTTAGCTTTAATTCACGGAATTAATTAAAATGCTTAAATGGGATTATAGGTTGATATGTTCTGTATAAGGATTTGATAAGTAGTATTGGGTTAAAACATAGATTGATGAGATTGTATGTCAATGTTATCAAGGATCCTATATGTTATGTGTTAAATCTGACATGAACCCTTAGATGCTTATGAATTTGACTCCTCCAATGGATATATGACAATGATCTAA
Source organism: Sequoiadendron giganteum (assembly GCA_007115665.2). Lineage (NCBI taxonomy): Eukaryota > Viridiplantae > Streptophyta > Pinopsida > Cupressales > Cupressaceae > Sequoiadendron > Sequoiadendron giganteum. Next base: position 333,955,613 of record CM021100.1, read on the forward strand.
GTTGTACTTATTCGTGAGTTTCAGTATTTTTTTGTATTTAACTAGAGCTTGCTACAAATTAAAAATCAATGACTATCTTTTAATATGAAGTGTTGTTGTAGTTATCTCATGCTCCAAATGGGTATGTGCAGGATCATCATGGAAAAAATAGGACTTTAAGTGGCAAAAAATTTAGAAAAATCAGAGTTAGGCAACTTGACATAAAAACTTGAATAAATTATCTATATTATTTCAAAAATATGTAAGAATAGAATTTGTATTAAATTTGATGTAGATTCTAAATTACTAGGTTTATTTACAAAAAAATAAAATCTATTTGGTGAAAATTTGAAATTTCAATATAGTAGTACTTAAATTTTAGGGAAAAAATAAGAAGTAGGTGTTTGTGTGACCACCCTAACCACATTAAAATGATAATATTTTTATATAAGATTTAAGAGATAAGTAGAGGACTCACGTCCCGATGTGATGCATATTCTTTTGTAATTTGTTTCCAAGTAAATAATTAATTATAATTTTTTTATGACAAGTTTTAAAAAATATAAAGACTCATATGTCTGACCACGTTAACTTGGTCAAAACTTCATGAAATTCAATTTTTTATTTTTTAATCTTATAGTATGCGAAACATAGAATGTCATCCATGTTTTGGATTCAAAAAATATGATACCATTTGAAAGCTATAAATGTTTTTCAATCAACCTAAAAATCAGGACTTTAGTCGTAATTCAATAGAAAATGAATAATAATTATTTATTAAATTCAAAGTAAAGCATAATTTATATTGGTGGAAAGCTGAGAATCATATTGTTACTTTTTGGCCCATCATGATCTTGCACATACCCAAATAGTTAATATTATTAACAAACAACCAATTCTATTTAGTATTATCCTATTATGTTGAGCTATTAAATTAGAATATCTATTGTTGTTAATGTTGTTTACGATAATGGTGCAGAGCTTTTAAATGCATTAAGGGATCACCCTCCTGGGTCTTGCAGAGCCCAAAGTGTAGGAGGACTTTAAAATCTTTGTCAGTTTGTCCAGGTCCTTCGAGCTGCCCTTGATTGGAATTGGCAATTCCATAGGTAGATTAGAAGATCAACCTGGTTACAGTAAAAACAACCAACAAAACCTTTTATCTCTTTTGATTATTCTTTGGATTTAGGTTAGTTTTAGGATTGAAAGCATCACCATATTGCTCCATTTGATGATAAATATACTTTTAGCATTATTTATTTGTGAGGCCCTTTATGGAAAACTAGCATTTTAACATTATCTTTGAGTTGTTTTATTGCATTGTCAAGACCTGACATTAGAGACCTTGGGGTTATCTCTTGAGGCTTGTTGATAGAGATTTACCTTTCAAGAGACAGGATATTTTATTCTATCTAATTTTTTTTTGTGCAAAAAATACTATTAACACATGTTTCGATGGGTGTTTTTACACAAGGAATGGTCCACTTTTGCACCCAAACATGTTGAATCACTTTGAGTTGTGTTCAACCGGGAGAATCTCTTATGAGTCCAAAGTGCAAAATGGCTACAATATTTAACAGTCTATTGCTCAAATATTGTGATGCTTAAAAATTTCCCATCTAAGTTTTTGGAATCGTGTTGGACCCCTCTATAGTAACCTCTCACGGTTTTCACTATCTTGAAGGCGTTTTCCCGTGGTGACAACTTTTCACTTAAGCAAAAAATTGTCAAATGCAAGTAGTGCAAAGTTTCAAATTGGTGCAAATTTCATTCTAAAACTCGTGTGAGCAAATGAACTATTCCAACACATCTGAGTGGGTATTTTTATGGTAGGAATGGCCCTCTTTCACAACCAAACATGTTGAATCATTCTGAACTACGTTCAACCGTCAAAATCCCTTATGAGTTCAAATTGCAAAATGACTGCAATATTTGATAGGTTGTTACTTGAACACTATGATGCTTAGAAAACTCTCATCTAAGCCTGTTGGATTTTTTTGGGTGCCTTTACAATAACCTCAGATTTTTTATATCATAGGCATTTTCCTATGGTGGCAACTTTTCACTTGGAGAAAAAGTTGTCAAATGCAGATAGTGTAAAGTTGCAAAGTGGTGCAACTTTCATTCTACAATTTGTGTGACCAAAAAAATTATTCCAATGCATCTAGGTTAGTATTTTTATTCTAGGAATGGTCCTCTTTTTCACCCAAACACATTGAATTTATTTGAGCTATGTTCAACTGACATAATCCCTTATGAGTCAAAAGTGCAAAATGGTTGCAATCTTCGACAGGTTGTTACTCAGCCACTGTGGTTCTTAAAAACTTCTCATATAAGCCTATGGGATCATGTTGGACCCCTCTAAAATAACCTCTCTTGGTTTCCGCTATCTTGGAGGTGTTTTCCCATCGTGGTGTATTTTTATTTGGAGAAAAAGTTTTCAAATGCAAGTAGTGTAAAGTCTCCACCATGGGAAAACACTTTCATTCTACAACTCGTGTGATCAAATGGAATATTCCAACACATCTAGATGGGTACATTTATTCTATTCATGATCCTCTTCTACACTGAAATATTCTGAATCGCTCTGAGCTACATTCAACTGAAAAAATTCCTTAAGACTCGAAAGTGCAAAATACCTGCAATATTCGACGGGTTGTTCCTCGGATACCGTGACACTTAGAAAATTTTCATCTATGCCTATAGGATTGTGTTGAGCCCCTCTAAAATAAACTCTATCATTTTTTTCTATCTCAGAGGTGTTTTCCTATGGTGGCGACTTTTCACTTGAGGAAAGAGTTGTCAGATGCAAGTAGTGTAAAGTTGTAATCTGATGCAACTTTCATACTACAACTCTTGTGACCAAATGAACTATTCCATCATGTCTAGGTGGGTATATTTATTCAATTCATGGTCCTCTTTCACACCCAAACACATCGAATCACTCTGGGCTATGTTCAATCAATAGAATCCCTTAAGAGTCCAAACTGCAAAATGACTGCAATCTTCCACAGGTTCTTACTCGCATATTGCGATGCTTATAAAATTATCGTATAAGCCTATGGGATCATGTTGGGACCATCTACAATAAAATCTCTTGGTTTAACTAAATCAGAGGCATTTTCCCATAGTGGTGACTTTTCACTTGGGGAAAGGTTGTCAAATGTAAGTAGTGTAAAGTTGCAAAATAGTGCAAATTTTATTGTGCAACTCGTGTGACCAAATGAACTATTAAAACACATCTAGGTGGGTAAATTTACACTATTCATGGTCCTCTTTCACACCAAAACATGTTGAATCTCTTTGAGCTATGTTAAACCAATAGAATCCCTTATGAGTCTAAAGTACAAAATGGTTGCAATCTTTGATGGGATATTACTTGGACATCATGATGCATAGAAACTTCTATTATAATCCTATGGGATCGTGTTGGAACCCTCTACAATAACCTCTTTCTATTTTTTCTATCTTAGAGGTGTTACCCATAGTAGGGACTTTTCACTTGGAGAAAAAGTTGTCAAATGCAAGTAGTGTAAAGTTGCAAACTGGATTAACTTTCCTTTTGCAACTCATGTTCCCAAAAAAACTATTCCAATACATATAGCCTATGGGTACATTTATGCTAGGAATGGTCCTCTTTCACACTCAAACACATTGAATCAGTCTGACCTACATTTAACCGACAAAATCCCTTGTGACTTAAAGTGCAAAATGACTGTAATCTTCCATGAGTTGTTACTTAGATATCATGAGGTTTAGAAAATTATCACCTAATCCTATGGGATCATATGGGACCCATCTATAATAACCTCTCTCAATTTTTTCTATCTCAAAGGTTTGTTTCTCATGGAGATGATTTTTCACTTAGGGAAAAGTTATCAAATGCAAGTAGTGTAAAGTTGCAAAGTGGTACAACCTTCATTTTTCAACTTGTGTGACCAAAAAAACTATTCCAATGCATTTGAGTGGGTAAATTTATGCTAGCTATGGTCCTCTTTTTCACCCATACATGCCGAATCACTCTGAGCTATGTTCAACTGACAAAATCCCTTATGAGTCCAAAGTGGAAAATGGTTGAAATATTTGATGGGTTGTTACTCAAATATTGTAAGGATTAGAAACTTCTCATATGACCCTATGGGATAATTTTGGAATCCTCTACAATAACCTTTATTATTTTTTACTATCTTGTAGGCTTTTTCCTATGGTGGCAACTTTTCTCTTAGGGAAAAAGTTATCAAATGCAAGTAGTGTAAAGTTGCAAAGTGGTGCAACTTTCGTTCCACAACTCGTGTGACCAAAATTACTATTCAAACACATCAAGGTGGGTACGTTTAATCTATTCATGGCCCTATTTTCCACCCAAACACACGGAATCGCTCTGAGCTATGTTCAATCGACAGAATCCCTTATGAGTCCAAAGTGCAAGATGGCTGCAATCTTCGACGGGTTGTTACTCAGATATCATGATGCTTAGAAACATCATGTATGATCCAATAGGATCATTTTGGCACCTTATACAATTAAATCTCTTTATTTTTTCAATCTCAAAGGTGTTTTGCAATGGTGGTGACTTTTCACTTGGAAGAAAATTTGTCAAATGCAAGTAGTGTAAAGTTGCAAAGTGGTGCAATTTTTGTTCTGCAACACTTGTGGATAAATGAACTATTCCAATGCATCTAAGTGGGTAAAATTATTCTAGGAATGGTATTATTTTTCACCCAAACACATCAAATCGCTATGGGCTATGTTCAACAAATAGAATCCCTTATGAGTCAAAAGTGCAAAATGGTTGCAAATTTTGACGAGCTATTAATCAGATTTTGTGATGCTTAGAAAATTCTCATCTAAGCTTATGGGATCATGTTGGACCCCTCTATAGTAACATCTCTTAGTTTTTTCTATCTCAGAGGCATTTTCCTATGGTGGCAACTTTTCACTTAGAGAAAAACTTGTCAAATGCAAGTAGTATAAAGTTGCAAAGTGGTGCAACTTTCATTCTCCAACTTGAATGACCAAATGAACTATTCCAATGCATTCATATGGATATTTTTACACTAATAATGGTCCTATTTTGCACCCAAACATGCATAATCACTTTGAGCTACATTCAATCGACATAATTTGTTATGAGTCTAAAGTGCAAAATTGTTGAAATCTTTGATGGGTTATTACTTGGATACCGTGAGGCTTGAAAACTTCTCGTCTGACCCTATGGGATCATGTTGGGCCCGTATACAATAACCTCTCTTTTTTTTCACTATCTCATAGGCATTTTCTCATGGTGGTGACTTTTCACTTTGAGAAATTTTTATCAAATGCAAGTAGTGTAAGGTTGCAAAGTGGTGCAACTTTCATTCTGCAACTCATGTGACCAAACAAAATGTTCCAAAAAATATAGATAGGTAATTTTATGCTAGGAATGGTCATCTTTAATACCCAAATATGTTGAATCACTTTGAGTTTTATGTTCAACCGACATAATCCTTTATGAGTCCAAAGTGCAAAATGACTACAATCTTCGACAGGTTGTTACTCTGACATCGTGATGCTTAGTAACTGATAATCTAGGAGTATGAGATTATTTTGGATCCCTTTATAATAACCTCTCTCTATTTTCACTATCCTATAGGTGTTTACCCATGGTGGTGACTTTTCACTTGGAGAAAAAGTTATCAAATGCAAGTGGTGTAAAGTTTCCAAGTGTTTTAAATTTCATTATGCAGCTCGTGTGACCAAGAAAACTATTCCAATGCATCTAGGTTGGTAAATTTACACTAGGCATGGTCATCTTTCACACCCAAACACATTGAATCACTTTGACCTACATTCAACCGGTAGAATCCCTTGTGAGTCAAAAGTGCAAAATGGCTACAATTTTCAATGGGTTGTTACTCAGATATCGTGAGGCTTATAAAATTATCATCTAAACCTATGGGATCATGATGGAACCCTCTATAATAACATCTCTCAATTTTTTCTATCTTGGAGGCATTTTCCTATGGAGGTGACTTATCACTTGGAGAAAAAGTTGTCAAATGCAAGTACTGTAAAGTTGCAAAGTGGTGAAAATTTTGTTTTCCAACTTGTGTGACCAAATAAACTATTTCAATGCATCTGAGTGGGTACATTTATGCTAGGTATTGTCCTCTTTCACACCTTGGCATGCTGAATCACTCCAAGCTACATTCAACTAGCAAAATCCCTTATTAGTCCAAAGTGTAAAATGGCTACAATCTTTGACATCCCGTTACTCGAAAACCGTAAGACTTAGAAATTTCTCATCTAACCCTATGGGATAATTTTGGACCCCTCTATAATAACCTCTCTCAGTTGTTTCTATTTCATAGGAATTTTCCCGTGTTGGCTAATTTTCTCTTGGAAAAAAAGTTGTTGAATGCAAGTGGTGTAAAGTTGGAAAGTAGTGTGACATTCATTCTGGAACTTGTGTGAAAACAAACTATTCAAACACATCAGAGTGGGTATTTTTACACTAGGAATGATCCTCTTTTGCACCCAAACACACCTAATCACTCTAAACTATGTTCAACTAACATAATCCCTTATGAGTCCAAAGTGCAAAATGGCTGCAATCTTCGACAAATTGTTACTCAAACAACATGATTCTTAGAAAATTCTCATCTAATCATATGAGATCATGTTGGGCCCCTCTACAATAACCTCTCTCTATTTTTTCTATCTCATATGTGTTTTCTTGTGGTGGGGAATTTTCACTTGGAGAAAAGTTGTCAAATGTAAGTAGTCTAAAGTTGCGAAGTGGTGCAACTTTTTTTCTACAACTCGTGTGACCAAACGAATTGTTCAAAAACATCAAGGTGTGTATTTTTATGCTAGGCATGGTCCTCTTTCAAAACCAAAAAAAATGAATCACTCTAAGCTACATTCAACCAACATAATCCCTTATGACTCCAAAGTGTAAAATGATTGCAATCTTCAACAGGTTGTTACTCAAACACCATGATGCTTAGAAACTTCTCATCTGAGCCTATGGGATCATGTTGGGCTCCTCTACAATAATATCTATCAATTTTTTCTATCTCGAAGGTGTTTTCCCATGGTGGCTCCTCTATGTTCAACCGGCACTATCCCATAAGATTCTAAAGTGTAAAATGGTTGCAATATTCACCAAGTTGTTACTCATATACTATGATTCTTAAAAATTTATCATTCATGCCTATGGGAACTCATGTGACCAAAATAAATGTTCCAATACATCCAAGTGGGTATGTTTACACTAGGCATGGTCCTCTTTCACACCCAAATATGTTGAATCACTCTAAGCTATGTTCAATCGACATAATTCCTTAAGACACCAAAGTGCAAAATGACTGCAATATTCGATCGGCTATTACTCAAATTTAGTTATGCTTAGAAACTTATAATCTGATCTTGTAAGATTGAATTGGGCCCCTCAATAATAACCTCTCTTGGTTTTTGCTAACTCAGAGGAATTTTCCTTTGGTGGTGACTTTTCACTTGGAGAAAAGTTATCAAATACAAGTACATCTATATAGGTATGTTTACACTAGGAATGGTCCTCTTTTTCACCCAAACACACTGAATAGCTTTGATCTGTGTTTAACCAACCAAATCTGTTAATATTTTGAATTGCATTTGTTGTCACCGAATAATGCACACTTGTAGAGATGCAAATCTTAGCCTACTAATGAAATATTGGATCTAGATATTCAATATCCATGATGTATGGTTTTTCATTCTCTATATTCATTAAACATGGTGTGAAAGTAGTTTTAGGACCATGTTCTCCAATTATTTGTCATGTTATTTCATGCACAGAAAATGGAAGGAGGCTTTTTAACTTATTTAAATGATGAATATAGGATAAATGTGATAACTACACATGGGTGATGCATCAAAGAATCAAGCTTATATTGTTGTTCATAAACATATAATATCTTCATAATATCATTAAAATTGACTTGTGCATTGATTTTATTTAATGAGATGTCAAGTGTTGTGATACTAGTAGATAGAAATAAATTTTGTTGGTTGGATCAACAACTGTCATGTGTTTTGATGCACGTTCATTCAAGTTCATAGAGGTATATATATATATATATATATCCCATGAGGTTTGAAATATCCACTTGTTCTATAGATGCAAATGCAATGATTGCTAAGATTTTGAATCAGAACCATTAGTTGTTGGATGCCAACCTCAACCATGAATTATAAACAATACATTTTTCTATGATACGTTTTATGGGAAGGATCTTTTATAGTTCATTTAAAACCTTTTGTTGTTAAATCCTTGCCACTAGACAACAGTAGATCTCAAGAAGCATGAAGCATACATTCAAATACATGAAGTATACACATGAATCATGAAGAATACATGTGAAAACATGAATTATACATTGGAAGCATGAAGGATACATGTGAATACACACAATATACATGAAGTATACACATGAATAAGTGAAGCATACATGTGAATATTTAAGTGAAGCACAAATATTTGAAGCATTGCAAAAGATACAAATCACCAGGAATGGAGCTTATTGAGAAATTGACATAAATAATTTAAGCATTGGATGTAAACAAAACCCATGCCTACAACATTCAAGCATATAATTTACACAATACACATGATATCATCCTTCAAGAATGGTAGTAGGAAAATAATATTTTCTTTAATCAAAAAGTTGTAAGGCTATACGATGATATATATTTTTAAAATTATATACAATATATCCAAAAAATCCATACAGGATTACTACAAAAGAGCCATATGGACATTAAATGTCACATATATATCGATAGTAAAAACAATATGTTCCAAAATGCCACATAGGCATACAACAAATGACCCTAATACATAGCCATTTCCCTCTAGAAGAAGGAAAAATATCTCCTGTTGCTTTCCAAATTTAGCTTGATGGAGTGCTTGTTGGTTCTCTTGTCATTCAAACACACTCACTAGACCTCCTCTCTAGGCTCCTCTAGAATTGTACCTAACACAATATAAATTATATATGTTAATACATATAAATTGAATTATGGAATGACATAACAAAATATAGTCACTTATCGCATACAAATAGTCATCATGCATATTTACAACATTACCACATCCATGATTTGGAGTGACACCCACCTGTAGCAACCATCAAGATAGAAATTAAACTATATGTACAACTATCATAAAAAAATTCAATAATAAACTATAAAAGAGAAAATATAATGTCAAATTGACTAATTTGTTTCATACCTCTCTCAAAGGATTAAAACTAGATATTGTTGTAGAAAATCCATGGTCCATCATGCCACCAACATTGTCAGGGTTTTCTGATGTCAACAACTAAAAATGAAAGAACATATCTAATAGTCATATAAAGAAGTTCAAGTAGTCCCTTTATAACTGTCATAAATGAGTAGCCAATAAAAGTGAAAAGAGAAACAATATGACTATCATAAATGAGTAGGAATTAAATGTAAAACTGCAGAAACTTCATAGATAAAAATGTAGAAAATTCATGCATCATGAGCGCAACAAATTTTGAAGGAAGCTAGTCAAGAATGGTGATATTGATAACAAAATTTAATACAAGGTAAAGGTCAATTTTAAGAAAACTTTGGGAAGTGATGGAAGTCTATGCAATAGTACAATCCCTATTGGTGGTAGTGACCTTGCATGAAAGAGTAAATGGTTGGCCTTAGTTGAGACTACAATATAGTTCTTATAGATCATGGAATGGTGAAAGTACTAAGTCCACTAACATAGTCCAAATTCTTAAAAATGATCAAGTTAAGTGCTCATTGAGATTAAAATTGCATACGTTGATGAAGTAATGTTAATGAGGGCATGATATCAACATAGTGACAATGCCACAATGAAGTTCACATGAATAGAGTGAGAATTTCTATGTTATTAGCATCATTCAAAGGGATAATGTAAAATTTGATGAATTAGGACATGTCTAGGGTTTTACTATAGCATGTGAAGCTAGTTGCTGACGTGTGCAACAATAATGAAGAAGACAACTTTGGTAAATAATGAGTGAAAGGAAATATTTCTTGTAACGATACATGTGTATAGGATAAAAATTGGATGGAGGTGCTATAGCATAGAAGGGATAAAGAGACAAGACCAAGAGAGGATAATGGAACATATGGTGAAATAATAGAGGGTACAATGGGATGGGAGTCGAATGTGATAATGGAACATAGATTGGACTAGTAGAGATTAGTGGAATGGTCCAAGAGTGGATCGTAGAATGTAGGGTGAACTACTAGAGGTTAATGGGATGGGATTAGTAGGGAATAAAGGAACATAGGGTGGATTAGGGGAAGATAATGGGACAAGACCAAGAGGGGATAATGGAAAATTGGGTGAAATAAGAGAGGGTAATGTGATGGGAATAGAAGGGGTTAATGGAACATAGGATGGACTAGTATAGATTGATGGGATGGGATAGGATGGGATAACAAAATATAGGGTTAACAATTAGAGGTTAATGGGATCAGATTAGTAGGGAATAATAAAACATAGGGTGAATTAGGAGGAGTTTAGGGTTTCACTATAGTACATGAAGTGGGAACTTGACCTATGTATAATAATAATAGAGAAGAATTATAGGATGAAACATGGATAAATATGGTATAACATATAATTAGTAAAGGAACATAGGGTGGAACATAAAGGATGATGGAACATAGGGTCAAATAATAAAGGGTACAATAAGATGGGAGTAGAAGGGAATAATGAAACAAAGGATGGACTAGTAGATATTAGTGGGATGGGCTAGGAGGATTCATGGAAAATAGGTTTAACTATTAAATGTTAATTGGATGGGATTAGGAAGGAATAAAGGAACAATAAGTGAATTAGGAGAAGATAATGTGACACAATCAAGAGGGGGTGATGAAACATAGAATGGACTATTATAGATTAATTGGATGATATAGGATGGGATAACAAAACATTTTTAAGGTGAACTATACTAGAGGTTAATGGGAAGTAATTAGGAGGGAATAGTATACCATAAAGTGAATTAGGTGGTGTCTAAGATTTGAATATAGGACATGAAGTGGGAACTTGAGTTGTGTAGTAATAATGTATAAGAGATTTGGTTAATAATGAGTAGAATGAAAGGCTTCTTGTAATGATATGTGTATAAGATGAAATATGGAGGAAGGTGGTATAACATATAAGGTGTTAAAGATTGGGATATGTGATATAAAATAATTAAAATATGCATGATGATTTAAGGAATGGAAGAATGCAATGGGCATTGAATGGTAAATATAATTAGGATCTCACAAGACCAACCAATGTTTGTGTTTCTCATCAAATTTTTAGATTTGTATATGAAAAAATTATGAAAGCTAGCTAACATTCTTGTACAACACCATTAATGAATAAAGGTCGCCTGATGAAAGTTATTTGAGGGAATGAATTTTGAGCTGTGGAGGTTGAAGGTCATCTAAGAAATTGTTTGAAATCAAAATCATGTTATGAAATAGAAATTTATTTATAACATTAAACTATTCAAATGCAATAATAATATCTTTTATACTAGTTGCATACTTGTGCACTGAATCTTTGAGAGTGAAAAATGGTCTATAGGAATGGAGCATGTCTCATAAACACTCTAACCCTAAAATGTCATCATATTGATTCTACTAATTTAGTTATTCTTAAATTTCAAAATATAATTTAATAAAAAAAATTAAATGAACTTGCTAAATTTTACCTAAGTATCAATGTTGTATGTATTATTCAACAATTAATCGATCATAGCCATTGCCTCTGCAACTGATGTAGGTAGGGTAGCTGCATCTTGATCACTTTGATGATCATATGTGCAAAAAAAACTGCAAGCGCCACAGTGGTGGGGTGGAGCTTGCAACCTACATGTCTCATCCACATCAACATCTACTAGATGCCTCACACAATGTATAATGGTCTAGGTGAGTGAGATAATCAATTCCAACATGTCCACCTCTACACTATCCTTAATAATGGAAGGCATGGAGACATGCTCCACCATGGATTTGGCCAAGGGTCTTGGTGCCAAATGTGGATTACGTCGTGCACCAATTCTATCATGTGTGGAGCCCCCACCTCTACCTTGAAAGTCTAAGATGTCAAAATAATTTGGCATCTTATTGAGGACAAACTCACAATAGAGTTTCCTCAAAAATTATTGTGGTACCTCATGCTTATTGCATGGAGGTTGGTCAAATACCATCCACCAATGCTCCCAAAATTTATTGTTAATTAATTAATGGTGGCACCAATGGATAGGGAACCTCCTGCATGCATGAAACAAAGGTGTGTTGGTTCTTACGTCTATAAATAGGCACACAAGTTGAATTTATTAATTTTTTGTTTATTCACATTTGCATATGACAAACCACTAGCATAAAATTGTCTCAACTCATGCCTCTTATTTGACCAAAAAAAAAATTTCTCACTCATTTCTCCTACATGAGAGACAATTGACTTAAACTATTTGACAATCCCTCTCCTATAAGGGTGAATTTCAACATGCACGGTTAATCTTTTAATTAATTGCTCAATGTCTCTTTTCTTATTTTCAATTTGATTTAGGATATTTTTTTGTGTTCCTTGATGATTCCTATGAACTAATGGAGGGGTTTCAAGTTTTTCTTGTATAGGAGGCTCTCCGTGAGGGGGTGATTGTGAATTGTTAATGTTTGGAGGTCGAGATTCATTCCCTGAGAATTAGAATAGTTTTATTAAAAAATCCTATTTCAATCTACATTCTAAATCAAATTTAAAATAAAAACAATAAAAATACATACCTCTTCCCAATCTTCAACTTGTTTGACGTGTGGGTCACATCCTCATGAAGAATTGCAAGCTAAGAGTGCAAAAAATGGAAGAGATTTAGTGAGCACAAGTTGCAGAGCTGAAAACCTCCAAGCGAAGCCATAGGTTGAAAATAAAATGAGGTTTAGAATGTAAGATTCGGTTTAAATTAAAACTTTTTGCATTTGGCACATGAAAAATTTGGTGAGCGCAAAATTTGGCGCACATTAAATGACTTAATCATTTGGCGTGCACCAAATGCTCTCTTTTGGCTTTTTTTTTCATTTTTTTCCAATTCGGCATCAAAATTGTGTCAAAAATCCATGCACTTACCCATACATTATGTCAAATAGATCTCATCTCAATATTTTTATCTCTGGTGAAATAGTGTTGTATTACTTCTCTCATTCGTGAAGTTCTATTTGTAGGTTGTGATCCTTGGCTCGGTGGTTGACACCAATAGGTATTACAAGGTCAATGGGAAAAGTAAATGATATCATTTTTTCTTGGAAATACCATAGAAAAATTGATTCTAATGGATCTAAGTGGTTTTTAAATTACTATAATGTTGATTTGACTAGTAAATTAAAAATGGAACCATCGAGGTAATTATATTTTTTTGTTAATTATTTTAAAATAAATATTATAATTAAACTACCACCTCTTTATTAAATTCATGGTTATATAATATGTAAAATGGTAAAATTTAACAAAAGAGAGATAAGAAAGTAGAACAATTACTTGGGTATGTCCAGGATCATGATTGGCCAAAAAATGGCGATATGTAAGTGATATGATGGCCCATGTGGCTAACGACTTTTTTTTTACCCAAATTTAATCAAACGAAAAGGGTTTTTAAAGGAGATTCTCAACTTTCCACCAAGATAAATTAATCTTTACTTTGAATTTAATAAATAATTATTATTCATTTATTTTTTGAATTATGACTAAATTCCTAATTGATAGGCTAATTGAAAACATCTATAACTTTCAAACGGTATCACTTTTTTTGAATTTGAAACATGCGTCACATTAAATGCTTCACATACTATAGGATTAAAAAAAGAAAAAAATAAATTACATGAATTTTTGGCCAAGTTAAGGTGGTCAGGCATACACATTTCTATATTTTTTTAAAGTTGTGATAAAAAATTCATAACTAATTATTTACTTAGAAATAAAAATTATTAAAAAATATGTATCACATCGGGACATGAGACCTCTACTTATATATAAAATATTATAAAAAAATATTATCATTTTATTGTGGTTAGGGTGGTTAGACAGACACCTACTTCTTATTGTTTCCTTGAAATTTAAGTACTACTACATTGAACTTTACAAATTTTACCAAATAGATTTTTTTTTTTTTTAAATAAACCTTGTATTTTAGAAACTAAATTCAATTTTCTACAGATTATATTCTTATATATTTTTGAAATAATATAGATAAGTTATTCAAATGTTTACGTCAAGTTGCCTAACTCTGATTTTCTGAATTTTCATTGCCACTTAAGGGCATGTTTTTTCCATGATGATCCTGCACATATCCACTCACAATAATTTTATAGGGATAGTAATTATTCCTAGTACGTAATATAAATCCATTTTGAATTATATTATAGGTAAGTGACTATTCCAAATTAGTTTTACAATACAAAAAATAATTATTTGATGCAATTGGGTAAAAATTGAGTTCATATATTATCCCTAGTAATAGATGAGTTACATAATCAGCTAGATTTCCTATTTTTAAAGATAAGTGGGGTGTTGGTCAAATACCATGGAAATGTATCTATAATTTCCTTGTAATACTACATCTTTATTTTCTTTAATCAGTAAAAATTCAAAGGAACAAGATCATGTTAGTTTCATGGAAGATAAAGAAAAATAATTAAAATGATAGAATTAATATTTCACCATATATAAAGAGATAATAAATACTACTCACACCATATAGATAGGTCTCTAGCTCAATTTCTTACAAAAAATAAGAAATTGACTCAAATTTAATATCATGTAAAGTATTAAAATATATTTGGTAGAATGAAGGATATGGAGACTTCCATTCACACAACACTTAAGTTGTGCATTCCTATTGGTACCTAAATACTTCTAAAATGTGTTATTCCAAAAAATTGAACATAGAAATTTAAAAGAAACTAACCTTAAATATAAATACACTATAAGAAACTAAGTTCACATCTACAAAAGGGAAAGGTAAAACCTCGGATGTAGAGGTCATGTAAAATATGGAAGATGATGGCAATTTTTGAAACCAAACGTAATAGATGAAATTCTAAAAAAATGTTTCATGAGGAATCCAAAGATCATAAGGAAGAAAGGAAAATTTTGAAACTAAAACTAGATACTTAAGGGATGGAAACTAAGGTAATAAAACTTATCCTAGAGGAAAGTAATACTCACTATGAAATAGAAAGAAATAAATTATTGAACTGACCAATAAATACGTAAGAGATGAATAGAATGAAATCACATATGTAAAACATAAATTATTTTTTCTAGAAATGGGAAAATCATTGGCTTACTTAGGGCTAATTTCAATGGCGTGCAAAAAACTAGGGTCAAAATGTGAGGGTTGTTTTTGTAAATAGGTGTTTTACCTATCTAGGTCCTAGGAGGGAATCTTTCTAGTTAGTGTTGGTTGTCACTATATATTATGTTATGTTTTGGAGTTTAATGCTTGTGTCCTAAGTTATTTAATATTTTTTGAGGTATTTGTCTCATAGTATAGGATTAAGACACATGTCAAGATCTTGCATAATCGTATCTCAAACCTTTCCTTTATAAGCAAGGAATCATATATACATTGTCATATCCAATCTAGAAATCTTGCATCCATAATAATAAAATGACATTTCTTTCATTTCTATCTTGTGGATGTTATTGTTGTATTGTAGGTGATCTTTGGCTATTCAATACTTCACAATAAACTCCTACATGGTATCAAATATTTAGTACTATAGATTTCTTCCTAGATCTAAACGACCAATCTTGGCCTAAAATTTTTGCTAGGTCTGATTGAAGGTTTCAAGGACCTCATGGTTGAATCCATGGCATTTAAGAAAGCCTAGTTTTCCTTTCATTTCATCAAATTTAAGCATTTTTTTATTGATCTATAATGGTTTTTTTAGTGTATAAAAATATATCCCTTTACATTTTCACAATTTTTTGTCCCCTCCCTCCTAAACTTGGGCTTCTTTATGCCTTATTTGGTCCTATTTTGAATCCACAATCCTTAAATAATGCATCTTTCTAAGGATGATCCTAATAGATATCAAATGACCACTCATAATTTAATTATTTTGGTTTTTATGGCCCAAATTTAGTGGTCTAAGACCCATACGCCACCTTGGGTGTATGGGTCCCATGTAAGTTTTGAGACCTAAACCTGAATTTAGCATAAAACTTATATATCATTTCTTGAAATTTGTGTCCCAAGCCTAGCCTACTAGGACTCATATGCCCCAACTGGCATATGAGTCCTACGTAGCTTGGACCTAATTTTGAATTCAAATCTTGTGAGAATTTTTCCTCCTTGATTTGATGTCATCTTGTAGTGTTGTAATTTCAGGGAATTTGGCATAAACAATTATATATAAAAGGCTATTTCACATACTTTCTCCTATAAATTTTCATTAGCAACTATAATCTAAGCATTCTATAACTCTAGAAATTCAAGAGCATTCAAGAGTGGTTGTCAAGTATTTTGGAGCATTATTCAAGATTCAAGCATCATGTGTTTTTTTGAGCTAACATTTGTGATGTAGGTTATTAGGATTTAAGCAAGCATTCAACTCAAGATATATAACATACAAGAAAGAGTCAAGATCCACCTTCATGCTAGCCATTTCATACAATATTTCAGCCTTTTGTTCTTGAGGTTTTGGTGAGTTACAATATTAAATATTTTTTCATTCATCATTCCTTCCTTCTATTTGATTTCATTTCAGGGTTTGATTACCAAAATGGGGTTTGACCACGGAAAACCCCTATCCATTAACAATTTTTTTTTTCCCTCTCTTTGATCTATGATTTGCAAGCTTAGGTTGAAGATCCATTGAAAAGAAATATTGGAAAAAATTTGTCAAGTTGTTAGAGTTGTCATCTACATTTCAAGATCACAGAAAGTCACCTAGATAGGTTGCAATTCAGTGTTTCACACTCATAAATTTGATAGGAGAGAAGCTACATGAGAAAATTAAATGATATCATAGTTTTAGATCAACCCAGATTTTGGATATAAATCACCACTTGTGGCATATGAGTCCCAGTATACTAGATTTTCTATAGATCTTGGTTTAGCAATTCCAAATTCTAGTTCCTACCCAAAACCCTAAATTGTGACTAAATCATTTCTACTAGTGTATGAGTCCTAGTATCCTTAAAAATTCATATTTTTATGATTTCAAACTTTTTTTCGATCCTCTTTAGATTTCTAGGTGCACTTCTATTTATCTCTAGTTTGTTATTTTGATTTTAAGTTCATTTTCTAGGTCATATCATTAGGTTTTTATATCATTTACATTTCTTGTGTTTCCAATCCTTTTATTGGTGGTGAACCCCCTTTTAGTCTTTAATCACACCCTATGACATCCTATTGCAAATCTCTTTCCCTCATTCTATCCCTAGATTGAGATCTATAGGGTTTCCTTGAGTGAAACTTGAAGTAAATAGGTGGAAAGGTCCTAAACCCTAGTTCTATCTTTCAAAAATGTAGGACCCTTATTTTCTAGGTTTTAGTTTGGAGAACCAAGCTTTTAGAACACCTTATTTCTGAATTGGAGTACATCATATTCCTAGATATATCTTGCATTAGTTAATTTGCATATGGGGTTTCAAAATCTTGCATTAGTGAAAGTTTATATAGGTTGCATTTTTGCATCTTGCATCATTGAATTTCACTTAAAATATGTAATTTCATTTAAAAAATATGTAATTTCACTTATTATAGACATCATTCAAATCATAAAACCTAACATTCACTCAGAATTTGCTGAAATTAGTGCAAAAACCCTAATCTGGGACTCATACACCTCTTTTGGCGATTTAATCCTAATGCAGGTTGTTTTACCTAATTTCTACATATTATGTGTGGATTTTTTTGTAACATTTGAATCCTTGAAAAACCCTAATTGGGACATATACACCCCTCTAGGTGATTTATTCTCGTGCTCGATGTTAAACTACATTTTCCAGCATTAAAAACCATGTTTCTATGCTTCTATTTTCTTTTGTTGGATTTATGTTTTAGTTTCTAGAGTCTCTAATTAATTCATATCATTCAATCTAACTTAATTCATTGTTTAATTTCAAATTATCATTTAAAAATTTTCATTCCGCATTATTCCATTGCATTTCATCATGTATATGTTCTTTTCTAAGCTTTGGATGTCCTTGAAATCATATGTGGATGTGCCAAGGTGTTCTTTTAGAAATGACCTAATGAAATTAAACTTTCTCATGCTCAATCAAATCCTAATGCATGTCCTCCTCATGATGTTCACATTATTGGAGAAGATGATGACAATATGGAGAACTTCATAAATGATTTCCTTAACAACCTTTAGACCAATGCATCATTTTATCCTTCTATGAAACAACCAACAACTCTTGAGATTTTTAGTCTTCTACATCCTAAATTTGAAACACAAGCTAAACCTAAGTTCCCTACAATAGGTGAACCTAGTTCCTCTAATCAAAAAACCATTCAACCATCCTATGTTAATAAATTGACAAATAAAACAATAAACCTAGAAGAGACATATGGAAATTGATTCAAGATCTTAAGTAAATAAGGATGTGATACAACAAGTGAGGATGAAATTCATCAATTCTTAAAAAATATACCAACTAAAGATACTAGTGGGTTAGGATATCAAGATCCTCTTGACATAAGTGTCCTTCTTCCAAAATAACATTCAATGCCTCATAATGATGATAAGGATGATAGGATCATCTTAGGTCCTCCTCAATATCTAACTCAGGAAATTGGTGAATCTAGCAAGCAACAAAGGCCTTGCAAACTAAATAAACTACAATTCCCTTGTCTGCCATCTACAACTAAAAGAAATTTACACATACTTCTAATCCAATGACTAGTTACATTACCACATATTCAAGATAATCGATTTCAAAATCCTAACACAAACACATCAAATTGTCAATACAATATAATTTTTGGACATAGTAATAATGAGTGTTGTGCTTGAAAACAAATATTTAAAATTTTTGATATCACAAAAATAGTCCCTTAAAGTGTGTCCTTTCCCTCCTTGCCATGTAATAGTTGTAGGATCATAACATTATCACTATTACATGCTTTACATTTTGGAACCGATGGAAAAGGGGATTTTGATACTTATGGTTTAGGATATAGAGAAAACACACTTCCCAACTATTGCATTAAACAATAACCCTAGAGATCTCAATGGAAAAGAGAAAGAGATCTTGCAATAGGCTATCCTAGTCTAAGTTGAATATGATCTAATGAGTGGTTCACCACCAAGTTTATACTTGGAAAAGATATTGTAATGCTAAATGAAATGCAAAACCCTAGTTGAATGAAAACTATGACTTAATGACCTAGAAATGTGAATGAGACAACACAAAAACTATAAAAAAATGTGTGCACATGGAAATCCAGAGAAGGCTGGATGGAGATGTGAAACACAAGAAAATCTACTTTGACTGCTAACTAGGACTCATTCGCCAAGCTAGGTGAATCAGTCTAGTTTCTAAAAAACTATGTAGGAATAGGTTTTAGAGAAAAGGGTATCTGAATATGCAAAATCTTCAAAACTAACTGGAACTGGGACTCATTCGCTAGAAGTGGTGAATCAGTCTAGTTGGGATTTTCTAGAACTTTGAAAGTTGATCTTTCTATTCTCTATCTACTCTACCCTTCTTGACTAGTTTTCAATTCTAAAATTGCAATTTGTGGTCTATAGGTGATCTCCAAGTATCTCCAAGGCTTGTTGGCAACTTTGACAACTTTGAATGATTTGAAACTTTTCTTCAATCTCGTTCCTTAGGAAATCTGCAACCTAGACCTACAAATCATAGAAAAAGGAGAGGGAAATTTTTTGTTGAGTTAGTGGATAGGGGTTTTCCTTGGTCAAACCACGTTCTGGAAATCAATCCTTGAAATAAAAATAAATAATAATGGAGAATGGTGAATGAACAAAAGATAATGTTATGAATCGCCAAATGCTAGGAATAAGGTGCTAAATATATGCTTGAAATTCTTGAAATGGTTGCCATGGATGTGGTTCTTGACTCTTGAATGATTTTTATCTTAAATTAAATACTTGCTTGAATCACAAACCCTCCACCATAATTGTTAGCACAATAACAAACATGATGCATGAAATCTTTGACATGATGATTGATTCTTGAAGAATGCTCTTGAATGCCTCATAATATATCCTTGAATGCTCTTGTGAAATCAATTTTCTATTAGGAATTCTCTCACAAAAGTATTAGGTGAAAATGAGTGAAAGAACCTTGCATTTATACTCAATTATGCAAGAATTCTCAAAATTACAACACTACAAACTGACATAAAATCAAGGAGTATAAAATAACACCAAAATTTTGAATTAAATAAATTATTTTAGGCCACATGGGACTCATTCACCCAAGATGGAAAATGAGTCCTGTCTAGCATAATGTATGGGACCAAAAATTAAAAGTGCTTAGAAATGTGTGAAAACCGGTTCGAGGCCAAAAGATCCAAGTGACCTACCCATTTCCCCAAGGTCTAAACTGAATACCAGATCCCTAAATCTAGGCAACACAAGCTAGAAACACCTGAATTATGATTGGTTAATGATTGGTGTCAGGATTATCCTCAGAAAGATGTAATAAATGAGGCTTGTGAATACAAAATAGGGTCAATTAAAGTATAAGAAAGCCCAATTATTAATGGAAAGCCTAGAAATGTGTGAAAGCATGTCACAATACTTTACAACACTCCAAATAAGGAAATATTAAGATTCATTTTGATTAAAAGGAGGTTTATTAGGTTGATAAGACCTTAGAAAAGTGTGAAAGTATGTTACAACACTTCACAACACTTTAGCAAAGTACCATTTAAATCCATTAGATCACAAGGGCCCAAGACCTAATATGAATGTGTTAACTAAATCAAGGAAACATTACACCTAACTCATAAGGAGGGCCCAAACAAGCCAAAAAAAGTAGAAGAGTTACTTTTCCAAAATGCAAGGAGCTCTTTCTCATCACCTATCTCAGCTCATTCTTGTCTTCCACATAGTGGGGGCAAGAATCAGATAGCCTTGTCCTAGTACCACATTTTTCATTGTCCCTTTGGCTAGTTTTCCACCCTCTATATATGATGAATATGATTGGGATGTGGATGACCTACTATAGGTTGACTCATGTGTGCCTTACTATTCTTTTCCATTATTTTCTTTCTCATGTTATGTATGTGATTGCTAGTGCATAATGTGATCCTTGTACTGTTATGTTTGATGTCTCTCTCTCTCTCTTTGTGACATTCCTCTATTTGTATCTACATTCTTCTCTATGTCATATAATTTTCATTTGTCTTATGTTTTACTTTTGGGGATGATGCAAGGCTTTGAGACATTTACGTCTCTTCCATGTTCATCGAAAATATTTTTCTTTATCTTTTTATTTGTCTTGTGTTTTCCTTTTGGGGATGATGAAAGGCATCGAAAAAATTTACATTTATTCCATGTTGACCTAAAAGGATTTTCTTTATTTATACCCTTTTGTGTCATTCTTCCTATTCCATGAGTATTTGGGGAATAATGATCCAAAATCTTTAATAATATTGTAGCAAAAACATATTGACCCCAAATCCATGGATCCCTCATGTGTTTGGAGTTTTATTTTGTGGGTAATCCCTCCCCTTTTTATGATGTATCCTTATTTGGAAACATATGACTTGGCATAGGGATTTCCAAATAAGCTCTCATGTCTTCTTTATTGTTATCATTTATCCTTTACTACTTTAAAGTAATTTCTCACAACATATTGTTTAGCAATTTCTTTAAATTGGGGGCACACATTCTCATTATTCTTAAAATTGTAGGTCCTGTTTCATTGTGTAGTATTCTTACTTCATGTGATGTTTCTTTCACTTCATAGTGGCATTGGGTGTGATTTACTTCAAGAGCATGATCTCTCTTAGCATATTATATTCCTCTTAGTAGCTTGATGTGACACACTGCATCCCCTAAGTTGTGAATCTTCTATTCTTCAATTGGTCCTCTCTTTGAGAAATTAGGCATAATATTCTCTATGTTAAGACCTTACATGAACTAAGAGAAACTCCTTTGAACGTTCCTTAGACTATTTTTCATTTACAATATATGTTATCTGACTTCCTTGCATTTAACACACTTTGCTTACCTGTGGAGCCACGTTTTTTGTTCATGGGTGTCAAGCATATGAAGGTTTTCTTTCCTCATGAATTCCTGTTGTTCGTGTTTTGTGGTTCCTTATAAAAGTTATCAAGAGGTACATCTTTGGTTTGGTTGTATGTATAAGATTCAAACTTAGGCATGAATTTCCCATAGCCACTTTCTTGTCTATGTGAGCGCATATCAATTATGTGTGTATGTGTCTCTAGGGGCTCACCTAGTAGATGGCCTAAGGTTTCACTAGCCCTCATGAGTGTGTGTATATTTTGCATAGTGGACATCGTGTTCTACTTGTATATGTTGTTGGACAAAAAAATTAGATCTGATCAACAGTATGTGGGAAAAACAATCAAAGCTTGATCCACCACCTTTTGTTTTTGTTTTTGTTTAACTTTCTCTTTTTCTTTGGAAATGTATGTGTGTGCCTTGTTTTTTCTCCTTATTTACATATTTTTAATTTTGTTCCTCGGTTGGTTTGTTGTAGGATCTTGATCCTAAGGGATTGTGCAACCCTCTTGATCATTGTCATCATATCTCACTAGCATTGGTACACTTGGACCCCTCTTGATGCAAATTTATCTACTTTAATGTGAGTTTGAAGCAAGTTCCTGCTCTCACAAAAGTGGGGGCTAAATGTAATGTAGGACCCCTCTAATTTTTCACACTTGTTTGGTCCTCCCTGCTAAAATTGAGATTATTTATGCCTTATTTGGTCCTATTTTGCATCCACAAGCCTTAATTAATGCATATTTCTGAGGATGATCCTGATACATATCAAATGACCACTAATAATTTAATAATTTGTGTTTGTATGGATCAGATTTAGTGAGCTAGGACTCATACACTACCTTGGGTGTATGGTCCCCACTTAAGTTTTGGGGTCTAAACCTAAATTTAGCATAAAACATAATATTTCTTCAAATTTGTGTCTAAAGTGAGCCTACTAGGACTCATACGCCCTAATTGGCCTATGAGTCCCGCTTATCTTGGACCTAATTTTGAATTCAATTCTTGCTGGTATTTTATTCTCCTAGATCTGATGTCATCTTGTACTATTGTAATTTCGTGGAATTTTGCATAAACAAGTATACATACAAGGTTATTTCACATATTTTCTCCTAGCAATTTTCATGAGCAAGTGTGATCTAAGCATTCAAGAATTATAAAAATTCAAGAGAATTCAAGAGAAATAAAGAGTCATTCTTAAACATTTTGGAGCATTATTCAAGATTTAGGCATCATGTCAAATTCATCTTGCATCATGTCTATTTTTGAGCTAACATTTGTGATGTAGGTTCTTAGGATTCAAGCAAGCATTTAAATCAATATCTATAACATAAATGCAAGATTCAAGATCCACCTTCATGTTAGCCATTACATCGAGGATTGTAACCTTTTTTTCAAGGGTTTTTTGAGTTCCAACATAGCATATTTCTTCATTCCTCATTCCTTCATTCTATTTGATTTCGTTTCAAGGTTCGATTACCAAAATGAGGTTTGACCAAGGAAAACCCCTATCCACTAACAAAAAAAAAAATTACCCTCTCTTTTATGTGTAATTTGTAGGCTTAGGTTGAAGATCAACTGAAGAGAAAGATTGGAGAAAAGTTGTCAAGTTGTCAAATTTGTCATCTACAATTTTCGATCATGAAAAGTCACCTACAGTTTGCAATTTAGTGTTTCAGACTCGGAAATTTCATAGGAAAGAAGCAAAAAGTGAGAATTAAAGGATATGAGAGTTTTAGATAAACCTATGTATTGGGGATAAAGCAACACTTGTGGTGTATGAGTCCAGTATACCAAATTTTAGGCATTTTCTATAGATCCTAGTTTAGCAGTTCTAGATTTTGGTTTCAACCTGAAACCCTAAACTAGGATGAAATCTCCCCTACTATCATATGAGTCCCAATATTCTTCAAAATTTACATTTGCAAGATTTTATACCTTTTTGTGAGCCTCTTCAAACATCTAGGTGCACCTTTGTTTATCTCCAGTTTGTTATTCTGATTTTAAGTTCATTTTGTAGGTCATATCATTAGGTTTGCATATCATTTACATTTCTTCTCTTTCCAAGCATTTTCTTAGTGGTGAACACCCTTTTAGTCTTTAATCACACCCTAAGACACCTTATTGTAGAAATATTTCCCTCATTCCATCCCAAGATTAAGATCTCTAGGGTTTCCTTGAGTGAAACTTGAAGGAAATATGTGGAAAGGTCTTAAACCCTAGTTTTATCTTCCAAAAAGATAAGACCCCTATTTTCTAGATTTCACTTTCAAGTTGAGGTTTTTAGTTGCTAGAGGTTGGTGGTAGCTATATTTTTAGGGCACTTTAGGAAAAATATGGCCTTGCCATGGCATTTGGGAGGCCGATTCCATAATTTTTTTATATAAAATTTACCCGTATTTGAAATAAAATAAAATTGACACAATATTTTTTAACCAAGAGAATCGTATGAAACTTGTGCATAGTACCCAACATTGTTTTTCCTACTTGGAGTTTCATGAGAAATTGGCACCCAAGTTTAGGGGGCTAAAACATATTTTTTTATTTTTTTTGTAAAGATTGAGAAAATTGCCATAACTTACAATCTAGGAGGTCATTTTTTGAAAACAAGATATCATCAATAATCTTGATTTGGAAATTTTTAGTGGTAGTGGTTATTTTTAAAAATTATTCTATTTGGAGATATTACTATTTTATGTAAGATCTTCATTTTTGGGTCTCAATCTCATAAATTTTTTCCAAGATCCCTCATTTTCATGATTCTTGCAACATTGGAAAGTTATTAGAAGCTTTATCATGCCATCCACATAATTTTTCCTATTTCTATCCCAAGTATATTATGATTTTAGATCTTTCTCGATGGGTAGCCTAGAGATTACATGGATATTTTGATAGTTGGTAGGGTATTGTTTTGATCATTGTACTTCATTTGAATTCTAGAATGATGTTCTATCTCTTGTCGCTTCATTTAGATTCCAATGCTACTCCATATCAATAATTTTCAATGTTCCTTGGCATTGAAATGTTGTTTCTTTCTCATGATTCTAGGCTTGATACCTTGAGTGACTCCAATATGGTTTCTAGCATCTAAATTATGTTTACTTCACTTGCCTTGATTAATTTTCCCATGTTACTCAATCAGTGTGCTTCCAATGTTTATTTCCATTAGATTATCTCATTGAGGGGGGTTGAATGGTCTCTCTTCATCTCTCTTAGGGGAGATTTTTCCTCTCATTTTTAATGGAGAGTATTATTATATCTTTTCTCTCTTTTTTAGGAGTTTTATCCTACTTGGTTTTCTCATTTTATATGTTTGTGAGATATTGTATTATATTTGCACATGGTAACTTAACATGCTCTCATAGTAAAGATACATCTTTCTATCATTTACATAATAATACTCCCTCAGTTGTATTTAAGGGGGTGTTGGTGTAAATATATATTTTACCTATCGATGTCCTATTTACATGTTAAGTCCACTTAGGTCCTGAGAGGGAACCTTTTTAGTTAGTGTTAGTTGTCACTAGATTTTATCTTATATTTTGGCATTTAAATTTTTTGTCCTAAGTCATTTAATATTTGTTAAGGTATTTTTCTCATTGTATAGGATTAAGACAAATGTTAAGATCTTGTCTAATCCTATCTCACAACTTTCCTTGAAATATTATTAAGCTTACTTAGGTTATATTAGATATGGTCAATATGATTACATGTGGAATAATTCATCAGTTACATGTGTCACGCTTACCCACCTTTGGATAGTTGAATCTCAAGCCCTATTTTTGACTTATTGACCACCTCTCATAACTACTTGTTTATCTTTTGTTAGGGTTCAGGAAGATTGGAGCAACAAACATTAACAATTATATACAGATTAAATAACCTAAAAATAATAATCAAGAATAACACAAAATAGATCAACATAGAATTTAGCCTGGTTCACCCAATATGGGCTACATCCATAGAAGCTTAGCCATCCAAATATTTTATTCTCTAGTGCAAAAAAAATTATAATCTCATGAACACCATGCGACAAAATACATCCTAGCCTCTTATAACAAGCTTTTTGGAACCTTCTATAATTAGGGTTTTACAAGGTCTTTTTTCATTTGATGTGTTAACGGGAAAACCTTAACATGTCAACGGGTAAAAACATTGACGAGTCGATGAGAAAAAAACCTTGACATGTTTTGTTACAATTTTATAGTACTTCCATGATCAGTTGTCACATACCAACAATCTCCCACTTGGAGACTAATCAGGATCCACACCAAATAATCGCCCACTTCGAGACCAATCCTCGATGACACCACTACAGTTGCAACTCCCACTAGATTATAGGTCTGGTTGGTTTCTTATGTCTACCATTATCATTTTTGAAGTCCAATGGAAAATGATTACGAAATAAATTTCTCTCATGTAACTACCTTTTTCAACATATCTAAAGGATTCTCGCTTCTGTGAATTTTGTCCACCTTCAATTGTCCATCCTCCAAAATTGACCAGATGAACTGGTATTTGAGTTGTATGTGCTTAGTTTCTTAATGCAAAGCTAATTTACTAGCAAGATGAATAAAAATATGGCTATCAGTGTAAAAAGGGATATCTTCTTGTTATTGTCCTAATTCCTCTAGAAAATGTTGTTAAGAAATAATCTCCTTGCTAGCTTCCATAGCAAAAACATACTCAGCTTCAGTGGTTGAAAGCACAACAACCTTTTGTAGCCTTGAAATCCAACTAACTATAGTACCTCCTATAGTAAAAAAATACCTTGTAGTAATCCTCTTGCTATCAATATTACCCACCAAATTAGAGTTAACATATCCTTTTAGAGTAGAATTTGTTCGTCCAAAACATAGTTTCTTTTAAGTAGTACCTCTTAAATATTGGAGAATCCATTTTACTGCATTCTAATGTTCCATTCCTAGATTGTTCATATACCTGCTCACAAATCCAACAAGTTCATATGCAATATCTGGCCTTGTGCATACCATTGCATACATCAAGCTCCCAGCTATTTATGTATATCAAATCTTAGACATTTTGTCTTCCTCATCTTTTGTCTTTGGACACATCCTTAGTCAAATTAAAATCACTAGGCAAAGGTCTACTAACTAATTTGACATTCTACATGTTAAACCTTTTCAACACATTATCTACATACTCACTTTGAGACAAAAATAAATTTCTATTTGTCCTATCCCATGTGATCCTCATACGAAGGATTTTTTTTGCTACACCCAAACCCTATATAGCAAATGAATTTTCTAATTTTTACTTAAGTTACTTAATATGTTGCATGTTAGACCTAGCAACAAGCATGTCATCAACATCAAGTAGTAGGATAATATAGCTTCCATTGCTCAATTTCTTAAAATAAACACAATAATCAAAATGACATCTTTTGTAACCTTGTTCAGCCATAAAACCATCAAATTTCAAATACCATTACTGAGGTTCTTGCTTCAGACCATACAAACTCTTCTTTAACCTATAGAAAAATTCCTCCTTACCCTTGACCTCATATCCCTATGGTCATTGCATGTATATTTCCTCTTCCAAATCCCCATGGAGAGATGTTGTTTTAACATCTAGCTATTCATGATGCAAGTAGTTCTAATAGAATCATCTTTATAATCAGAGAAAATATTTCATCAAAATCCATACCTTTTTCCTATGCAAAAACTTTTACCACAAGTCCAACCTTATATCTTTTCTTGCCTCTATATTCTTCTTTCAACCTATAAACCCATTTATTTGGCAATGCTATTCTACTTGTAGGAAATTGCATTAAGTCCCAAGTCTAATTCTAAAACAAGGAATCCATTTCCTCTTTCATGCCTAACTCCCACTACTCTTTGGTATCTACCTATAGGGTGGGTGCATGGAAATGGGTAGGAATTCCATGGACACATTTCAAATTTTTTTTCAAAAGGAATAATGTGAGCGCATTATAACACGTGCGCGTTATTGCTTTTTAAAAGAAAAAAAAAAGGTGAAAACCTATCATTGTTATTTTGACTATTTTTTTCTTGCAGCCACGGTGAAAACCCCCATACTTACGCGCTCGCATTCTAGGAGGATCAATTCAACATTTTATTCACCAAAAATTTCTATTTCTTCGTAACGATGGCGCCATGATGAGGAGGAGATGTGAGAGGTAAGTATTTTGTGGTTTTCGTTTTGAATTAGTTAGTTTTAGGTTGAATTTGATACATATTTGTTTTAATTTTTAGGAGATGAAAATCAACTTGCAAACCCTGAAGATCCTCAACAAGAAAACCAACCAAATCCTCAAGATCAAAATCAACCACAACAACAACCTCTTCCACCAATCACCCAACCCCCTCCTGGCACTGAACAAAATTTAATGAGTGAAATTGAGAACAACAAAAAACAAATTGAGGATCTAATCAGTATGTTGAGTGATCCAAATGGTTCAACCACAGAAAGAATGACCCTAGAAAATTTATTGAAAGATATGGTAAAAAATGTAGATTAAATTAGCAAACAAATAACTGGATGGCAAGATAGGAGGTAGGCCACTAGGGATTATTATGCAAATAAACTATCATACAAAGATGCAAAGGATTTAAAAATTACAAAAGGTGATTTGTACTCATTATTCAATGACCCACACACAAATCAAAATATTACCCTCAATACGAAGAGGTTTCCTATCCATTGCTGTCACCACCAACAGATTAGGGACCAGTTTTATGATAGGTGATACATGGTCTTCGATTACCCACTGTGCGAAAATTGCGAGGTCCCACAATATTTCCTTAGGAAACTATACAGTGCATTCATATTGAAAAAAATCCCAAATTATTTTGATATGAGGGATTTCTAGGGGAGAGGTGGGGGGTCAGCTTAGGATAGACCCAGTGCATAGCCGGATCCTACGCGACAAGGTAGACGAGCTCTCACTAGGCCACCTCATGAGAATGTTGTTATGCCTTATGTTGTGAAGGAAAGTGTTGAAATAGAGACATTGCAGGTGATCAACACTTTGACCCAGAGTGTCATCCATCATACTATCCCTATTCTACGGTGCCATCTAGGGGAGTCTTCGAGTGGTGGCCTTCGAACACATGTGTGTCAATCTTGCGGGGATACTTGTTCATATGACCCCAACAACACTCAAGAGACTGGTACACAAGATCCATCTATAGCTATGGAGATGGAGACGACATCTGACATTTTGCATGAGGAATATGACATTGATAGTCAGGTAAAAGTTAGTGCATGTTCATTGAATTTAATTTATTAAATTTTGATTTTGAAATGCAAGATTAACTAAAAATATTTTATGACTCTAATAAAATTGCAGGCTAACAGTGTTGAGACTGGATACACTGGCCCTCCACCAACTTATTTTTGGTGTACACCTATTGTTGGGGTATGTAACTAGTAAACAATTATAAATTTATTACATGTTAATAGCATTGTTTTACGAATGGTAATTTAATATGCGATTTTGGATGTTGAACAGAATAATATTGGAGGTTTTGATGGAACACTTCCTAGTGGTGGTGAATTTACTCAAACCTATACAGGGGTAATATTATAAAGAGTTTAACTAATCAATCAAGTACTTAATAGATTTGTGTAGTTTATATGCACATCGTTGATTACGTTGAATAATTTGTTGTTTTATTTTCAAATGATGCAAGCCGAAATACCTACGAATGTGATGAGGGCAATGGATATTAGTGTGTCATCGTCTATACAATCCTTGATGGCTCTAATAGGAGAGGTATGAGGCAAATTAGTAAATTTCAATTTACATTTTTTGTTATAGATGTTAGTTAGTGAAAAATCAAACCATTATTGATTCACGTAGTTTAATTTCTATTTGTATGGTTTATATAGGGCTTGAGCATGCTTGAGAATGGGCGTGAGAATATTTCCCCCATGGAGACAGATCATGAGATGGTGGTAAGTGATTATTTTTTCAAATATATCATTTTTTATAATGTAATTTCTATATATTCATGTCTTTACTTCTTATTGTAATAGTTAAAACTTCACCATGAACTAAATGCTAGGAGGAGTAGTAGGATTGCTCCTCGAGTGAAAAAAAAAATGAGTGACAAACCTATCGCCATCCAATCGAAAAGGAAAGGGAAATAATTTATTTCTAGGGTATGGAGAGCAATGACTTTTGATTCCAGAGCCCTTTGTTGTATGCCTAGATAGCAGTTTTGTACATATTTTTATTGGACATTGTATGCCTATATGGGATTCTCGTAAGGTTATATGTCTATTTTATACATATATTTCATACTGATACCATATATTGACATATGCCTACATGGATATTTGGTTAATACAAATATCTTTTATCGATGCCTATCCATATTTGCATTCTAAATTGATGGTTCAATAGATATGAGTTACGTGTATTCAAGTGTATACTTCACAACTTATGTGTATACTTTGTGGCTTACATTTTTTCATGCGTATACCTTATATTCGTGCATATACTTTGTATTAATTTTTGTATACTATGTATTCATGTATATAATTTTTTAGGCTTACATGTTTTTGAGTACTTGTGCTTCCCTTATTGACATGTACATGCTTGAATTATTCACATGTATAATTATTAATTGTTAGCCCTAGCATTGATCATTGTTGTCCTTCATGATTTTTCTTGAATATTAATTTATTGATGCTAAATAACTTTATCTAAAATAAAAAAAACACGTTTACAATTGGCATTCCATGAAATGATTCATAAAAAGATTCCTATATTTTCTTTATCTAAAAGTTGGAGGTTGTACCAAGTACGCGATCAACAAGTTTGTATCAAAAATCTAAAAATAGAGAATAGTGTGAATAATTCTTATTAGATAAGTTCATCAACAACCTCCATTCAAGCCTCTCAAGGCTTTACATAGTGTTTTACACCCTTCTCTAACTGATCCATGCCCTCAACTAACTAAAATCCAACTTTCAAAACAAATAACCATTGCATTTCAAATTTGTTGCTTTAAGCAACTTACAAATTTGAAAATTTCGACTCATCCAACCTAATGATTACATCTAATGACCTCTAAACCCACACAAATGGCATACAAATAGCCTTATTACATTAACAAAACTCCATTCTTTCACAATCATATACAAATTCACAAATTTTCCTCCAAAGGCTACAAAGAGAACTTTTAGTGCAAGATTGAAATTTTCACATTTTTTATCACTCATACCAAAAGTCACCCTAAAACATACCTAATGGTCCTAATTGACCTTATTCAAGACAAAGCATGCTAAAAATACCCACAAAAACCTATTGACCAACCTATTCACAATCAAATAATCACTAAAACCACTGAACTAGACCTTCTTCATCAAATGGAGGAACAAGGTGCTCTGCACCAATGATCATACCTTTTTTTGTGTGGAATACTCAAACTTCTCAACCGAAATTTGTATGTTTCTCTTTTCTAGTGTTTTGCATACCTTCATAAGGGATCAAGTTGATTGAATGCAAGTCGGATCAATTCCACGTGTTTGGGTGAGAAAGAGGACCATGCCTAGCATAAACCTACCTATTGGGACGCGTTGGAGTAGTTAGTTTGGTGACATGAATTGCAAAATGAAAGTTGTACCACTTTGCAACTTTGTACATCTTGAATTTGACACATTTTCCATCAAGTGGAAATCCATCGCCACAAGAAAAGAACTTTGAGATAGCCAAAAATGAGAGAGGTTTTTGTAGAGGGGCCCAATGCGATCATGTAGGATCATACGAGAAGTTTCTAAGAATCACAGTATCCGAGTAATAGCATGCTAAAGTTTGTAGCCATTTTGCACTTTGGACCCTTAAGGGATCGATCCGGTGGAACGTAGCTCAGAGAAATTCCGTGTGTTTCTGTGTGAAAGAGGACCATGTCTAGCGTAAAAATACCGGATGCATTGGAACAATCTGCTTGTTCACACAAGTTGCAGAGTGAAAGTTGCACCACTTTTCAACTTTCAACAACTTGAATTTGACACTTTTTCCATCAAGTCAAAATTCATTGCCATGGGAAAACCACTGCGAGATAGCCAAAACTCAAAGACATTTTTGTAGATGGGCCCAATGCAATCCTGTAAGATCAAATGAAAATTTTCTAAGTGTCACAGTATCCGAGTAATAGCATGCTGAAGTTTGCAGCCATTTTGCACTTTGGACCCTTAAGGGATCGATCCGGTGGAGCATAGCTCAGAGTGATTCCACATGTTTCAGTGTGAAAGAGGACCATTCCTAGCATAAAAATACCTATTCAGACATGTTGGAACAATCTGCTTGGTCACACGAGTTGCAGAGCAAAATTTGCACCACTTTGGAACTT
Organism: Sequoiadendron giganteum; assembly: GCA_007115665.2. Taxonomy (NCBI): domain Eukaryota; kingdom Viridiplantae; phylum Streptophyta; class Pinopsida; order Cupressales; family Cupressaceae; genus Sequoiadendron; species Sequoiadendron giganteum. The sequence continues at coordinate 333,988,195 of CM021100.1, forward strand.
TTCACTACTTGCATTTGATGTTTTTTCCATCAAGTGAAAATCCGTCGCCACGGGAAAACCACTCCAAGATAGCCGAAACCAAAATAGGTTTTTGTAGAAGGTCCCAATATGATCTTGTAGGGTTAGATGAGAATTTTCTAAGAATCATAGTATCTGAGTAATAGCATGCTGAAGTTTGCAACCATTTTGCACTGTGGACCCTTAAGGGATCGATCTGGTGGAACGTAGCTCAGAACGATTACGCATGTTTCGGTGTGAAAAAATACCATGCCTAGCATAAAAATACGTAGTCAGATGCGTTGGATCAGTTAGTTTGGTCACACGAGTTGTAGAGCGAAAGTTGCACCACTTTGCAACTTTGCACAACTTGAATTTGACACTTTTTCCATCAAGTGAAAATTCACCGTGATGGGAAAACCACTCAGAGATAGCCAAAACTGAGAGAGGTTTTTGTAGAGGTTCCCAACACAATCTTGTTGGATTAGACAAGAAGTTTCTAAGTGTCATGGTATCTGAGTAATAGCATGATGAAATTTGCATCGATTTTGCACTTTGGACCCTTAAGGGATCGATTTGGTGGAACATAGCTCTTAGAGCAATTGTGCGTGTTTTGGTGGAAAAGAGGACCATGCCTAGCATAAAAATTCCTATTCAGATGCATTGGAGATGTTAGTTTGGTCACACGAGTTGTAGAGAAAAAGTTGCACCATTTTGCAACTTTGCACAACTTGAATTTGATACTTTTTCCATCAAGTGAAAATTCGCCGCCACGGGAAAACCACTCTGAGATAGCGAAAACCAAGAGAGGATTTTTAAGAGGGGCCCAATGCAATCATGTGGGAATAGAGGAGATGTTTATATGCATCACAGTATCTTAGTAATAGCATGTTGAAGTTTTCAACCATTTTTCACTTTGGACCCTTAAGGGATTGATCCAGTGGAACATAGCTCAGAGCGATTCCACGTGTTTTGGTGTGAAAGAGGACCATGCCTAGCATAAAAATACCTATTCAGATGCATCAGAGCAATTAGTTTGGTCACACGAGTTGCGCAGTGAAAGTTGCACTACTTTGCAACTTTGCACAACTTGAATTTGATAGTTTTTCCATCAAGTGAAAATCCACCCCCATGGGAAAACCACTCTGATATAGACAATACCGAGAGAGGTTTTTCTAGAGGGGCCCAACACAATCCTACTATATCAGATGAGAAATTTCTAAGTGAAATGGAATAATTTTTATGGGGTTTGTGTTGATTCCCATTTAGATTTTGATGGAAAATGGCATGAAAAATGAGGTTTCACCCTAGGGTTTGATAAATTATTGCATGTAGAGGTTGGGTGATTATCTTTTGAGTTTTTGTAGGTGATTTTAAGAAGGTCTAAGGTAGTGGCTTGTTTTGGTAAGGTGTGGAACTATTCCTTTCAATAAACCCTCCTTATACTAGCATAAAATAAGGGTTTTGGTTTGGCACGGTGGAGTGAGTTTGTCCTGAGACAAATTGCAGATTGAGGGTTTGGATACATGATAATTTCTGCCTCAAAAAGTTAAGGGGAATCTTGAATTTTTAAAGGTATGTTCATTTTTTTCTTGAATTCCCTTGCACAAATAAACATACACACCTGAAACATCCTAATTAGACCTTACATGCTTTACATCACTTCTCTAATCACCTAATGACCTCTTTGAGACTTTGAATACATTACATATGACCTTTACATGAAATTTTTCATATATTTTACATTTTAAAATTCAAATTTTGCAAATTTGCCTATTGAAAGCATTTACAGAACAAGGTGCTACTACACAAAACATGAACTCCAAAATTACAATATTTGAGTAAATCACATTACAATGCCTTAGGTACTTCGTTCTCATAGATCTTTTACAATGTCACTCATAAATTCGAGATTGTCTTTAAATTTCTACATCATAGGTGCTCATTATGAGGTTAACTTCAATTGAGTAACTTCAGATTCCCTCGCTAAGCTTCACACGCTCTTTTATAATGGCTAGAAATCAAAATTGAGATTTTTCAAGATCATCAAAATAAGGATGTCGTGTTTCTTTTTTGGCTGAGATTGTCTTTGATGGCTCATAAATCAACATTTTCTGCAATGAGAGATCAATCAATTTTTAGTAGTTTACTTACAAATACGTAAAGCAAAAGAGAAAAAGAAAGAGCATCTAAAATGGAAATGAAATAAAAATAGATGGAAGGCACTTACAGATAGGCATGGAGGTCTCACAACTTATTCACTCCTGGTCATACATCTTCATTGGGAATTCCAACATACCTATTGCACACAACACCTCTCGTGAATAGAGTAAGTTGAAATTTTAGATGCTCTTATAATGTCTACATCATAGTTTCTCATGATAAGCTTAACTTCAAATGAATAACTTGAAAGTACCTCACCAAGATTTGCACACACTTTTCTAATGGCTTAAAATCATGATTGAGATTTGTCAAGATAATCAAAATAAGGATGTTGCATTCCTTTTCTGGATAACAATCTCTTGGATGGCTCATATATCTGCATTTTATGCAAGGGTACACCAATCACTATTTAGTATGTTACTTAAAAATACGCAAATTAAAAGAAGATGATAGCATTGGCATCAAACAAATTAATGTGCATACAAGTATAAACTAATAAGAACCAATATGCATATACTTCGAAATTAATACAACGAACCATTCGGGTTTTCTTTACTCTTTCTTGTGTCAAGTATTGCCTCATGGTTAGACTCACGGACCTTCCACAAGGTCTTCTTCAAAGGTCTACTCCCATATTTGGTCAAAAAAACATTGGATGCCACAACAAGGTTCGAGTAATGAAGAATCTGATGATGCGTGTCAAAGTTCTGAAATAGCCAATGTTTAACACTCGAATGTGGGTACCTTTTAAGCCATGTTCCAGTAACCACAACTGAGCCTGTAGGGTATTCAATGTTTTCTCCATATATAAATGGGGCCTCCAATTTATTTTTGGCCTCAACACAATGACATAAGTAATAGTTTGTTCACTCTTCATTGTCTTCATTTGTGATAACTACATAAACATGCCTTGCATTGATATGTGCAAAAAATATCTTGAAATTTGTCAACATTATGAATACAGTACAAAGTAAGATAACGATATGGAATTTCAAAAAATAAGTAAGTAGATATATCACTTGGTTGCACTAGATCTGATACGTGGTCAAAGTCGACCGATGATTCCATCTATGCCAGTTCCAATGCCATCGGAGGGTGATACGTGTGAAGTGGGCTAAGATAACTTGTCAACCATATGTCAACCAACTGTCCTGACTCACAATCATTCTAGGCTTGCATTTTACATGAAGAAAAAAAGCATTCCATCTATCGTGTATGCATACTCCATGAACCAACATTTGAGCTAAGGAAAGAGTGTACCTCACTCGATCTTGTTATTGTACAATAGTCCTCATATGGTGAAATGTTAGTATCATCCATCAACCAAACAAATATATGAAATGAAGATGTGCCTTCATTACTTGGACCCATCAAAGCACTACACCACTCGACGATTGATTTTGCATCTGTCAACTTTGCACTATCTTTATACTTTAACTCTTCTCATGCTAATGCTCTTTTCACGCATGTTGTTGCACCATCATGCTCCCCCTTTCCATGTTAGGCCTCAGAAAAGTTTCACATATTTTGAACACCTATAATTACATGTATCTTGCACAACCAGTAGAACATGCGCGAGTTCTTGAACTATGTTGCATAGTTATCAGACTATATTATATGTCAGTCGTATTTTATGCCCCTCTGAGCCAAACCACTATAGAAAATTTGGAAGCAACCTTGCATGAACTCTGAAGAATGTTTTTGATCATCAGTAATGTAAAAGTGGTACTCCCTCAATACCTTCCTTTGGTCATCTGTACTATCAGATGCATGAATGAATGCTATGTGCACAAATATCGAAACCTATGTGGAGTTGTTATACTGTGACTGCACCTCATGTTGTGGTTGTAGAGTGTAGTGATCTGCAAAGTCAACCACTGATACTATGCTTCCAATTGGAAAGGTGTCCTTGCATAGCTTGAATTGTGTGTCCAACCATCGGGTTCTATGGGTATGCATTGCATACTCAAATATTATATCACCATGAAACATGGACATAAACTAGTACACTGAAATCTTCTCAATAACCAAATCACGCCTTTTTTCTTGAGACCCATCTTTTGTAGCATATGCCACTATTTTATACTTCCTGAACTCTACTAGTTTTTGTCCCATCTCATCTATGCTTTCCATATGTTGACATATTGGCATATGTTGGAAGTCACCGCAATGCTCGCATGAACCATCCAAGCATGTTTTTTGGTAGAATATCTTCCCATCCTCTATTTCACATATTTTTTTTGATAAGAACTCTCTTGAAGATTTTGGTGGGGCTTCTATGCCACAATCATGCAAAACATCATTAGTATGCAAATCTACACATATAAAATGATAAACATCATAATGGTTAGAAAATTCAATATGTAGTCTTCAAAAACAAGTAGTGCATGTGTGATTTATCTTGACATAAAAAGGTTTAAGAATTTCAAAAAATATTTTAAAAATACTAATTTGAGGATAATCATTTTCAAATTTTTGAAAAAATTGGGTTTGAGTCATATCCAAAATATGCTTTGGATGTGGCTCACGATTCCGACTACTGATTCTCCTTCTTACCACATCCCTTTAATTCGGAGATGCCCTTGTGTTATTCTTCCAATAGTATTCAGTTAGTGTTCTCAAGGCTTCAACAACTTCTTTATTTTTTCGTGACAGTCTCCCCACGAATGCCCATAATTCATTTGATTCATTGCCCTCAATTCTTTGCTGCCTTTGAATGCCTCTCGATAAAGTTTTTCTACTAATTCCCATGTGTTCACTCATCTTTTTAATGACATGAGCTCTCTTTGTTTGACAGCTTACCAAAGTAAATGTAAGGACACATGGGGTGACATTACTATCCTTTGAGCGTGAGGTTTTATCCACAGTCTCATAAGAATCCATTAGATTTTTTACAATAGTGTCTTCACTCGATGCATTTGATGTTCTCAACCCAAGAATCTTCATGATGTTCCTATACTTTACACCCTGCATCATTTCAACAAATAGTTGGCATCTTGTAGTCTCATTTAGTCTTTCAAAGAATCGTTCCCAAATCTTATCAGCATATCTTCTACAAGTGCGTGTTGAAATATTACCTTCCATGTGCTTCAAAATCTCATCATCATTATTAATCAAATACTTTGGCTTTCTACGCAAAATTCTATGTGGTGTTCTCCTAGGTACATACATCTCAACGTTAGGAATTTCATCAATATTTAATTGAGGTGGTATAGATTGCGTACCTTCGATTGAGGGTGGAGAAGAAGACATACCTTGAGGTTAACATGGGGATGATGGCATACCTTCTTCATCAAATCTGAGTGATGATGTACTCTCAACTTGAGATGTGTTGGATGGTATCCAACAATAGTCACTTAAGGTAGATGGTGTCCCTCCATATTCACTTGCACTAGATGGTGTTTATCCATATTCACTTCTACTAGATGGTGTCCCTCCATATTCGCTTGTGCTTAATGGTGTCCCTTCATATTCACTTGTCATAGAGGGTGTGTCTCCAACTACAATATCTAAATCTATCTTATGATGATGCTTTCGCATTCATTCCTTTTGTGTTGCCAATTCCCGTTCTTTTTTTGATGGTTGAGTTTCCTCTTCAATTGGCTTGTTTTCGTCAATCGTTTCCAATTTCTTCTTTTCACAATATGCCACCACCTGAACTCTCTCATTTTCTTTGAAGGTTTCATTCTCTTCATCTGTTAGTTTCCTCTTTTTCTTTTTCTGGAAAATAATTTTATCTGTACCATGGTGATGAGACGAATATTAGTTCCTAAAGAATGTATCCATTCAAGTTAATTGAAAAATATATTTCATTCAAGGCTTCATTTAAATAATACTTACAATCATCCTATACAAAAGTTAACCTAGCATAGAAAAATGTTACATTATTATTTTTTATCTAGAATTCCTTAAATAAAAGTGGTGTCATGGCATGCCATGATTGCAACATAGGCTCAAAATGGAACCATGGACATTTGCAAAAAAATCCATTTTTTGGCAAAGTTGTGAAGAGATAAGTTAGTTAAGAAGTTACAAAAAAATTTAGATATGTTGGGGGAGTTGATTTTGAAGGGAAATAAGATAAATATCATGTAAGTTACAATCATACTGAGTGTAATGGCATTGTGAGTGTTTGATAAGTTTGTGGTGCAGGAGCACCTTGACAATCTATGCTTCCATTTTGAAATTTGATTCAATTTTGGGTATCTCCATGTTGTAAGAGGTTCACTGAATACATTTTCCATGTATGGGAATCATTAGGAGGTTTAATTTTTAATTCCTATGTGTATTTTGTAAATTTGTCACTATTTTCAAAAGTTGCACAAATACAAAATTCTGAAAAGTTACAAAAATTGTGAAATAGGGAAGGTGAAAAGTCCTATGGGATTATTTTCTCTTGGAGGCACTTGGAATTTGATAACAAATGTATTTAATGCATTTATAAGGCCTCATGTACATTTGGAAAGTTGTGGGTGATTGAATATATGATTTTGAATCAATAAACACACTATTTTCCTGTATTTTCTTTAGAATTTCTCTCTTTCAGGATCTTGTACGAATTTGTACAGGAATGAATGCTTGGTTGGTTGTTTTTAAGTGTTTTCACACTCAATCACCTCCCACATACAATTTTTTTCATGCATTCTTCTTAATTTTTGAGTTAGATATTGTAATTTTTCTCTAAAATTGTCAAACCCTCTGTTAGGGTAAATAGTGAACTTGAGAAATTGTGTTTCTCCCATTCTACTTAGTGAAAGTTCTCAATTTTGGTGTACAAAATCCTTTCAAAATTTAATTTCATATTTAAAAGGTTACGAATCATATGGTGAGGACTAAGGTGTGAAGAAAATATTTTTTCTTGACTGTAAAACTGTGTTCAGACTGGTAAAATAGGGAATTGTGAAGCTTAGAGCTTAGGGTTTATGGAAATGTGTTTGGAAATGAATTGCTAATGGGCTTATAAGCTTGATCAGGTCAAATGAAAGGTATTTTATGTATTGGTTATAACTTTTTGGTGTTGGTGGTAGCAAAACCAATAACCCCTATTTGTATTAAGGCTTAGTTAGGCTTATTCTCAGACTGAAACAACTAGTTTACAATAAATTTCTCTGAAGGACTTAATATCCATATTTTAATATGTTTTGTATGAGGGAAATGGGTTTCCAAAATGAGTATCACAATCCGAAGTGTGTGCATGGTTTGGGATACACATGTGACGGTTTGCAGATGCTTGGCTACTAGTAATGTGGATAGTCAACAAAGGAACCGAGTTTGTGTGTAAGGGAAGACTTCTAAAAGGTTTCATTTTTGTTGTACTAACTCAGAAAAATATTTCTTAAGAAAATAATCATTTGGTTGTGCCTTAATAATAATAGTTTGTGTTTGTAAACAATGGTGCCATTATATAAAATTTATGACAACTTGTGAATGGCATAATCATTGGTTGATGTGTTGATGTTATGAACGAATTGAATGGTTTTGAGTTTCTAATAAGCTTTATGCTATGTTACAATCAATTTTATGATGGTTAATCTAGTTTTCGAGTCTGACAAAGAGTTCAAACCAAGTTATAATTTTTTGTGGAAATATGGAATCAAGCGAAATTGAAGGATTTTGATGAAAAGATGATTGAGTTTTGTTCGTTGATCTTCTTCAATTTAAGTAAGGGTCAGAAGTACCCTTGATGATTTTTGGATCTTGCTAGATGATCTACATCAAGTTTAAAATGGTAATTGGCAAGTGTATATAATTGTGTAATTTAAAATGTGCATTGACAACGTAAGGTTATAATGGAAAACAAAATTTAAAGCAAGCCATAATAGAATGGAATAAAATATGTAAAGACTTCACATACCTAAAAAACCAGAATTTCAAATCGAGGAGTTCAACCCAATTATGTAGGCTTAGCTTCTTCTTTATTCAAAATACACAACAATTTGACTTGTCCATAATCTTGTTCCCCTCCAAACTTCAATTGTATATCAGTTATCAATGGAATTCAAAATTCAATTTATATTATGTCTTTCAATGTGGAAACTCTTCTATTTCATGTAAAGGTGGTAGAAATATCATGGAAAAGGTGATGGAATGAGAAAAACATGCTTTCACACTTCACAACATCATCAAAAGGCTATTTTTTGTCGAAGCACGTGCAAAACCAAGAGAATATGCAGAATGTGGGCCTTGACATCACGAGTATATTTATTTTTTTTACCATTTTTAGTGGAATACTAAACGTGCTCGTGTAATAACACGAGCTTGTTATTTCTTCCTAAAATGGTAGAATCTCTACTTCTTCAAAACGTGCACACGTTATATGAAATATGGTTTTCTTAATATATTTATTTTCTCCCTCTTTGTCTAAGAGGGAGAGAGAGGGAGGGAGGGAGAGGGATAGATGGAGATTGGGAGAGAAAGAGAGAGTGGGAGAGAAAGAGAAGGAGAGAGAGAGAGAGGGAGGGAGTGAGGGAGGAGGAGTGATGAGAGAAGGAGGGAGGAGGAGGAGGAAGGGAGAGAGGAGGAGGAAGGAGAGGGAGGGAGGAGGGAGAGGGAGAGAGGAAGAGTGGGAGAGAAAGAGTGGGAGAGAAAGAGAGGGAGGGAAGGGAGAGAGGGGAGGGAGAGGAGGGAGGAGAGAGAGAGGGAGAGTGGGAGAGAGAAAGAGAGTGGGAGAGAAAGAGATTGGGAGGAAAAAGAGGGAGAGAGGGAGGAGGAGAGGAGGGAGGGAGAGAAAGAGAGAGGGAGAGGAGGAGAGAGAGTGAGAGAGGGAGGGAGGGAGAGAAAGAGGGAGGAGAGGGTGGGAGGAGAGAGGAGAGGAGAGGGAGAAGGATAGATAGATGAAGATAGATAGGGAGGAGAGGGGAGAATGGGAGAGAAATAGGAGAGGAGAGTGGGACGAAGGGACGGAGGGAGGGAGAAGGTGGGAGAGAGGGAGAGGGAGAGTGGGAGAGAAAGAGATAGTGGGAGAAAGAGAGAGGGAGGACGGAGGGAGAGGGAAAAGGGAGGAGGAGGGAGAGGGAGGTGGGAGAAGTGGGATATAGGGGAGGGAGAGGAGTGGGAGAGAAGAAAGAGGAGAGAGGGAGGGGAATGAGATTGGAGAGAGGGAGGGAGAGAGGGGGAGAGTGGGAGAAAGAGAGAGTGGGAGAGAGTGGGAGAGTGGGAGAAGGGGAGAGTGGGAGAAAGAGAGAGTGGGAGAGAGTGGGAGGGTGGGAGAAGGGGAGAGTGGGAGAAATAGATAGTGGGAGAGATGGAGATATAGAGGGAGGGAGAGATAGACTAAGAGAAATAGAGGGTAGAGGGTTAACCTCAACCCTTAAACCCTAAACTCTAAAACCCTCTACCCTCTACCCTCAACCCAGTACTCTCTACCCTAAACTGTAATCCCTCAACCCCTATACCCTCTACTCGATAACCTCTTAATCCCTCAACCCTAAACCCTAAACCCTTAAACCCTAACCCGCAAACCTGCTACCATCAATCCTCTAACCTCTACTCTCAACCCTAATCCCCCAACCCTTAAACCCACTTAGCAAACTCTCTACCCTAATCCCTCAACCCTCTTGACCCTTAATCCCTCAACCTTAAACCTTTAACCTTTAAAGCCTAATCCCTCAACACCTATACCCTCTTAATTCCTCAACCCCAATCCCTCAACCCCTATACCCTCTTAATCCCTAAACCCTCAACCCTCAACCCTTAAACCCTAATCCCTCAACCCCTATATCCTCTACTCTATAACATCTTAATCCCTCAACCCTAAACCCTAAACCCTTAAACCCTCTACCCTCTACCGTCAATCCTCTAACCTCTACTCTCAACCCTAATCCCCCAACCCTTAAACCCACTTAGTAAACTCTCTACCCTAATCCCTCAACCCTCTTGACCCTTAAACCCTCAACCCTATACCCTATACATTAAACCCCCAACCCTCAATTCTCAACCCTCAACCCTTAATCCCTCAACATTCAATTCGTAAACCTTAAACCCTCTACCCCTATACCATCTACCCCTTGCATTGGACCCTACACCTAATCCTTCAACCATATACCCTAAAACCTATACCCTAAACCCTCTACCCTCAACCAAGCAAACCCTTAATCCTAAACCCTTACCCCTCAACCCTTGACCCTGAATCCCTCAACCCCTATACCCTCTTAATCCCTCAACCCTCAACCCTCAACCCTTAAACCCTAATCCCTCAACCCCTATATCTTCTTAATCCCTCAACCCTCAACCCTCAACCCTTCAACCCTAATCCCTCAACCCCTATACCCTCTTAATCCCTCAACCCTCAACCCTCAACCCTTAAACTCTAATCCCTCAACCCCTATACCCTCTTAATCCCTCAACCCTTAACCCTCAACCCTTAAATCCTAATCTTTCAACCCCTATACCCTCTACTCTATAACCTCTTAATCCATCAACCCTAAACCCTTAAACCCTTAAACCCTAACCCGTAAACACTCTACCCTCTATCATCAATCCTCTACCCTCTACCCTCAACCCTAATCCCCCAACCCTTAAAACCACTTAGTAAAATCTCTACCCTAATCCCTTAACCCTTTTGACCCTTAATCCCTCAACCCTCAACCTTCAACCTTGAAACCCTAATCCTTAAACCCCTATACCCTCTTAATTCCTCAACCCTCAACCCTTATCCCTCAACCCTTCAACTCTAATCCCTCAACCCCTATACCATCTTAATCCCTCAACCCTTAACCCTCAACCCTTAAACCATAATCCCTCAACCCCTATACCCTCTACTCTATAACCTCTTAATACCTCAACCCTAAACCATAAACCCTTAAACCCTAACCCATAAACCCTCTACCTTCTACCGTCAATCCTCTAACCTCTACTCTCAACCCTAATCCCCCAACCCTTAAACCCACTTAGTAAACTCTCTACCCTAATCCCTCAACCATCTTGAACCTTAAACCCTATACCCTATACCTTATACATTAAACCCTCAACACTGAATTCTCAACCCTCAACCCTTAATCCCTCAACCCTAAATCCTTAAACCCTAAACCCTCTACCCCTATACCCTCTACCCCTTACATTGGACCTAATACTTCAACCATATACCCTAAAACCTATACCTAAACCCTCTACCCTCAACCAAGTAAACCCTTAACCCTAAACCCTTAACCCTCAACCCTTAAACCCTAATCTCTCAACCCCTATACCCTCTACTCTATAACCTCATACGCCCTCAACCATAAACCCTACGCCCTTAAACCCTAACCCGTAAACCCTCTACCCTCTACCATCAATCCTCTAACCTCTACGCTAAACCCTAATCCCCCAACCCTTAAACCCACTTAGTAAACTCTCTACCCTAATCCCTCAACCCTCTTGACCCTTAAACCCTCAACCCTTAAACACTTAACCCTAAACCCTTGACCCTCAACCCTTAACCCTTAAACCCTAAACTCTAAAACCCTCTACCCTCTACCCTCAACCCAATACTCTCTAACCTAAAATCTAATCCATCAACCCTAATCCCTCAACCCTTACACTGATTAATCCAAGAAAAATCTTTACCCTAATCCCTAAACCCTCAAACCTTAATCTCTCAACCCTTATAACCTCTACCCTATATATTGGACCCTCAACCCTAATTCCTCGACCCTACACCCTATACCCTCAACCCTCAACCCTCAACCCTAAACCCTCTGCTCTCTACCCTATACATTAAACCCTCAACCCTAATTCCTCAACCCTCAACCCTTAATCCCTCAACCCTTAACCCTTAAGCCCTAAACCCTCTACCCCTATACCCTCTACCGCTTACATTGGACCCTGAAACTAATCCTTCAACCATATACCCTCAAACCTATACCCTAAACCTTTTACCCTCAACCAAGTAAACCCTTAACCCTAAACCCTTAAAACTTCTACCCTATACCCTCAACCAAATACCCTCTACCATCGAACCTATTTCCTCAACCCTCAAACCTTAAACCCGAATACCCTAGAAACCATCAACATTATATGTGCTCTACCCTAATATCTCAACCCCTATCACTTTCTCTCTATCTATACTTATCACCTCTCCCTCCCTCCCTCCCTCCTACCCTCTCTAATTGTCTCTATCTACCATCTCCCTCTTTCTATGTACCTCTTGATCAATCAATCCCTACCATCCTCTCTCGCTCCCTCTATCCATCTTTCTCTATGTCCCTCCCACTCCCTCTCTCTCCGTCTCTCTCATGTCTCTCCCTCTCAGCCCCCCTCTTTCTCAGGTCTCCCCCTCTGGAAACCTACCTAAGTAGCTCTCTCTTTGTCTCTCTCCCCTCTCTCTATCTATCCATTCCACCCCCCTCTTTCTCTACCTCTCCCTCTCTCAAGTCTCTCAATCTCACTCCCTCTCTCTCCTTCTCCCTCTCTCTCTCACACTCTCTCTCTCACACTCCCTCTCTTTCACACTCCCTCTCACCCCCCTCACACTCTCAAGTCTCTCCCTTTGGCACCCTACCTACATAACTCTTGTTTTATCTTTGTCTCTCTCTCCCCCCTCTCTCTCTTTCCATCTCTCTCAATTATCTCTCTCCCACCCCCCCTCTCTCTCTCCCTCCTTCTATCCCTCCCACCGTACCTAGCTAAGTCCCTCTCACTCCAACCCCTTCTCTCCCACTCCCTCTCTCTTAAACTCTCACTTCCACCCCCTCTCCATCTCTCTAGACTCTCTCTCTCTAACTTCTCCCTCCCTTTAAATACATACATAAATACGTACATACATGTGTAGATACAATCTTACATACATGCATACAATATATATGCATTGATACATACAGGAATACGTAGATATATACAAGCATGCATACATGACATACAAGCATACATGTACATACAAACATACAAATATATCAGTATACATTCAATATATTGGAATTTAACATAAAGGAGGGCATAAAACGAGCGCGTTCTAATGTGCTCGCGTTATTTCTTAGTTGACATGTTTCCCTCATAAGCAAACACAATTTCAAAACTGAAATATAACACAAGCGCATTATAACATGCTCGTGTTATAATGTGAGCACGTTATAGCGCACTCAGGTTATATCTTGCTTTGGGAATTCCCAAGCCTTAGGCTTTGTATTTTCCTTGGAATACCAACACAAAGGGTTGGAAGGCATTCCAAATGACCAAAGATGCGTTCTTAAACATCTACCATATTTCACATAATCGAGTGCGTGCTTATCGTCGGGATTGGACGTGGTTCAATATCGAAAAAATTCAACACATGGGTAATGTTGGGTTCTCTCTTAGCTATATAGTGATGTTATTTTTTTCACTTTCTGAAAATGTTAAGCCTTTCATCCATAATTTATTTTATTTGTATGTCTTTTTTTCGGCACAAAGCAGTATTTGGTATTTTTTTCATTATAAATTAACTGTTCATTAAATTTTAAAATAAATTACATTTTTATAAACTAGATTCCATTCTAAAAATTTTAAAAAATAAATAAAAAAAATTCAATTAGTTTCCAAAATTTGTAGGGGTAGCACAACCAAAATTCTATTTTTTAGGAAATGTCCACTTTGAAAATTAGTAAAAAATCAAATATTCATTAAAAAATTATCAAAAAAATCGTGCATCAACTACATACTATTAGCTAACTTTTGACTATTGCAATTTTAAAAATACTAAAAAAAAGTTCAGCGTACGAGGGTTGTACAAGAGTTGCTATGTTATTTTTTTCTGACAAAAACAACACCAATTTGTGTACATCCCTCTTTTGAACCCCATAATATCAACCATTTTAAAAATAAATTAGTAGTTTAGAAAGTAGACTCAGAGCACTTGGATCCTTGCTTTTGTTCCATCTCAAAATTTTGAGTGTAACTATCCTCAATTTCACGTCGAAGGTCAGTATTTCTTGATTTAAAAAAAAGGTTGTCCACTTAACTCCCCTTTTTGTGAACCATCTTTGTGCACTTACCCTACATTGATTCCTCATAACCTATAGGTTCACCAAAATCAATTAATAATATAGAATATAGTGATGGAGAAAACATTTTTTGAGGTCTAGTTATCCTTTCAAAATGTCTAACACTTGTAGGATTTTGTGGGATAACTTGTTGTTTCTGAGCATCAAGTACCACTGACATTTTATTTTCTAGAATCTCATCCAACACCACATATTCCTTTTTGGCCTATTCATGCTTCTTTTATTGCAATTAATCCTTATACATGACCTTCTCATTGAATATAATATCTCTGCTCCTAATGATTTTATGATTTTCATAATCCCATAACCAATAACTAAATTCATCTACTCCATATACAATGAGTGTACATTTTTTAGACTTAGCCTCGAGCTTGGTTCTATTTTCAATATCAACATGGACAAAAGCTTCACAACCAAAGGTTTTTAGAAATGAATAGTTTTCCCTTTTACCTATCCATGCCTCCTTTGGAATGCCACCATTCAAAGGATTTGAAGGTACCCTGTCTATTCAATAAACAATAGTATGTATATCATGTGCCAAAAACCATAAGGGTAGTCTAGCATGCAATCTCATGCTCCTTGCATGCTCCATAATGGTCTTATTGATCCTCTCAAATAAACAATTTTATTGTGTGGTTCTAGGAACCATTTTCTTCCTACAAATTCTATTGTATGAACGATAATTTTCAAATTGTCCATTGTAATACTCTCGTCCATTATATGATTTAAGACACTTCAATTTTTTTCCTATCTCATTCTCAACCAAAGCTTTCCACTTTTTAAAATTTTGAAATACTTTCGATTTTTATTTTATGAAATATACCCATGTTTTCCTATAAGTTGCATCATCAATAAAAGTAATATAATATCAAGATCCATCAAGAAAAGACACCTGAGCTAGTCCACATACATCTAAATGCATAAGCTCAAATTTCTCACTCTTCTTCTCTTTTCCAACTTTGAGAAATCAGACTCTTTTTTATTTTCCATAAACATAATTTTTGTAGAAATCTAAGTCAATCTGCTCCAGACCTGATAGCAAGTTTCTGGAGTGAAGGATCTTCATCCCTTTCTCACTCATGTGCCCAATTCTATGATGCCATAATTTTGTTTCTATCCCTGTAGCAAGTGTTATAATTGTCACAATAGAAATTATTTCTATAGTGGCTAAGGTAGACGAAGTATTACTAGTACACAAATATAATGTGCCTAGATTTTTACCTTTTGCTACTACTAATGCACCTTAGTGACCTTCCAGAATTTTTTAAAAAAGGTAACTATGCAGCCTTCACTTCCTAGATGTCCTATAGAAATTAAATTCCTTCTCAAATTTGGAACATGTCTTACCTCCTATAGAAGCAATTAATCTCCATTATTTAACTTGATTTTTATCTTTCCTTCTCCACCAATCTGACAGGGTTCATCATCACCCAAATATACCTATCCAAAATCACCTTGAACATAATCTACAAAATATATCCTATGAGGTGTGGCTTGAAATGAATCCCCTGAATCATTAGAATTATATAAATACAAGATTAAAGAATCCTGTAATTTATCACTTGCAACATTAGCTTCCTTATTGTCATCATGTTGTTCATATCCTTGTTTTCCCTTTCGAGACCAACAATCCTATTTCAACTGTCCTCACTTTCTATAGTGTCACTGATCCACTCTTCCTCTAGATTTAGATCTTCCTTTCTTCAACTTCCCTTATGACTTTCCATGATTTGTAGGTCTTTTTACTCTCTTTTTTGTTCTTCCCCTATTCTCTATAGTCAAATAATTACTCGATGTTGAACTCTCACCTATTCTTTTCTATTGCATTTCATTTCTAAGGATAACACCAACAAGATCATCAAATTTCAATATATTTGAACCAAAGACAAAGTTACTTACAACCATTACCAAGCTATTCCAACGTTCTGGAAAAAAACATAAAACAAAGAGAGCACTCATCTCTTCATCAAAATTCACTTTTACAAAAGTTAACTGACTGGTAATCATATTAAACTCATTTAAATTATTTTTCATAGATCCACCTTCATTCATTTTCAGATTAAACAAACACTTCATGAGAAATACCTTATTTGAGGCTGAGGGTTTTTCATACAATTTAGCCAAATTTTTCATCATATCCTCTATTGTCTTTGCTTCTATTATATTGAATTCCACAAACGGTGCCAGACACAACCAACTGGTTCCCAGTGTCTTTCTATCAAGAATCTCCCATTCTTCATAAGACATCCTAGCATCTTTCTTTGCTTTTCCTTCCAATGACCACCAAAGATACTTTTGATACAAATAATCTTCCATATGCATCTTCTATAATTGATAATTATGGCCATTTAACTTCTCAACCTTTAATTTCCCTTCTTCCATTGCTCCCACTCAAATCTAGAGGTTTCCTACGAATCGATCAAAATACATGTGGATTTGATACCAGTTGTTAGTGTTCAAGTAGATTGGAGCAATAAAAATTAACAACTATATGTAGATTAAATAACCTAGAAATAATAATGAAGAATAACAAAAAAGAGATCAACACATAATTTCATGTGGTTCACTGAATAAAGGCTACATCCACATAAACTTATCCATCTAATGATTTTATTAGCTAATGGAAAATAGATTACAATCTCGAGAACACTATGCCATAACATACATCCTAGCCACTTAGAACAAGATTTTTGGAACCTTCTAGAATTAGGGTTTGAAATGAGGGGAATTATTGTCCTTTCCCCTCTATGGTTTTTGACCTAAAAGGAAAGGGACAATCCCCACACACTTAAATTAAGAATAAACCCTCAATATTTCAATGCAAAGGAGATTGAAATCTTGCAAAGGGATTGTCCTAAAGGTTGAATGAGATCTAATAAGGGTTTCACCACCAAGTTTAGACTTAGATAAATACAATGCAATGCAAGTTGTAAGAGAAAACCCTAGTAGAATGCAATTAACTTTAAATGACATCGAAAGATGAACAAAATGCAATAAAAAGTTATGAGATAGAAAGTGTGCACCTAGGAGATTAAATCTAAGACAAAATGAAGGTCTAGAACTTTGGAAAATATGTTTTCAATGCTAACTGGCACTCATTTTCCAAGTTGGGTGAATCAATCCTACTTTTGGGAAAATGTGTCGATATAGGTTTCAGCCAAAAGGGTATCCAAATCTGTAAAAATCTCTATCGGCCCTATATAGTGTGACTCATTCACCACTTGTGGTGAATCAATATACTACTTTTTTAGAAGTTTGGGACCTAATTCTATTCCTCTTAGGCTGCTCTACTCTTTTTGATTGATTTCCAAACCCAAAACTTCAAATTTCCACATCTAGGTATTCTCCAAGTTCCTCCAAGGGTTGATGACAAATTTGACAACTTCGATCGCTTGAAAATTTTTCTCCAATCTTGATCCTTGTGAAATATACAACCTAAACCTACAAAAAATGCACAAAGGAGAGGAAAAAATGTTGTGGGGTTAGTGGATAGTGGTTTTCCTTGGTCAAACCCCTTGTTGGTAATTAAACCTTGAATGAAAGAAAATATGAATGGAGAATGATGAATGAACAAAATAAAATATTGCAACTCACCAAACCCTAACAATAAGGTGCTACAAATATGCTTGAAATGGCTACAATAAATGTTGCTCTTGAATCTTGTTGGAATGATGTTGATATTTCTTAAGGCACTTGCTTGAATCATAAACTATAAATTACAATTGTTAGCATAATAACAAGCATGATATGTGAAATATTTGAAATGATGATTGGAACTTAAACGTTTATCTAAAATTCTTGATAATCCACCCTTGAATCTCTTGAATAATATTGAATGCTAAATTTTCTATAAGGATGAATACTTTAATGCTTAGGATGAAAATAAGAGAAAGAACCTTGTATTTATACCCAATTATGCAACGATTCCTGAAATTACACCACTAGAAGCTGACATCATATCTAGGAGAAATAAATCCCATAAGAAATTTGATCTGAATTTGAATTTTGGTCACATGGGACTCATTCGCCCAAGGTGGAAAATGAGTCCCATTAGACATAATGTATGGGACCAAAAACCAAAAGTTCTTAGAAATGTGTGAATAGTAGTTTGGGGCTAAAAGATATAGGTGGAAACTATTCACCCAAGGTGGAGAATGAGTCATAGATATCTAAATCTAGTCCACATAAGCCAGAAACACCTAAATCATGTTTTATTTTTTATTGGTGTCGATATTATCCTAAAAAAAATGCAATAAATGAGGCTTATGGATGAAAATAGGGCCAATTAAACTAGAAGAAAGCCCAATTATTAATGGCAAGCCTAGATAAGTTTGAAAGTGTGTTACAACACTTTACAAGACTCCAAATAAGGTCAAATTAAGATTAATTTTGATTAGAATTATGTTTATTATGCTTGGTTATTTGATAAAACCCTAGAAAAGTGTGAAAGTGTGTTACAACACTTCAAAAACCATTTGAAAGTGTGTTAGTTCACAAGTGCCCAAGACCTAATGTGAATGTGTCATCCATATTACAACACTAAATCAAGGAAACATTAAGCCAAAATCACAAGGAGGGCCCAAACAAATGTGAAAATATCAAGGGATCCATTTTTCTATACTACATTTAGCCCCCACTTTAGTGAGAAGATGAACCTGCTTCAAACTCACACTAAAGAACACAAGAATGCATCAAGAGAGGTTCAAATATACCAATACCAATAAGATGTGACAAAAATGATCAAGAGGGGTGATCAATCCCCAAGGATCAAGATCCCAAGACAAATCAATGTGGGCATAAAAGAACACACATGAGAATGAGATACAGAGAAAACAAAGCACAAGCATACACTGCCAAATATGAAAGAGAGTAAAAGGTGAAAGAGGATCAAATCAAGCTTTGATCATTTTTATATCACGAGGTGGATTAGATCTAGGTTGTTTGTCTAAAAAAATGCATAATCACTCTGAGGTGAAAAAACTCTTAGTTTTTTACCGAGTGAGAAGATCTAAAAGGTGAGAAACATACACTCATGGCTAGTATGCACTCACACACACACAAGTGGGTATGGGGAAATTCATGCCTCATTCAAGCATCCTCCTCAAACCATACCAAACTTATACCTCCTGATAACTTTAATAAGGTGCCACATAAGAAAAATGATTTTCAAGCTTCATGAGACAAGCAAAACTTTGTATGCTTGGAGCTCCTGAAGAAACATGATGGCTCTACAGGCATGAAAGTAGTGTTATGAAAGGTGGAGATATAACAACAAATGAAAAATAAGAAATAAGAAATTTCCAAAGGATTCTTTCTAAGTTCATGTGAGTTCTTAACTTAGGGAACATTGTGCCTAATGTCTCCAAGAGAGGACCAATCAAAGAATAGAAAATTCACAACTTAGGGGATGTAGTGTGTTGCATCAAGCCACCAAGAGGAATATTATATGCTAAAAGAGATCATGCTCATGAAGGAAATCACACCTAATTTCATCCACGAAGAAAAAATGCATCGTATGAAATAAGAAGACTACACCATGAACCATGAGAGAGAAAATGTGAAAGAATAATGCTAGTGTATGCCCCCACTTTAAATAAATTTCTAAATACCATAATGTGAGAAATTAATTTAAAGTAGAAAATGATAAATGAAAACCATAAAGGTGAGATCCAACTTGGAAAGCCCTATGCCAAGTCATATGTTTCCAAGTGAAGAAGAAAAGAAAGGAGAGGTGTTGACCCCAAAATGAAAACACCAAACACATAAGGGATCTATGGATTTGGGGTCAGTATGTTCTTGTTGCAATGTTTGTAGAGAGTCGGAACTGTCATCATCCCAAAATACACAAATAACTAGAAGAGTGATACAAAGAAAGAGCCCTTCGGTTCAACATGGAAGAGACATGAATGTCTCGATGCCTTGCATCATCCCCAAAAGGAAAATACAAGAAAAAGGATAAACATGGAAAATGAAAAGGATAAGGAAAAATAAAGCATTTTTGGTTAACATGGAAGGGACATGAATGTCTCGATGCCTTGTGTCATCCCCAAAAGGAAAACACAAGACAAAGAGAAAAAGGGAAATTTAAAAGGCAAAGGAAAAATAAATCCTCATGGGTAAAAATGGAAGAGACATGAATGTATTGATGCCTTGCATCATCCCCTAAATGAAAACACAAGAGAAAAGATAAAAAAGGAAATGAAAAAAAATCCTTTCGGGTCAACATGGAAGAGACATGAATGTCTTGATGCCTTACGTCATCCCCAAAAGGAAAAGAGAAAGGACAAATGAAAATCCAAAGGAAAGAGAAAGGTTGTTGGGTCAACATGGAAGAGACATGAATGTCTTGACGCCTTGTGTCATCCCTAAAAATAAAACAAAAAAAAATAGAGAAAAAGTAAAAAAAAAAAGAATTTACAACATAGAGAGGAATGAAGGTACAAATACATGAATGTCACAAAGAGAGAGAAAATCAAACAAAAAATCACGAGGGATCACATTACGTACATGCAATCACACAAAATAAAATGAAAGGGAAATAATTTTAAAAACTAGTAAGGAAAATGTGATTCAACCTATAAGCAAGTCATCCACCTCCCAATCATGCTAATTGTATAACGAAGGCGTGCAAATAGATAAAGGGACAAGAGCAAGTGCCAAACTAGGGGAAGCACTAGATTTGATACTCTTGATATAATATTTATCATCTAATCTCATGGAAGAGGAAAATAATGTATTCAATATGCACCTCTTCGTCAATTTTTGTAACCTCATCATCATCATCCAAGATAATCACAAAAGGAGGTCAAAGGATAATGTCCATGGAAGAGTTCAACTCTTGTTGTGGTTTTTGTGTTGGATTTTTTTTTTTGTGGGTAGGGATAGAATCATCATGCATTGCTTTAGTGAATTTTGGATTTTGATTTTCTTTGTTTAATTATTTTTGTAACCTATGAGCAAGGGCACGACGTCTATGCCTACGCTCCCTAGAACCTTTGTTTCTTTTAGTTTTGTTTTAGAGTTAGATTTGTGTAGGAGTGGGTTGATCAACCATAGTTCTCTTTTCTTCCCTAAGGTTAGGAATGAAAGGAACCATGGGAGGTTGGTCAATTTCTTTCTCTTTGAGTTTTTAAATATTTTTATTCTAGGAGGTGAGATAGGGTTGGTTTCATTATCTCTTGGTCAAATGTAGAATATAGGTGGAGGTTGTGTTTTCGATTGGTCTTGTTATTTGGTTATTCTTTAGGTTCAAGCATGGTTTCATCAAGGATGGTAGGTTGAGAGGTTGAATTTTTAGTAGAATATGAAAAAGAAGTCTTCTCATGGCTTTATAGGTTCCATGGGCTCTGGCCAAAAGGAATCTAAGGAAATATTTCTTTTGAATGACAAAGGGTTGCAGCCACTATGGTGGATAGTGAATATTTCATTTTCAAAAGAAAAATTTAATCATTTATGCACAACCAAAGGGACAACTTCCATGGAGTGAGGCCATGGATGGCCTAGCTTCACACGAAATTGGTCTGACTATGAGATAATGGAGAATGTGATATCTAATATCTTTTGTCCTATTTGTAATGGTAATGAGATCGATCCTATCATAGGGAAAAAAAAACCATTGTGTGTCTTGATCCATGATTTTAGTTTATTGTATGTGTCTTGATAGAGCTCATGCAAAAGTAAAAATTCATGGGTGATCATGTTATCTCCATAGGTAGGATCTATTAGTACATCTCATTAGTGGGCTTGTCATAGATACATCTAGCTATCCAAATAGGACCATTGGGTGAATGTTTAATTATATCCATAGAGGAGAAAGCAATGTCAAGAGGATTCTTAGTTAGGCCCTTTCGAGGGATGATGTCCATCACGCCTACCATTTCATCTATACGATTATTATTGATAGGATTATTTAGGACATAATCATTATTTTCATCATTCATAACAAAATTCATCACATCATTCTTTGTAGTTTTGCTAGCTTTGACAAATGATATATTATGTTTTTGCATGGCGTTGGTGAAAATTTGCATGTTTTGATTAGCAGGGGTAGCTAATTTATTTTTTTGATCACTAACACCTCCAATGGAAAGATGATCAGAATCAGTGAGGTCTTGCATGAGATGATTAAGATGCTTACAATATTTCGTGTCATTTCCATTTTTTTGGTGATAATGGAAATAAGAATTTGATCTAAAACTCGGGGATAAATATTTATTGGGATCAGGTATTTTGATGGGAGGAAAGGTAATCATTTGTTGTTCTAAAAGATGGGATATTGTGTTATGAAGGGTATCGAGTAAGGGAGTGAACTATCTTTTCATGTCTCCATAGCTAAAGGGTATCGAGGATTTAATAGAGGCTACTTGGTTATTTGAATTATGAGATATTTGTTCAACAGGATTTAATTAGATGAACCCTTTGTTTTGTTTTGTAAAAGGTTCAAAATTTTGTTGGTTGCCAAGTTCAGATCTCTCCATTTAGCTAGAAGTGGAATTTGTATATCTACTACTAAATGAATTTTGATAATCATGGAGTGTAGTAAACATGTGCATGAAGGATGGGAATTTTATCATTGTAAGCTTGTCTTGAATTTTTCTTTTTAAATTTTCTATGAACATATTTTAAAGGTGAGAGTTGGGGACCTTGACATCGATTTGGGAATAAAGCAATTGATAGTGTTGTGGGGGTGGGCCCACGTGCCTCCCCCACCCATAATTTAAAAAAAATTCAATAAAAAAATCTTTTGTAATATTTTTTTAATGATTTTTTTTTTTTAAAATCAATTTTTTTTTTTATATAAAAAACATTTTTTCTCTGTAATAGTCCAATCACACTTTTATGGTGACGGTCATTTGGCCGTCAAATTTAACCTAGTATTGTTGTTGCGACGGCTGTATGACCGTCAAATTTAACCCAGTACTGGTGTTTTCCCTCTTTGGAGCTAATTTATTCTGGAGGTCGTAACTTGGGCATATGATATTGTTTTTTGGCAAACGAGATATCGTCGGAAAACTGGTTTTCTCATCTTTCCAGTGGTGTGGGTCTCATCACTTCATTTTTTTGTTGGTGCATTCTAGAGCCAGTTTAAGACGAAGGGGCTCATTTCAGTCTCAAGCTCATAACATTTGATCAGCTTCTCCGTTTTTCGCAATCTCAATAGCGTTGGAACCATATTTTAGAGCTCTTTAGTTTCATCTATGCCATTTTTCTAGATTTTACTCCAAGTATATTTTATTTAGTTATTTGTGTTTTCACACTTTGGTGGATTACCTAGACATATTTGCTCTTAGAAACATTTTGTTTGCATGGGATGCTTCATTTTTGGTTGTTCTTCATGTATTTCCATTATTTTTTCCTTTCAAGGCAATTTTGAGCATCATTTGTAAGCTATCTTTAATGTAAACACACTGACATAAAGTGTCACACTATTGTACATGCATCTTTTGGGGATTTTGCACATAAGGTTGTGCCATATTTTGTACTCACATTGATATTATAAAGTGCCATGAGGGGTTGTGTAGTTTTCCTTTTTTTTCCATCACACCTTTTTCCGGTGAGTGTCCCTCCAGGACGACCATGGATCCATATGATTATAGCCTCATGTATGTGTGCTTTGTTTTGCACACCACTTTTTTAGTTGCTGGTGCTTTCTTGTGCACTTTCGGATGTTGTATCTTCTTCTTCATGCACTACAAGGTGTTTCACATCATTTCAGTGGATCTGTCAAGCTCTCCCAGTTTAGCATTATGGGGGGGTATTATATTGTTCATGCTAATTCTTCCTTGGTTTCGCCTTGGAAGGAATCTTCCGTTCTCAGTTGATTAGTGTTTCAGACTATTGGTTCTTATGCCATCTGTATCTTCGTTCCAGGTGTTTGCCTTTGTTTGCAATCTGATTCAAGTAGTGTCATTTGGGGCACTTATGCAGATTTTTGTCTTCTTGTTCCTGATCATCCTATCTTTAGCAGAGGTTCTTCAGCACCCTAGCAGTCATCTTTCGACAGTTGTTTGTAGCTTCTTCTGCTTTAGTGATGTTCTTCTTTTTGGCCTTCTACATCTCTTTTTGGAGTAGAGCTTTTTCCCATGAGGTTTTCTCTATTTCTCCATTTTACAGAGATTTCGTTGTATTTGGGTACCTGATCTGGCCTAGTTGTCGGGACCCATGTTTTCCTTCTTGCATTGCAGTTACCTTTGCTTTTCTGCATATGTTTGTAGCTGCACTGTTGCTCATCTTAAGGGGGGGTGTTAGAGTAAAGGTCTTAACTTAATTATCTTGATTAAGTTACCTTTATTCCCTTCTTAAGATTTCACGTTAGTTTGCATAAAGTGACATTTAATAATTATATTAATTATTAAATGTTATCCTATTAGGGCTTCTATTAGGGTTTTTCCTATTAGGGTTTTATTAGGGTTTACATGATCTCCTTTTTATAAGGATTGATCCCATTGTTTTTCATATCAATTCATTCACTCATTCTCTCTGATATATACATTTTTAGTTTTCAGAGAACCCTTGCTTGTTTGTCTCCATCTCTTCTTTTGTGATAGGTTATTTGCATGTAGGTGATCTTTGGGGTTTGTGGTGTTGTATTTTCTCGACTCCTACAAGTGTGAGATAAATTTAGTTAACTTTTATTCTTCTTTTTTCTTGCATCTCATCAAATCGGCCAAGTTCATGTTAGGAATCATATGCACATGGAAATGGTTTAAAAATGTATCAACAAGTTCATTGAATGAACTAATTAAATTATTTGGTAAAGAGGAGAACCATTCCAAGGCGGTGTCTTTTAATGATCTAGGAAATTTTTTTGCCAATAGTTTATCATTAAGGAAAAACTCACTACATAAGGTAATATAGGTATTGAAATAGTTAGAAGGATCTCACTTCCCTCCATATTTATCAAATCTAGGCACCTCTACACCTTGTGGTATCAATGATTGTAGTATTTATAAAGATAATGGACTACTTTAGATATAATATGTAGGTGGGCTATTTTAATTTTGATTGATGGTGGAAAAATTCTTTTGGAGGGATGAAATGGTTTGAAAGATGTGAGCTATTAGAGGATCATTGTTTGTCTTATGAGATGTAAGTGACAAAGGTGAAGGGGTGTATGTGTTTTTCGGACAAGTGTTTTGGAATTTTTATAGGTGGCAAGGTGGTAGGAGATATAACATGAGATGCCACATAGGAACTAGGGATGCTAGTAGTAATACCCAAGGAATGAACCACATTAAT
The DNA here is from genome assembly GCA_007115665.2 of Sequoiadendron giganteum. Lineage (NCBI taxonomy): Eukaryota > Viridiplantae > Streptophyta > Pinopsida > Cupressales > Cupressaceae > Sequoiadendron > Sequoiadendron giganteum. The sequence goes on from CM021100.1 coordinate 334,013,547, forward strand.
AACCTATTGCACAATTGGTGTTGTGACTTGAGGAGGGGTATAGCTAGGTATTGAGGCAATTGTTAAGGGAGGATGAATTTTAGTTCCTCCTTGGCTTGTGACATTGTTTGTTGGCAAAGGACAACTAGTGGTTGGGGGGCAGGGCGTTTTTTAAAGATTTGAATTTTTTATTTCACAAGGTCAAGGCCATCTTCACTTTCAAGCATGTGGTGAATTTTATCTATGGTAGGAATGGCAGTAGTTGAGATGTTTCCATTTTGCACTTGATGTTCTGAGTTTGCTAGGTCCTCATGAATTTAAATTATGTTCTCTTGTAGAAGACTATCATTCCTTGGTTCAACTTGCATCCTACTTGAAGGAAAATAGTTGTTAAAGGTATTATCCATATCTAGTGTACTAGTGTCAATACCAAGAGTGAAAGATCTAGATAATCTAAGATCCACAATGATTGTACTATCATGGGATGACATGAGTCTCATAATTCATCTCACTATAGTATTAGCAATACGATACCAAATACTCATGCAATGGATACTTAATGCAATGTGAATGCAAATGCAATGTAAGCTAAGAACAATGAAATAATTCTAACTAAAATTCTTGAAACTAAAACAAAAACTAAATAATAGCAAACAAGAAGTCAAAAACTGAATTCTAAATGCAAAAAAATATAATGCAAAATGTGTAGAGGGACTGATTTGCCCAGCATGGCGAATGAGTCCAAGAGATGATTTTTTTTCTAAAAATCAAGATTTTTGAATTGGATTTTATGATTTATATGTTTTTTGATCTATGTCTAAGATGCAAATGCAGAATTTGACTAATTTTCAAAGAAGTTAAATGTAAAACTGCAAGCTAAATAGGCTTTTCACTAATGAAAATTAACCAATGCAAAACCTAATGAAATTTAATGCAAACTAAATCTATGATGAAGATGCACTCCAAATCACAATATAAGGTATTCTAAATCTAGGTTCACCAAAATTAAATGAGTGGAAAATTTTATCCTTTCACCTCTAGGGTTTTGGATCTAAAAAGGAAAGGGACAATCCTCACACACTTCACTCAAGAACAAACCCTCGATATTTCAATGGAAAGGAGATTGAAATCTTGCAAAAGGATTGTCCGAAAAGCTTAATGAGATCTAATATGGGGTTCATTACCAAGTCTAGACATGGAAAAAGATAATGCAATGCAAGTTATAAGACAAAACCCTAGTTGAATGCAACTAGATCTAAATGACCTAGAAAGATGAAAAAAATACAACAAAAAGTTATGAGATAGAAAGTTTGCACCTAGGAGACTAAAGAAGGCAGAATGGAGGTTTGGAATTCTAGAAAATCTATTGTCAATGTTGAATTTGACTCATTCACCAAGTTGGGTGAATCAGTCCTACTTCTGGGAAAATGTGTAGATACAAGTTTCAACCAAATGGGTATTCAGATTAGTAAAAATCTTTGTCAAGCCTATACAATGGGACTCATTCACTATGTGTGGTGAATTAGTCCACTTTTGCACTTTCAAAAGCTCAGGACCTGATTTTGTTCCTCTCAGTCTACTTTTCTCTTTTTGACTAATTTTTGGATCCGAAATTGTAAATTGCCACCTGAAGGTCTTCTCAAATTTCCTCCAAGGGTTGATCACAACTTTGACAATTTTGATCACTTGAAAAAATTTCTCCAATCTTGCTCCTTGTGAACTATACTACCTAAACCTACAAAACACACACAAAGGAGAGGGAAAAATTTGTGGGGTTAGTGGATAGGGGTTTTCCTTGGTCAAACCCCTTATTGGTAATTAAACATTGAAATGAAAGGAAATATGAATGAGAATGATGAATGAACAAAAAAATGTTGCAACTCACCAAACCCTAGTAATAAGGTGTTGTAAATATGCTTGAAATGGCTACAATGAATGTGGTTCTTAACTCTTTCTTGAATGATTTTGATCTTTCTTGAAGCACTTTCTTGAATCATAAACTCTATATCACAATTGTTAGCACAATAACAAACAAAATATGTGAAATTTTTGACATGATGATTGGCACTTGAATGCTACTTTAAAATTCTTGATAATCTACCCTTGAATGCTCTTGAATGCTCAATTTTTTATAAGGATTCATAATTGAATTCTTAGGATGAAATCAAGAAAAATAACCTTGTATTTATACCCAATTATGCAAGAATTCCCAAAATTACAACACTACAAGATGACATCAGATCTAGGAGAGTAAAATCTTGCCAAAAATTTGTATTAAATTTGAATTTTCGTCACATGCACTCATTCAACCAAGGTGGAAAATGAGTCCCATTAGACATAATGTATGGTACCTATGATATAAGAGGATACACTAAACATAGGTCTATTTCTTCTCAAGAGATCACCAAGGAATGAAATGCCCTTATACACCTCAAACTGAATGGTTCAATGAAATCATGAAGAGAAGTGAGAAAGTAGGTTCAGGATTTGAAAGAGCCAGATTTCTAAGTTCCACTATCTAGCTGAAGAGCTCTCGACCAAAATACATCAATGTAGTTCTAGGATGCCATCACGGCGCGCTATTGTCTATAGGACGCACTGGCATCCTAAGCTAAAAAGAACTCAGGAGCTCAGGTAGATGAAACTGAGTCTTACTTCTTGACTCAGAATAGGACACTTGAAGAAGAAAACAATCAATAGAAAGCTAGGAACTAAAGGAGAATGCAAGAGAACTTGAAACAAGATCACCTCCATGCATATGAATCTTTATTCCAAGCTTCCTTTCATAACCTACACACAAAATACCAAGGGGAAAAGGTTGGTTTTGTATAGGGTTTTACCTCAGTTAGACCCCCGTACATGTTTGGTAGAGAGTGTAAAGGAAATAACATAGCTTGTGGTTAAAAAAAAACCCACTTCAGAGTAGAGCACGCACCACAAAGTAGTACACGAACTAGTAGGAAGGAGTGATAAGGAGAGAGAGGGTTACGCATGGGTCAAGAACCTCTTTTGGAGGACATGAGAACACCACAATGTTCTTGTTTGAGAGTTGGTAGCTACTGGGCGGACCTCAATATGGCATCGCTTCACCAATGAAAGTGCTACTACTCAAGGATAAAATTTACACAACACTAGAGAAAGTGGTGACAATGCTTGAATTGATAGCTTCCAACCCCAAGATGAGGGCCAAAGGGAGTTTTTAATGCATGCAAGGGTGGCACAAAGTTGTTTTACTCGATACCTAACTACCAAGACGTGTGTTGTAAGGGTTAGGGTTCTAGATTCGTCATTTCAAACTCACAAAAATTGTGAGGATGCTAGCGCACCGTGCGAACGTTCGTGTGCCATGCAGGCATCCAAGGCCTAGATTTTCAAGAAATGCCTTGTCAAATTTCTGCCCTTTCGCCATGTGTTCACATGAAGCTAGAATCGCGAAATTCTATCTCATAGGATTTTGTCATTAATGCTCTGAAGGTGTCATAAATGCTAGGAAAGATGCAAAAATGTGGAATTTCCTTTAGGTGCAATTATGTGACATTACATTTTGCCCCCACTTTATTGGGCTTGATTTTGGAAAAAAAAGCCTCACTAAAGTAGAGAAAAAAAAATTCACCCAAATTCTAGATTTTACAAAAATGCATGCCTGGAAACAGGATCGTAGAGGTCACTGAGGTCAAGCTAACTGGTACCAAGGATGCCCCAAGCTCCTGAGCTCAACGATCAACAACAAAATCATCGTGAAAATTTGTTCAAAACTATATTCTGTAAAACTACAATTTTGAGTCAGTTTCAGAAAATCGAAAGAAACTACCATGGATAGAAGAATGATCAAGAAAAAGTCGTTGATTCAGAGGAGAAAAAATTGATCAAGGGGTGACTCTATGCCCCCTTATGATTTTTCCCCCAACATGCTGGGGTAAAGTGAGGAGAAACTGAGGGGCCACGAATTCTAGAAAAAATGGGCCCCTAGGGGGGGCGGGGGGAGCTATATACCTAGGTGGGCCCCTAGAAGGGTCATTTTAACTATTCACTGCGAGAAAATTGTTGAATTTTGTGAGAGAAAAGTCAAAAAAATGCCGAGCATGAGAGAGTACTAGGTGTCTAGGCTAGAGCAGCTACATGATGACATCGTCGTAGGTTGCGAGGTTTACTAGGTAGGCTTCTTAGTCTCGATCTTTGTGCCTTTTTGCTCATATTTTTTTTTGGTTTTTCATGCTTCAAGGTACGCAGGAATCTAAAATGTGTGTGTGCATCCTCTTTTTGCACTATCATCTGGGACATGCGCTGGGGTCCTGAGGATGTGCTGGCATCCTCCGGGTGACCATGGTGGATTCAGGATGCAGACGCATCATGCAGATGTTTGTGCAACACACATATGTCCTTTCGCATGTTTTCTCATCAGGATCAGGTTTCTGACTTAAATTTTTTTAAATTTTTTTACAAGATTATATGAAGATCCGAGAGCATCTTGGAGGGTGAGCATTATGCCTCATCCATGAGCAGAGAGACCATTTATCACCGGATGGGGTCACACATTAGGATCGGGTCGATCTCTGAAATGTAGTCACTATGGCAGAGATGCGATACCATGACAAGATGCTCACCACTCTAATGTAGCGGTCGGATGCTACTACCTCATCTTTCCATCTACACTATGGAGAGATGATGATCACCCTCGAGGATGTCTATTGGATCCTCGGGCTCCTCGTCCACAGATGATGAGTGGCGTTAGACGACACTTGATTGGTGTGAGAGTGCAGTGAGGGTATTCGGTACTTCACAGTGTGGACCAATGGCAGCGATGACACTGGTATGACCAGACAAGCATGACAACAATGTTGCTACGTTGGGTGATGGTGGTGACAGTTGATTTTTGGGTCACCATAGATGGGCGAGGCTCACATCTACATGGGGGCCTCGTCCTGATTGTTAGAGACATGGTTGAGCATAGGACCATTCTTTCGTAGTGAAGCAGAATGCTAGCACACCTCTACCAGGAGCTTGGATGGTATGTTCACTATGAGTATTGTAGTCTTACAACATGCAAAATTTTGTAGGTGTGGGAATTCGCCCACATCATGTGCACCCGGCTAGTTAGTTTTCCCCAGTGATGGTCATATGATGTCCCGATGGCCCACTAGTATAACATGACAGGCCAGTAGCATTTTAGGGATTTACAGTTTTGCAGACTATAGTTTGACAATCTCATTGCAGGAGAAGTTTGTTGGAGACCTCATCACTATTTTAGGTGGGTCAATGACAGTAGGTTCCTTAGGAACGTACAACAAGACCATTTTTTAGTGGGTTACAAGGATTATATCATTGTACCTTATTACTAGAGTCGGGTCATGTGGCAGCATAGCCTTGTACAGACCATACCACCCGATGTGGCCACATACACCAGGGTGCACCACAATGCAGTGAGGGTGGGTGACAACCCTCATCCTTCTATCATAGACATCATCTTTTCAGATGTGGATGATTTTGATCATGATCTACTAGCCATGGCAGCTATGGATAATGTTGGGGTAGCAGTTGATTTTACCCCGTGGTGGGAGAGGCATCTTTCTACTCTAGTCTTTGGTGAGGGTGCTCCAAGAGGGGACCCTGTCCCATAGGAGGATGAGCCCCACCAACCTCCATAGGATAGGAGGAGATCCCACGAGTAGAGCATTGTAGAGGAGGAGGAGGTGACGCCCATGAGGCTGCGAAAATAGAGGAGATCAGCTCCCCCTAGCTAACCTAGATTCATCAGCCCTGCCAACATACACTATCCCAATAGCAGCGGCAATAGCATCTCCTGTGGTGGCCACTGATACTAGCAGTGCAAGCCCCAATGTTGATCGACACCCTGATCCTACATGGCAGCTAGGGGATCTAGGTATACATAGTGCATTATTGTTACTTTCCTTCTTTTCATAGTTATGCTTACGCTTTTTTACTAGCTGATAGGCTATTATATGTGGGGGAACCCCACCGACATTTCCAGCGGTCTAACGTTGGCGGGAACCCCATGAACTTTACAACATGGAAAGAGGAAAAATGGTGCCCTATGAAAATGAAGGGTAGATAATCATTAATGTCACTTTTGAAATTGGCGTGTGTTGTCCACCGTCCGCATTTGTCATTTTTATACAAACTTTTGTCATCTTTTACGACCAACTTTACATATATTTGCTTCGTATGCACGTGGGATAGACCATCATTAATTGAGTTTGCTGCAAAGGAATCTTTACGTGTTGCAGTAAGAATGGAGAAATGAATTTTATGAAATTTCAATTAATAACTAATTAAATTTAAAAGCAATGTGGATTGGTTTAATAATTTATATAATAAATAAAATAAAATAAAATAATTTATATAATAAATAAAATAAAAAAGATTCTTTCAATAAAATAATATAATAAATTTTTAATAAAAATAAGATTTGTTCTCTGTTATAAAATCCAAACAATATAAAAAAAAAAATTTATATAATAAATAAAATAATTTATATAATAGTTGATATAATAAATAAAATAAAAAAGATTCTTTAAATCAAATAAATAAAATAATATAATAAATTTCTAATAAAAATAAAATTTGTTTTGTGTTATAAAATCCTAACAATAAATAAATAGAAAAATGAAAAACTAAAGTTGTATAGGAAGTGTTGTTTTTGGAATGAATTGGAGAGGAGGGTAAAGAAGTAGAGAGGGAAGGATAGAGAAAGAGAGAGAGATGAGGGAAAAGAAGTAGAGAGGGAAGGATAGAGAAAGAGAGAGAGAGAGAAGGGTAAAGGGAGAGAGGGAGGTAGAGAGGGATAAGTGAGATAGAGATAGGGAGGGAGAGAGAGGTGGAATAAAAAGAAGTAGAGAAGGAAAGAGAGAGCAAAAGAGAGTGAGAGAGGGAGGGAGAGGTAGAGAGGGATAGGGGAGATATAGGGAATTAGAGGGGGAATGAGAGGGAGGTAGAGAGGAATAAGTGAGAGAGGGAGAGAATTAGAGAGGGAAGGAGAGAATGAGAGAGAAATAGGTGGGATGGAGGGAGGGACAGGTAGATAGGGATATGTGATATAGAGAGAAATAGAGAGGGAAGGAGAGAGAAAGAGGGAGAGAGAAGGGGAGAGGGAGGGAGAGGTAGAGAGGGATAGGCGAGATAGAGAAAGAGAGAGGGTAAAAGAAGTAGAGAGGGAAGGATAGAGAAAGAGAGAGAGGAGGGTAAAGGCACAGAGGGAGGTAGAGAGTGATACGTGAGATAGAGATAGGGAGGGAGAGAGAGGTGGGATAGAAAGAAGTAGAGAAGGAAAGAGAGAGCTAGAGAGTGAGAGAGAGAGAGAGGGAGGGAGGGACAGGTAGAGAGGGATAGGGGAGTTATAGAGAATTAGAGGGGGAAGGAGAGAGAGTAAAGAGGAATAAGTGAGAGAGGGAGAGAAGTAGAGAGGGAAGGAGAGAGTAAGAGAGAAATAGGTGGGATGGAGGGAGGGATAAATAGAGAGAGATATGTGATATAGAGAGAATTAAAGAGGGAAGGAGAGATCAAGAGGGAGAGAGAAGGGGCAGGGAGGGAGGGAGAGGTAGAGAGGGCTAGGTGAGATAGATCACTGCTTTCTTCACGTCGTCCATTTCTTTTCATGATCGTAAAAAGTTGTGGACTTAGCCTATTGGCGTAAGTATTGCAACTTATTCGGGTGCAAGTGATAGTTTATATACACATGCCACATGATAAAGATCCCCATCTCTCTCTATGATTGCAAAGGATGAAAAGGGATGGATTGAGCTTATAGCTCAGTGTATTTTAGAGGTGGCCCCTACTGTACAAATCAAAGGGACAATCCTAGAGGCTTATTTGATTGTTTCAATGGGGAGACATGCCCCCAATTTTGAGCTAATAGCACATCTATGGATTGCATAGAAGAAGCAGGGTGTAGAGGTGGTGCAACTGACTCTAGAGATGACAACCACCAAGGGGCAGCGAGATCAACTATTGGGGGAGCTACGAACGGCGCTCGTCGAGCAAGATGTGATAGTGACGAGATTCGACACTTCTGAGGTGGCATGTGATGCTCTTCAAAGCCACATTGATGAGCTCAACATGCCAGTGACATTTTTGATCCCAATAAATGTTCAGCGGCTGCAACAGGAGCTGATCCAGGTGAGGATGGACATATGCTTGCAGCAAGGGGAGCTCAGAGAGATACAAGCAGGCTTATCTATATCATGTTCACACCGATCCTGATCTCAGACCATCATGCAACCTCCACCCAAAGCACTAGAGTGGCCACTAGAGCTAAAGGGCTCAGGGAGCAACATGCCATAGGGATAGGATTCCTCTTTCTTGTATATCATTTTTGTACTCGGACATATATATTTATACATACTTGCAGATATTTTTTATATACATACATCAAGTAGCCACTAGTAATGGCCTGATACATGTACATGACATTTGATTCATACGTTGGATACATATATATATAAATTGCTTTTCTGTATCATGGCTTTTCTTATCTGTATGCTTTCCATTTTCACATATGCTCATTCTATGAATGGTATTTGCTTGTATGGATGTATGTTTTCATTAGATGCTAATCATGATTGAATTTAACATGTTTATTTACATGTTAATTAAATGGTATGATGATCTAATTTCTTTAAAGGATATGATATATGGATATTTAGCATAGTCGGACACATGTATGTATGTTGTTGTTACACGCACACAAACATGATCATGTCACAAACACAAAAAAAATCATGATGTGAAAGTGAGTGAATATTAGTGTGATCTCTTTAAAATGCTACTCCTAATGTGAGATGCTAAACAAAACTAATGATGCAATAACAAAAGCAATAACACTAAAAGAGGACACCTCAATAAGATTAGCCTAAGAAAATAGTGAAGCAAAGAAGCAAGATAAAACAATTGATGATTGAAGTTGGTTATACCTTTCCTTTGCTGCTCCTTCCTTGGTTGGCCCTTTGATTCTTGAAGATTTGTGTGCTCCTTGGATGGAAATGGAGTTGAATGGATGCAAGATGAATTGATGATGCTAGGTGCTATGATAGATGAGAGCTTGAGTGACAAATTTGCAAGAGTTTTATTGCAAAAGACTTGATCCCTAAAATGAGGGAAATGAGGGGATATTTATAGGCTAATTGGAATTCTCTAGAGAATTCAATGGTTTGGATTGATCCAACAAAGATCAAGATATAGGGCTATGGTGAGTTGAGGACTCACAAGCCCTCACATCTTGACATGTGAAAGGTGAGATGTCTTAGGGTGGAGTGATGTGGAAATGAGGTGGAAGAGAAGGACAAGAGGTGGAAGGGAAGCACATGAGGTGGATGAAGGACAAGTACTTTTGAGGTACCTTGGGGGATGAGAATATTTCCTCAAAAAGGAACTTCTTGTCCCCAAATGAGGATGAAAGAGACTTTTGAGGAATTTTAGAATTCCTCAAAAATCTCCATGGGAAAAGGGGAAGTGTGTGGGAAAAATAAATGTAAATTAAAAATTTACATTCAATGGAGAGTTTATTGGATAAATGGAGGTCTCCAAAAAGCTAGAGATTTGTCACATGTGGGTGATGTGACAAGTCCAAGGTTCTAGAGGCCTTGGGCACATGTAAAATGACATGTCACATTTGCATGGGGGATGAGGAATACCTTGGAAAGACAAAAGTGAATTAAAAATTCACATGGGGAAGAGAGGAACCTTGGTTAAATAAATGTGAATTAAAAATTCACATGGGGAAGGGAGTCCAGGCTAAAAATGGTAAGTGGGAAGGTTGACCAAAAAAGGTAAGCTAAATGTGGCTAATGATTCTGATTAAGGTTGTGCAAACACATGATTAAGATAATTAATGAGGGATTAGAGGCAAGTGGGAGATTATGGAGGATGTGACACTTAATCTTGATTAAGTGGTGCACATCCTAATCACAAATTAATTAATTTAATCTGGATTAGAAGAGGGTTATGGAGAATGTGACAATGAGAGAGAAAAAGAGGAATTAAAAATTGGTTTTAATCCAAATAGGTTAAATGACCAAATTAAATAATTTTTCATGTTTATTTAATTTAGAGAAGGAAAGGGGGTAAGGTAAAGTATTTAGTTTATTTAATTACATATTTTAGGAATGTTAGGCAGAAAATGAAATAATGATTAAATAAATTATTTAATTACTATTAATGAAATAGATGAATAAAGTAGACGATTTTGATCATATGGAAGTGATCAAATTTGGATGTCTACAATTAGTATATGTAGTATTACTACCTTTTCGGGAGAACACCACATACATGGCACATTAGGAAACTATGCATAATATTGATGAAGATGCATCGCATTGACAGGCTCTTTTAAAGGTGTTCCATCCATAGGCACCTGAACCATATACAAAAACCATGATGTAAGGGCCTAGCCAGTTAGGACTAAATTTTCCTTTTTGGTCAGGTAGCACGTTTACATTCTGCTAATTTTCGTATAGAACCAAGTCTCCTACCTCGAAGGTCCTAGGAAGCATGCCCTGATTATATTATCTAGATAGCGACCGTTAATAAGCTTTAAGATGATCAAGGGCCTGTAAACAGTTTTCATTGAGCATCTCAAGTTGATGCAAATGGTTAACCCAATAGGCTTCATCGTCAATCACCCCCTAAGGGAAACCCATAAAGATGGGATTTCCAACTCTAAAGGCATGATAGCTTTTGTGTGATACACAAGGTTATAGGGAATCATTCCCATCACCGTGCGAATAGTCATGTGATAATACCACAAAGCATAATTTAACTAAATATGTCAATCCTTACCATGCTTATTAATTGTCTTATGAAGAATCAGTTCAAGTGTTTTGTTAGAAGCTTCTACTTGGTCATTAGATTGCAGATAATACGGTGTAGAAAACCTATGTTGAACATGAAATTCTTCTAGGAACTGCTTTACTTCCTTGTTTTTAAATGGTGTACCATTGTCAAAAACAAGTGTAGCAGGCAATCCAAATTAGGAAATGATGTTGTTCAATAGGAAGCTACAAATAGTTTCAGCACTTGTGGATTAGAGAAAAATAGCCTCAACCCATTTTGTGAAATAATCTATAGCAGTGATAATAAAGGTATGTCCTTTTGAAGGAGGTGATATTTTCTGAATAATTTCCAACCCCCATTTCACGAACGGCCAAGGAGAAGTTTGATTTTGTAACTCTTGAGAAGGAGCATGGATAAGGCGGCTATGTTGTTGACATAGAAGGAACTTCTTGATGAAATCGAAGGAATCTTGTTCCATCATCTGCTAGTAGTATCCCATATGTACCAATTTCCTCACCAGGGATCTACCACCGAAATTTCCACCCCTAGAGCCCGCATGGGCTTTTTTAAGGGCAAGGGGTATTTTCACTCTAGTGAGGAATCTTAGCAGCAAGCCATTATACACTTTTCGATAAAGAACATTGGATAAGATGACATAACGAGTTGAAAGATTTCGTATACAAATGCGATCATTTTTTGTCACAACATCAAGAAAGTTTCTATTCTTTAATTAATTGTAGATGCTAGAGAACCACTCTCCCAAATCTGCATGAAGGAAAACTAGAGACTCGGGCATAGGTTGATCAAGAACTACTGGTGTTTGCGTGACCTAGACCACGAAGTGATATTCCTTCGTATCCTCTTCTGAAGGTACCAAGCAAGCAGCACTTGCCATGGCATCCACATGTCTATTTTCTCACCAACGAATGTTGTTTATCTTGAAAGAGTAAAAATGATTAATCAAGGACAAAGTGAGGTTTCGATATCAAGAGAGCTTACTTTGTTTAGCTTGATAAGTTCCTGTAATCTGATTCACAATAAGTTTAGAGTCACCTAGTATACGAAGATGTTTAATTTTCCATGCAATCATGACATGCAAATTGGAAATAAGAGCTTCATACTCGGTGATATTATTGGTGCATGGAAAATATAATTGAAAGCATAGGGTGACCGGTTTACCTTCGGTGGATATCAAGACCACACCCGCTCCAGAACCAGTCTAACACCTTGATCCATCAAAGTAAATTTTCCATTCAAGGTCATAGTTGATTGTGAAGATGTTCTCATCAGGGAATAGGTCCAACCCGAGGAAGGAGCAAGGTGAGGGAGCATCTTCCAATTGATCGGAAATCGTTTGTCCTTTTAATGATTTTTGAGTGACAAATTTTATATCAAACTCAAATAGCAACATAACCCACTTCACTAATCTCCAAACAAGGTCATTGCTAGAGAACAGATGTTTCAAAAGATCCATTTTTACTATGATGTGAGTTTCAACATGGAGGAGATAGTGCCTCAGCTTCTATGTAGCGAATACAAGAGAAAGGCACTGCTTCTCCATGGATGAATAACAGGTTTCACAATCAACAAGAATGTGGCTAATGTGGTAAACTACTCTCTCTCTTCCTACGTCGTCATACTGAACTAGTAGGGCCACCAAAGTGTATGGTGAAGCAACAACGTAAAACAGGAAAGGTCTATCTTGCATAGCCAACATCAATATAGGGGGATTGGTAAAATAAGCTTTCATGGATTAAAAATCTCTCTAAAATTCTTCATCCAATATAAAGTGTACATCCTTCTTTAGGAGACGAGTGAAAGGAAGGGTACTGTCAACCAATTGAGATATGAATGTGAATTTCTTGAATCTTCCCCTATAAATTTTGTAACTCGGTGATGTTAATTTGTAGGGACATGTTAACAATGGCATCAATCTTATTCGTGTCAACTTTAATTCCACGATAAGAGACTATAAACCTAAAAAGCTTGCCAGTATCAATGCCAAAGACACACTTCTAGGGATTGAGTCTCATCTTGTAAAGTTGAAGCCTTTTGAAGATCAGATGAAGATTCTTCACATGATCTTGATGATTTATAGATTTCAGCAAGATTTCATCGACATAGTATTCCAAGATTCTATGAATGAAATCATGAAATATCAAGGTCATCGTTCATCAATAAGTCACTCCTACATTCTTTAATCCAAAGGTCATGACCACATAGTAGAAATTCCTCCAAGGGGTAGTAAAGGCTACCTCGTATTGATTGTCCGAATTAATATGGATCTGATTATAACCCAAGAAGCCATCCATAAAAGATAACAATGCATGGCTTGCGGTCAAGTCCACAATCATATCTATATTAGGTAATAGAAAATTAGCCTTAAGAGAAGCCCTCTTAAGGTCTCGAAAGTCAATACATATATGAATACGACCGTCAGGGTTGCTAACAACGAGTATATTCAAAATCCAAGGAGAATAGTCAACGAGATAGATAAATCCTACTCTCAATAGCTTCTCTATCTTGGTCTTAACCATTAAAGCTACCTTAGGATTTATATTTCAATTTTTTTTGCTAAGGGTCTTGGCATCAGGACATTGAATGATATTATGGACCACTATACATTCATCAATACCAGGTATATCTTCATACATCCAAGTGAAGATATCAGGGTAAGCACGCAAGAGAAAGGAGTGTTCATCTGATTCCTCGGAAGAGAGGCACCTCTTGATCTTGATTACTTTTTTTGAAGATTTTACATCCATAGGGACTTCAATAGTATCCCCTTTAAGGAGGGAACTTTGGTCCTTGGGATGGGATATCAGAACATCATCACTGATGTTAGATAGCGGGAACTCCTCGTCAATGCTCAGAATGGATTCTCCAAAGTATGCTTATTTGTGTAAGTGATACGAGAATAATTTCTTGTGATGATAAGGGGGTAACGGAGAATAAGCACCTAGAAATTCCCCCAATGCTTCATCCAAAGAGAAAACATCGATGGGGACCTTCTCGGCTTGTCCTCTTTCTTCTATCAACTCAGGATGGATCAAACTCAATGGTTCGGCTGAAATCATATTAACACTCCACCAAGGTTTTTGTCTAGACTACTCAATGGGGCATCCCAAACCCAAATGGCGTTGTCATTGCTTAAAATGGATAGGGACTTGTATTCCTTGCTTGATACTTCCTAAGCCTTTCTGTCCATAGTTGTATCAAGAAGTGAGTTCATAACTGAACCTGTAATGAGCTTATAAAGTTCTGGGAGGGGCTGGCTCTACGTAGAGTGTCTCGCTCGACCAATGGAAATTGAAATTTTCTATGGGAGTGGTCCCACTTCCCTTACTCGGTTCGCAAACATAAAACTTCTTTTCAGAGACAGAGTCACTCTCCCGAGGAGGAGCGGTCCCTTGGATGGGATCACACTTTTCTTCTTCAATGGGAGGGTTGCTCATTCTCCTATTGGAAAAACCCGGGAATTCTATATTGGGGGGTCTGAATTGTAATCCGCTATGAATAATTGAGAGAAGTTCAAGGAACCCCAGTCATCACCTAAGAGAGCATTCATTTTAGGATATGAAGAAGGAGATGGAAGGGATTTAATTTTTTTTCCTTAGGTGGTTCATCTTGATTGATACTCACTCGAGAAACAACTTATGCGGTAGGTATCAATGAGGAACAAGTCACAGCATCAGTGGTTAAGGAAGGAATATAATTCTTGAGGGTGGAAGTGGTTTTATTATGATCAGCAATGGCTAGAAAAGAAAGGTGCATAGTTTTTGGATCAGCTTTAACCATAACCACTCGATTGTTAGTAACGGACTTCAAAGAATGATGTACGGTAGAAGTTACTACACCCATATCATGAATCCAAGGTCTTCCTAGAAGAAGATTGTATGGTAACGGGTCGGGCATTACATAGACAAATGTAGGCAAAGTAACGGGGCCCAACTTCAAAGGTAAGATTATCGTACCTAGAGCTTTGCTAGTAGCGTTATCATACCCACAAATATATAAGGAAGAAGCTGATAAGGAGGATGAATCAACCTTGATTTTAGGAATTAGATCTATACCACAAATGTTGAGGGTTGAACCAAATTCAATGAGGGCACATCTAATATAGTTGTTGTTAACATTTACTATGATCATCAAAGGTTTCGCCTATTTCTGAACGTCCGAAGGTGGGAGTTCTTGCGGGTGGAATGTAATATTCAAAAAATCCGCTCGAATATGTGCCATCAACACATCAACGTCTGTAGGCCTAGTTGAGGCTGGCAAGATAATCTCTTGTAAGGCTTCCTACAACATCTCTTGATAAACTAGAGTGGTCTAAAGAAAATCCCAAAGTGAGATCTTAGTCGGAGTAACACGAAGTTTCTTGACAAGATCATAATCAGTTGTTGCTTTGATCATGAGTCTAGGAGCTAGAAGAAGGTGATGTTGAGATGGAGGTAAAGAAGTAAGAGTTTTATTTCGTTGCGATGTAGGAACAACATCTTGTTCTAATTTTTGTATGTTTCTCCTCATAGGGTACGTGTGTCCGACAACATTATAAGAAGTAGAGTTAGTAGCCTTCACAAATCTCGGATATAAGTGTGATGGATGGCTACGACCTGGAATCCCATACATGGAATAGTCCTTTCTAGGGAATGGCTCAGTTGAGGTCATATAAATGAAGGCTTTCTTAGGGCTTGGAGGAGCCATAGAAACTACTACCAAATTTATCAACTCTTCACTTGGAAAGGAAGGATTTTCTTTCAAAGATTTACAGATAGGGTAGAGTGCGCCTAAGAAATCATCTAGAGCATCTTCTAACATATCAAAATATTGTTAAGAAAAAGAATCACCATAGCTAGACAACATTATGAAAACGAATCCGACGGTTCACATCGAGTTCACCAAAATGTGATATACGAGGGATTCACAACTCACACAAGTCTCTTCCCTCTCAAGAGATCACTAAGAAAAGAACTTCCCTCATACATCTCAAACTGAATGGATCAATGAAATCATGAAGAGAAGTGGGAAAGTAGGTCTAGGATCTGAAAGAGAAAGATTTCTTAGTTCCAATATCCAATTGAAGAGCTCTTAGCCAAAAGACATCAGCACACTTCTAGGATGCCAACATGGTGTGTTGTCATCTAAAAGATGTGGTAGCATCCTAAGCTACAAATAACACGAGAGCTCAAGTAGATGAAATATAGTCTTACTTCTTGACTCGGACCAGGAGACTTGAAGAAGCAAACAATCAGCAAAAAGCTAGGAACTAAAGGAGAATGCAAGAGAACTAGAAACAAGATAACCTTCGTGCATCCAAATCTTTATTCCAAGCTTCCTTTTGTAACTTGAACACAAAAGACCAAGGGGAAAAGTTTGGTGTTGTATAGAAGCATGACTTAGTCAGACCCCCGTATTAGTGTTCCCACCTCCACAGACAACCAAGTTTTGTAGGAGTGTAAAGGAAATAATAGAGCTTGTGGTGAAAATGAAAACCTCTTCAGAGTAGAGCCCACACCACAAAGTAGTAAATGAACTAGTAGGAAGGAGTGATAAGGAGAGAGAGTGTTACCCATGGGTCAAGACCCTCTTCTAGAGCACATGGGGTGCACCGCAATGTGCTTTTTCAAGAGCTAGAAGCTACTGGAGAGCTGGTAGCTATTGGGGGAACCTCACTCTAGCATGCATTCCCCAGTGAAAGTGCTACTACTCAAGGATAGAACTTACCCAAGACTAGAGCAAGTGGTGATAATGGTTGAATTGATAGCTTCCAACCCCAAGATGAGGGCCAAAAGAGTTTTTAATGCATGTAAGGGTGACACAGAGCGATTTTACTCGAGACCTAACTACCGATACATGTGTCGTAAGGGTCACGGTTCTAGATTCGTCATTTCAAACTTGGAAAACCTCTAGGATGGTAGCGCACCATGTAGACATCTGTGCACCACGTAGGCATCCAAGGCCTAGATTTTTGGGAAATGCCTTGTCAGGTTTCTTCCGTTTCGCCATGTGTCTGCAGGAAGCCAGAATAGCGAAATTCTATCTAATGAGATTTTTTCATTAATGCTCCAAAGGTGTCATAAATTCTAGGCAAGCTGCAAAAATTTGGAATTTCCCTTAGGTGTAATTATATGACATTACAAGACCAAAAACCAAAAGTGCTTAGAAATGTGTGAAAACATGTTTGGGGCCAAAAGATCTAGGTGGGATCCTTTCAACCAAGGTAGTGAATGAGTCCTAGATCCCTAAATCTGGACCACAAAAGCTAGAAACACCTTAATTATGATTGGTGTCAGGATTATCCTAAAAAAGATGCAATAAATGAGGCTTGTGGATGCAAAATAAGGCCAGTTAAAGCATAATAAAGCCCAATTATTAATGAAAATCCTAGAGAAGTGTGAAAGTGTGTTACAACACTTTACAACACTCCAAATAAAGCTAAATTAAGATTATCTTTTATTAGAATTATGTTTATTATGCTTGGTTATATGATAAAACTTTAGAAATGTGTGAAAGTTTGTTACAACACTTTTGGAAGGTACGATTAAAATCCATTAGTTCATAAGGTCCCAAGACCTAATGTGAATGTTTCATCCATATTACAACATTAAGCCAAAATCCACAAGGAGGACCCAAACGAGTGTGAAAATGTCAAGGTATCCATTTTTCTACACTACGAGGTTTTAAAAGGTCTTTTTTCATTTGACATATTAATGGCAAAACCTTGACATGTCAATGGGAAAAAACCTTGATGTGTCAGTGGGAAAACCTTGACGTGTTAACGAATTTATTGTTATGAGTGTATAGTACTTGCATAATCAGTCACCACATACCAACATCTTTTCTTGACTAGGTATAACCATGTAATCTAGTATTTACCAAGGATGTAAATTTTTTTCCTATTTTGGGTAGTTGAGAGTTATTACTCCCCTTGGAATTATGTTCCCTTAATTTTAGAAAACTCATCTCTCCCCTTGGCTAGGTTAGTGCTAAGGGAGTGTTGATCATTTTATTCATCTCTATGTTATTGTTCTTGATTTTCTTCAGTCATTTTCATCTTCGGTGGCTTCATAGCCAAATCCAATATGCTATCACAACTGGTTGTGAGTTGTGGGTTAGCAATATTTTATGAATCTAAGGGTATTTTGTTTTTGAAAGAAAAGTATGTACTTCTCTTCAATTCGATGACAACCTGGAGAAACATAAAATTTTAAACTAAATTACAATTTCTAGGGGTTTGTCTCTCTTTCTTTATAATTTTAGGTGTATCAAATATTTTTGGAAAAAATTGAGCTCACCATTGAGTTCAGAGAAGTCGAGAAAGCTAGAATCACCTTTTTTTATCCAAATTGGATAGTAGAGGCAAGATCTATGAAGGGTTGAAAATTAAAGGTTTTCTTGTGAATATGTGGTGATATTCTAAACGTTAGGGAAATTTGAGGTAGAACAAACTATGTCATTTCATCTAGATGGCTCAAAAACCCCTATTTCCATATGAAATTTATCAATTTTAGAAAAATAAATGATTTTTTGGAAAAATTTAACCTTATGACCCTACCTGTGTAGTGTACGATACAACATTCAAAAAAATTATAATATTTAATTTTTTGTTTTAAAAATTATTATATTTCAAATATAAAATTAAATAAATCATAATTTTTAAATACATTGTAAAATTTTGAAAGAGTTTTATTTTTTTATTTTTTTAAATTGATAGGGTACTTGGCTAGTGTGCATACCCTAATGGTACACAAGTATCGCATATGGCCCCACACAACATAGAGGCTATGACCCATTAGGGTTTCGTGTTGTATCTAGGGCCATGTACCCATTCAAAAAGGGTTGTCGGATGTGGCATTGGAACCCCCACCCCTATAGTTTGATCTTTTTGGCCACATTGTTTTTCTTATTGAAAAAATTAAAATTTGTTGCACCTATCAATAACTTGGCATTTGCACCTAGAATTTGATAGTCTTTCTACATTTAGTAGTATATTTGGAAATTTCCATAAACTACATAATTATGAGCATTCATCAATCTAATTGAACCGCAAAATTTATGTTTTGAGTTAAAGGATGGGTCCCCTAAGACTTACTAGGGTTTTCTACCTAGAAGAAAGGGGTATCCTCTTTGTGAACATAAATCTTGGGATTCATTCAATATTAGGGTTGAATGTGATTGATATGCCTATATGAAGTATGCTAAATTCTATAATCTGATAAATGAAACTAATTATTACATGCAAGCTAACAAAATCTACATTGTTTGAAAACACATGATGCTGTGCAACAAAGGTAAAATAAAGACTATACAAGGTAAAATCATAGAATAGATCATACAAGTGCACCTGGAAACTAATGAGGAATGAAGTGGAGATTACTAAAGCCTCTCGAAACATAGAAAATCTGACTTTTATGCAAACAGGGACACTTACGCCAAGTTGGGCAACCTAGTCCCAGTTCTAGTAAGCTACTCCAAGCTCTATTCTAGCCAATTGGGTGCTCAAATATACCAAAATATTTGACAAAAACCTAGTGTGGGACTAGGTTTCCACTATTCCCTTTCAGTTTTTTAGAAAAACTTAAAGTGGAGTTGGAGGTCTATAGTCCGCACTTTGATTCTTCACTGAAATCTAGGTTTAGATCTACAAAATCACCTGCAAAATAGAGAATATTTTACTTTCTAATGTGGGGTTTTACTTGGTCAAACCCCTAGTTTGTATTTAAACTTTGAAAGAGACAATAAATATGCATAAATCCTAGTCCTAAGTGTGTCTAGAACTAGGAAAATTTGAAGTAAGACAAAACCCTATTCTATTGTTCTAGAATAAGATGCATGCAAGAGATTTGAATGATGTAAGACTTCAATTCAAGAAACCCTAAAACATTATAAATGAATTTAAATGGAATAAAAATGGGATGCAAACCTTAAATCTTAAGATAGAGAAAAAATGGAAGATGGAATTACTTTGAAAACAAGTCTTTAGGTGTGATTTCATAGCTAGTTCCACCTCCTCAACCTAGATTTATCCATTATTCTCCATAGGCATCCATGATTAATCCTTTGCAATGTGAGATCTTCAGTGAGAAGTGAGCTTGAGGACCTACAAAAACCCTAGTTTGTTGTAGAAAGAGAGATGAAGCTTCTTGTGGAAGATGTTCAAGACTTGATTCTTGAGATTGCTTGCGAAAAAATGACTAAAAATCCCTAGGAAATGACCTAAAAATAAGTATTTATAAGCAACAATACCTAATTGTCGGCTATTTTGACCTAAGAGGCCGACACCCATCAAGAATTTTTATCAAGTCAGACATTTTCCTACTCAAAAATGTAAATAACCCTAAAAAGGACGAGGTTGCCACCTTGGGTGACCTAGTCCCACCAAGGGTTTTTGAGGTGGGATCTGTGAATTTTGAGTGATTTTGGTGTTGTTTTTCGGAACTTGTATAGTTACTTAGGTAAAATAGGCCTCAAAGTAAAAAATAATGAGTCTTAGGGGCCTATAAATGTTGTTTTAGGAGGGTGATTGATGCAAGGGTACCTTAAGTAGGACCAAATTAGGCATAAAATTGTCCTTTTCTTCAAAGGTATACAATTTTTGGTGACACACTAATATAGGTTCAACATGCTAAATAATTTATTCAATTTTCTAGTTCTTATCAAATGTGGATATGAAGTCTATACAATCATCCTTAATTTTATACAAATATTGGAAGGGTTTATTGTGAAATTTGATAAAATAAGGTGATATATTCTACAACTAACTAGTGAATCGAAACTATTAAAAACTAAATGAAATTTGGTGATATTTTATTGCTTTGCTTCCCCTAAGGATTCTCTTACATCACCTTGCATCCCTTGTATGAAACCATTTAAAAGAGATAGATAACGTGACTAACATTATTTTAGTGGATATGATTGGAATAATTAGCTCATGGCTATTATACTTGTTTCCATTAAGAGTATACTTTTGTTATTAAGTCTTCTCTAGAATCAATCATGTCAATACTTCTAAACACAAAATAATATTATTTCCATTAGTCATATTATTATGTGAGCTTTATGATTAATCCTACTACAACTTCATATTTAAGAAGAGTCCTCACAATTTTTATTCTAAGCATTCTTAGTTTTATCAATCTCAGTAGAGTCAAATTATCTCATTTCATAATTCTTTAAGACAATTCTATTTTTAATTTTAGACATTATTAATCAATTATGTTCAATGATATTTTATGTATTTTTGTGTATCTATGTTTTATAATGGTACACTCATTTTAATGAAATGTATTGAATTCTAATATCCTAAACAATATCATTTAAATGAGTGTTTGAGTATTAAATTTATATTAACAAATTTGAGATGGCCTTTCATAGTAGTTCACATGTAAATAAAAATGTGGGGGAAAAATAAAATGGTACAAAATATAAATTTTACAATTTCACCTATATTTTCAGACTCGCTTGACTCATTTTCTATTTATGTAATACTTAATATGAACATCAATATGTTTTTGTGTGAATATTTTCAAAATTATTTAAACTTCTCCCATCATTCTAAGGATTTTTTTACTAGGATGTCATAAAATGATGAACCCAAATTGATTATCATCTAATAATCATTGAACACATCTAGAGGGATCACATGAGGTTACATCATTAAACAATAAATCATTTTATTATCATTGTATCATTATGACATCAACATCCTTATTACCTAGGAATATTGTATATCTAATGATGTGTCATGGTTAATTGTATCAAACCCATTATATTTGACCTTGAGGATTTGACCAAAGGAGAACCATCTATGAATAGGCATCTCCTTGATGATGTCTATCAACACCGCCCTTATGGGCACAAGTAATCGAAATCAAAGCCAATAACTGTTGACATAAATTTCAAGATATTTTTTAATCTTTATGAGGGTTTAGTTCGATTAGTGTGAAGGGAAATTTTAGAAGCATGTAAGTGAATCAAAATATTAGGAATCATTTTTTTATCTCTATAATTGATTTCTAATAGATCCCATTTTTTTTAACATAGTGATGACATAATGGATGCCATTTATAATTGTAAACTTACTACCAAATCTACAATTAAATACTATTATTTTACCTATTTGCATTATATACATTTATTTCAATAGCTTAATCTAATGATAATTTCTTAACCTTTTGAAAATAATAATTTTCCATTAATTTTTTAGTTAGTATTTCCATTTACAACACACATATTGAAAAAAAGAGATAAAAGGTTGCTACACTATTCAGAAACAAACCACATAAGTGACTCTCTTAACAATGCTTAAAATATGTGAAAGAACATAATAGATGAGTGGGCTTCAATAATTGCTATGGTATGGTGAAACAATGATCATTTATATTTTATATTTTTATCTATTACTTGTAATGTTAAGTATTAGGAGTGATTATATTCATATTAAAAAAGAACATAGAGTATAACTTTCCACAAGTTAGATCAAAGAATCGACCTGCCACATGGTTATACATAATCCAATCATTAATTCATGACTTAATGCATATGTTTTAGTGTAGTATTTTAGGGTGTGATTTTAGACAAGTCAGCCAAGAGAACTGATTTTGCTGGATTTCAATGAGTAAAGACACCAACTCTAACATTAAATATTTTAACCCATGAACAATAATATGCTAACATTTTTACAAAATTTCTTAATTTTGTAAATTTCAAAATTAACATTTAAGAACATGAGATATACAATGTTACAATAAACATCTATTAGATCCTCTCAACTAATTTCACTTAAAGAATATTAATAAAAATAATAATAGTAATTCCGCAATTGAAATTATGGTTTAGTAAGAAGTATTCATGTTTTCTATCGATCATTCAACCATTTTCCAATATATTTAGAGTTCGTATAATATGACTGCATGATCCTTTCTAGGGCTTTATTTGTCCCCGTTATCAATTGACAGTAACCGGGTGCATAACTCTATTTTTGAGGAGAGAAGAAAATATATTTAAGGAAATTGTAATTTACATTTGAGCATATGATCCTCTAAAGTTGTATGCATGCCTTTTATATTTCTATACAGATAAATTAACACATCGAAGTTTGTGCACATCAGTATTTATAGCATAACCACTTGCACAATAATTCTACACTTGGGGAACGAACGTACTATGTTGCCTTGACTTGGATTCTAATAGAGGAATGAAGCCATTCTGTGCACTCCCACCATTTTATTTATTTTGATGAATAGGTAGAAATCTATATTAATTTAATGATAAGAATACATATTCACAAAAAAAAAGACGAATGGTAGAAAGGCACCCTCGATAGTCACATGGACAAAGCCCAGAAAAACCAAAATATCATATCACATGAACCAAACCCAAAAACATGAAAGATCATAACACCATTTGATTCAAATCTGATTTATTCTTAGATCATAACAAGCTAAATAAAGCAACTGAAAGGCAAATGCAATGACTAAGTACAGATGCACAAAATAACCTATCCTTATAGACTAATGACAGATAGCTTTGAATATGTTACTCTAAGGAACAATGGCCTTAGCACTAGGAGGATTGTTGTGGCCTATTCCGGGGCTATGTCCAGAAGGCTGAATTATAGTACTTTTTTCTTCAACTTTTCGAACCATCTCACCCACTGTTATTAGGGATGGAAAATCTTTCTCCTTTTTGGAATTGCCATCATGCCCGTGTGAAACATTAGAGTTTGCAGGTACAACGGCTTTTGACTCCTCGCCAAGCCCAAGGCTTACAGTCACTTCGTTTTCTACCTCCATAACTCCTTCCAGAGATGTGGGTTTATAACTCACGACCTTCACATCAGGCATAGACCGAGCAGCTGAGCCAAGGTATGTTATAAGCAACTGGAAAGACACTAGAATAATAAAAGCACAGACAAGCTTCATTATTATTACCTATTGTAGATACACTATTACTTGCAAGTGAACCCAAGCTCCAAAACCCACCAAAATGTTCTGAGAGATACTAAGAAATACTTTTCTGTCTGCAGAAGAAGCTTTAACAAAAAGATACTACAGAGCAATGCTTCTCGTTGCCTGAAAAGAAGTTGTCAAGCAGAGTGTATTTAAAGTTGCCCAGGTCTGTGGTTTAGTGCGTTTTTAAGTAGAATGAAATACAAAAACATTATACAAAAGTAGTCAATTCTTTCAGCGGCAATTTGAAGTCCATTTGATGGTTATCGTCCGAGCGTGGACGAATCTATTAGAATAAACGGCTAGAAGTGCAAAGCAACTCTCATACTAATAATGAAGCTGACCATACATACAGTTGAAAATGAATTTAAGTACACTCATACTCATAATGAGGTCTGCTGATTTTGAGGGAATATTGAAAATGACCATATCTGAGGTCAAAGTGAATTTATGTAAACTCATACTCATGATGAGGTTTGTTATATGTGTGATAATATTGAGTAACGAATCGGAATTTACAGATACCACCAGTGACATGTATGGCCCACGAAGATTCCAATAGTCTTTTTCTTCGATTAGCATAAGTGTATGCCCACTGTTGACCCCTCCACCAGTGATCCTCGGTGTAGATTATTTGAGCCGCCATTAAAAGTCAATCAAGCTCCCTCCATTGTCTTGTGTTCATGCTATCTTTTGATTTCCTTGACTAAGTAGTAAGACTAAACAATTTACTTTATTAATTTATCCGGTCATGAAATCTAAAATTTGATTTTTGGGAAATTGAAGAGATAGTGTTTCTTGGCTGAATTGTTTTAGCACTAAGCATCTAATTTTCAGATCACATTATAAGGAATTGTACGGTTAAAGGAAGGAGATGCCTTAGGCATCAAAGTTCAAAGACAATTCTCCCATGAAGATTATGTTTATTCATTGTCATTCTTGAATGATGTCATGTGAAGCATAGATCCCTTGTCCCAGCCCCTTGTGTTGGATAAACATACCTAATTAAACTTGAAACTAGATTGAGCATGACAACCTATAAATAAACTTATGACACACCTTAAAAAGGGGTTGGATTTCGTGTTTGGCTTAGAGAGTAGTTAGGAATGACTAACCATCAATTTAATGATTAATAGGGTGTTTTCAAATGAGAATACAACTTTAGTATGAGGATAAGGCTATGAAATTAGTTGTGTTCTTTGAATTGTGATTATAGAATTCGTTAAGGAATGGTAGTTTATACGATGATATGATTTTTATTATTTTATAAGTTTAATAATTTATTTTATAAAAGTTATATTTATTAAAATGGTGTAGATAAGAAGAAGTTATTAGTCGGCAAAGTAATGTTTATTGTAAAATGATCAAGAGGTTGTAGATTTAATTTGATTTTGAAAAGGTGAGATATTTTTTTTATTTTGTTTTGTTTTATTATGTATATATGTGAGAAGTGTATTTAAGACTAGCATCCTAATCTAGTATACTAACCTAGATTTCATTTCAGGATAAAAGATATGGAGAATGTGGTTTTTTAATTGATAGAATTTTTTAATACTTCTCTCTGAAAGAACTCTCATCTTCATTCTTCTTAGGTTAATTGTAGATTATGTGATTTATTCATGAGTGTGTTGTGATGAAATAGAATATATTGGAAACTATTTTTTCTTCTTTCTAATACACTTAAAAGATTTTGAACATTATTTATATGATTTGAAATGATTTTGTCGAATTATATATATCTTAATTATTTTCCAACCATTAAAATTTGTTTCATAGTACTACACATGAATTTGACCATTGTACTTTTAAATTTAAATTATATTTTAGACTTTGTTCAACCTCTTTCTAGTTAGATGTTATGAGATAACTAAAACACATAAATAATTAAACTTCATGTTAGGTTTTATATATATATATATATAATCATATTAAACATACATCGGGAGGGGTTGATCTTACAATAATGTGTCCCACATTTTTGCTAAAGTGGAACATTAAAAACAACATTTTAAATGAAAAATTCACCTTTTATCACCTATAGAAATTAAACCTTTAAGAATTTGAACATTATGTGAACTAGTCATCTTTTATATTTTATGTATAGCCTCTAAACATATCTTCTGATTTCTGAAAAAGAAATTGTACAAAAATCTACACCAATTCTAATTAAATGTTTTATAATTAGAAATATTTTTAAAGAATGATATTTATTCCATAAATGGTAACTTTTCTTAATTTTTTTTTTTTTTTTTACAAATTCTTAAACATAGATCAATAAAATAAATATTTATTGCAAATACATTTGTCATAATTTTTTTTAACTTGCGTTATTTATTATTAACTTTGGATTGGAACTTAATTATGATTAAGATACAGTTTTATTCCGAATTATTATTTTTTACTCAAATAGTGAAATTGATATGTAGTGCACAAATATTTTAAATATTTTTTTATCCATTTTTATTTTTTCCTATAATGGAGGCCTAGATGTTAAGTGAAAATATTGTATTCACTAGAAAATAAAGAATAAATATAATAATAAAATTAAATATATTTGAAAATATACTCTTTGGAAAGCTTACTTTAAGGGATACTATCTGTTAGAATTTACATTCAAGGTCATAACAATAAAAGCTTTGTTCTTCCATAAAAATAGTTGCACACAATTATCTTAATTCAAATTATCAAAGAGATTGATTAAAATGTACAATATGACCTTACATATATATGCAAGGAATGCGGAATCCACCTATCATGTGGATTGACAAGTGCTCCATGATGTGGCACAAATAAGTAGACAAGTGTCCTATAAGTGTCAATATTTGGATTACTTGGAATGTGCAAACCAACAATCTATTCAACCAAGTCATCAACCTTGGTGAAAATTGTTGAATGACTACAAAATTGACCTTTGAGGTGAGATGGAAAGTCTTCCAACCACAAAAGGTATGCACATTAGGATTACCAAACACCTAGGTGACCTATAGAGGCCTAAAAGGATGCATATTCAGTTAGACAAGATGTTGTCTAACCTCATCAACCTAAGTACACTTAAGATTTAGTGAATAGATAAATTATTCGCTCTAACACTATCTTACAAAATTTCCTATCATGTTGAAACCATTTGATAGTAAACTAAGGTTTAAAAAAGAAATGAGAAAAAAATGAGTATTAAATGGAAAAGTCTAACCAAAGGCCTTCATTTGAAGGATCTTTGAATGGAAGACCTAAAAAATAGTAAGAAAATAAATTATAAAGGACACACTATTTTTTGTCTCATAGGGATCACATGACAATTCTTCACTACATATTGCATCATCATAAGACCATAACATTAACATGACATTAACATCTTCATTTCCTAAGCATATTGTATCTTTAAGGGTTTGTCATCAATCCTTGTACCAAACTCGTGAAATCAATCTATAGTTTGATGAGAGGAGAACCACCTACAAATATTCATCTCCTTGATGATGTCTATCAATAGTACCCATTTGAGATCCAAGTTTCAAACCTGAAGATGCATAGATCTATTATATCAACTCAAATGTAATGTAAATATATATTTAAGATTTAATCTAGTGAATGCCATATTTAATTTTGTGATAACAACACTGAAACACAATATTAAGAAACAAATTTTCAATCTAATTATTATTATCTAATAAATCTTAATTTCTTAACATAATATAATTATCATAATAAAATCAACATCAAATCTTAAAGTATTTATATTCTATACATTCATTTTAATAACTTTATGCATCCCAACTCATTAATTTCAATGTTTATTGCTTAATTATTTGGCTTTTAACATTCACTAAGAAACATAGGGAACATATTAAAAAGCCAACGTCAAATCACATAAGTGCCTCTCTTATTAAGAATTAAAATGGTTCCATTTAAAAAAAATCTATCAGAAAAGCTAATAACGATATCTTTGAAATTAACCATTCTTTGTCTTCTATTGATCATTCAACCATTTTAATATATATTTGAAGTACATGTAATATGGTGAGCATGATCCTTTTCAGGTCTTTCCTTCTCCCCCCATGAGCAATAGACCATGTAAGTAGTGGAAACTGTAATTCATATTTCGACCATGTGTTCTTCTGAAGTTTTATACAAAGCTTCTATATTTCTATAGATTTATTAATACTGAAAACAAAGGCGGTTGTACACATGAACACTTATATATCATTTCCACATCAAGGATGGCGTCTTGCAGCACTGACTTGGAAGTTAACAGAGGAACCCACCCATTCTGTGGACTGTAACCACTTCATAATTTCCATTCTGAATCTTTTTTCTCCCAGATCTAAGCTGATTTGAAACTTGACTTGTCCTTTGACTATAAAGAGCTAAACTACACAATTACTGAAATGAAAATGCAATGGCTAATTAATGGTTTACAAAATAACCTATTTTCCTAGAATGATGGCAGATAGCTTTCAATTTGATGCTCTATGGACCTAAGGCCTCCTCACCAGGAGGATTATTGTGGCCAATTCCAGGGCTATGTCCTAATGGCTGAACTGCAGTACTATATTCTTCCACATCTCTAACTATCTTACTCATTGTAATTGGGGAGGGAAAAACCACTACCTTTCTGGAATTATCTTCATGGCCATATATAAGCTTAGAGTTTGCAGGTATAATGGCTTTGGACTCCTTGTCAAGATCAAGTCTTACACTGACATCATTTTTGAGCTCCATAACACCTTTCTGAGAAGTGGGTTTATAGCTGACAACCTTGACATCAGGGGTAGGCCGAGCAGCTATGCCAAGGGAGGACAATAGCAGCCAGAAAAAAGCTAACATGCTGAAAGCAAAGGATAGCTTCATCACTATTATCTAGCTCCAAACGTATTGCAGGGATACAATATTGCTCACCAGAGAAACCAGACTACTAAACCTAGTGAAAAGTATTGAGATATACTAAGAAGTGCTTCTATTTGCAGAATCTAGATAGCAGAAGAACTGGTCCAAAGTAAGACTTCTTCTTGACTGAAAATAGGTTGTCAAGCAGAGGCTATTTAAAGTTGCCAAAGTCCTGTAGCTGAGTGCTTTTTCAATTAGACTGGAATGCAAAAACGTTATAGAAAATCCAATTTGAAATTGTTTTGACGGTTAGAATCCCAGCGGGGACTAACCCATTAAACTAATCAGCAAAAACACATGGCATCGGATTAGTATTCAAGATTTTTGTAGAGATAACTATTGAATTTTAGTAAACTCATAATCATTACGGTGTGGTGAACGTGAAGAATATTCACCGACAGATCGGAATTTATAGATAACAGCAATGACGTGTATGGCTAAGGAAGACTCCAATAATCTTTTGTGTTCGATCAGCATGACTGTAATGACCAAGTAGGTTGCATTGCGGACTCCTCCACCAAGCATCTTTCGTGGATATCGTTTTCTTATAGGAAGAGAATGCTTGAACCTACACTAATTGCGAAGTAGGCTCCCTCTTATCTCCTGTTAATAATGACTTTTTATTTAATTGATTAGATAGCGAGATTAAATAATTTTATTTTCTCATCTAGTGATGGAATTTTTAATTGTAATTTGTTTAGTAGATACTATTTCTTGGTTGAATTTTTAGTAGTGGACAATGCTGTCCAAGCTTATTAATGTAAGGTTCAATTAAGTTGTGTCTAAATTGTGCTATAGGCTATCCTGAAATAATTGCTAATTCTTAAACTAATTCTAATTTGCTTGGAGATGTAGTAGTTATTATTTCTTGGTTGAATTTTTAGAAGAAGACAATGTTGTCCAAGCTTATTAATGTAAGGTCTAACTAGGTTACAATCTAAATTGTGCTATATGCTCTCTTGAAATAACTGCTGATCATTAAACCCGTATATGTAATTGTTACATGCATTACTTAAGTTTGAATTTGGAAGGTGTTTATGTAATTGGGAAAAGAAATTTCATTTAGGTATCAATGACAACTATATAAACAAGGGTAAGGTGATTTAAACCTTGTCATTTGGGGTAAATTGAACTCTTAACATTCAATCAATTTCGTATTATTGAGACCATTTCAGGTACCAAAAGTGGAATGTGCCTACACGATTACCTCTTCCTTTTCCTAAAAGGGCTCTTTAATCTTGATATGAACTGAAATAATTTTAGAATGATTGGAAATATTAGTCATCTAATAATGATTCATATTGTGAAGACAATTACTTGCATGTTTAAAGAATTATTTAAATTTATTATAAACATATAATATTATGTTTTAATTAGGAGTTGTGTAAATACTAATCTTGATTGTAGGGTAGTTGTTTGGTAACTACAGTTAGTTGTGTGTAGATGTATAATGTTAGTTTCCTTTGGTGAATGGAATAGAGTTGATGATGTCATAATTAAACATAACTATGCAACGCTAATTTTATTAGTAGATTAAGTTTAGTTTTCGCTGCTTTACATGAACACTAAGTTGCAAAGATATGATATTATTCACTATTGTTATTAATTGCAAATTGCAAAGAAATACCTAATATAATCAATTTAGTAATGCCAAGTAATGATTTATTACTGTGTTCAAATAATATTTTGTGCATAGTCCTCTTAATTGTCATTTCAATCTTCTCTTATTTTTGCTTCAACTATCAATTTTTGATATATTTGATGTGTGCATTGAGTGTGCAAGGATACTCATAATCTAGCCAAGGGAAGAAATAGAGATTAACCAAGAGCCTTACCCATCATATTGCATTCACCTTGTGAAGAAATGATTTTTGTACTTTTTCCTACAATTACACCATCATAGTTGTGTCTACCTAGAAAAAATTCTTTCCATCTAGTTAAAAGTTTACTTGATACCATTATTCTTAGGGTGTGGTGTGCATCTTTCTACAAAAAAAAAGAAAAAATCATTCTAAGAAGATTTTAAAGAGTTTATAAATAGATAATTTTTAGGTTTCATTTAGTGTAAAAACCCCATAAACGAAGCCAAAAAAAGGGTATATTTTGGGCAGCTTCTTTCCACTTTAGGGGGGAAAAACAGAAAGAATAGTTGGAGAAAGGGGGAGGAGGCAATGCATGGGGGATGGAGAGAAAAATATAACTTTCTCATGGACATGGATTGTTGGTTATAAGGTAGGTCTCCTAATCATTGTGATAACAAAGTCTTGTGTTGACAAAAAATATAATGAAAATGAATAGGTTTTCATACTTGTGTTACCATTTAGCTTTGTGCAGTTGTATTTGTCTTCTATTTGTATTTTCCTTCATGAATTATCTTACAAAATGTGTAATATAGAAAATGGGGTTTGAGTGCTATCATATGACTTATGACATAGAGCACACACACTTTCCACCTACTACATTAAAGGGTAACCCTACAAATCTCAATGCAAAAGAGAAAGAGATCTTACTATAGGGTTATCCAGGTGGCTGATTATAAGCTAATGAGGGGTTCACCACCAAGAAAGGGCTCGGAAAAATGTATGAAATGCAAGATCTAATGATTGAACTCAATGATGCAAGAACTTTGAAAGAATGACCTAGAAATACATATAAATCAAAACAAAAAGTTGTAAAACTAGAAGTGTGCACCTAAAAACTTGTAGAGGATTGAAAGAAGATTAGAAATTTTTTAAGTCCTTAAATTTTGGCATATTGGGACTGATTCACCATTCTAGGAAAATCAGCCCCAAATTACGGTTTCTACAGAGGAATAGGTTTCTAGAAAAATGGTATCTAAAACTACAAAAATAATAAAATTGACCTAAACTAGGACTCATTCACCAATCTAGGAAAATGAGTCTAGTTATGGTTTTCTAGAATTTCATAGTCTGAATCTAGTCTTCAATGTCTACTCTTTATGTTCCTCTTTTTTCCTTGATCTAAAACTCTTCAATTGAGACATGTAAGTGACTTTTTGTGAAGATGACAACCTTGCAAATGGGGAGACAATTTCAATAACTTTTTCCAAGCTTGTAACCTAATATTCAATGATCTTCAAGTCTTAAAAGACACCTAGATCCACAATCTCACATGTAAAGAGGAGAAAAAATTGTTTATTATTAGTGAATAGGGGTTTGCCTTGGTCAAACCCCATTTAGGTAATTAAACGAAATGAGGAAACAATGAAACAATGAAATGAAACATGAATAAAGATACCTTGAATGATGCCTTATAGATGATGTCTTGTAAATATGCAACTCAACATGAAATAGACATGAAGGATGTAGATCTTGATCTTGACA
Source organism: Sequoiadendron giganteum (assembly GCA_007115665.2). NCBI lineage: Eukaryota > Viridiplantae > Streptophyta > Pinopsida > Cupressales > Cupressaceae > Sequoiadendron > Sequoiadendron giganteum. The sequence goes on from CM021100.1 coordinate 334,045,486, forward strand.
ATAGGTGTAGAGCAATGCTTGATCTTCAATGCTACATCACATCACTAGCTCAATAACATGCTTGATGCTTGATAACCTTGACATAATGATGGATCTTTGATTTCTGCAACAATTGATGAAGAATTCTACCCTTGAATGCCTTAAAAATGATCTTGAGTGCTCTCTAGATGATCTTGTGATGTCTTAGAATGCTTAACGATTGAGTGCTTGACTTGATCTCATGAATGCTTAATATTGCTTAGCTGAAATAATTATTTGAGACCTTGTTTATATAGGAAATCTATCTAAGATCCCATGTATTAGATCCCAAAGGCCAACATACACAAAATTTGAACTTAAAACCTAGTTTTTCCAACTTCAAACCTTTAAAATGGGCCAAATGGGACTCATTTTGCAAGCTAGGCAAATGGGTCCCACTTGGATGGGACTCTTCACCCAAGGTAGTGAATGGATCCCATAGGGACGATTTTGAGTACTAAATTTCCAGGGAGTGTAAATTAAGTTTATATGTTGATATTTTCAAGTTTTTGATTGAAATATGCCTTGGGATGCATAATATAGGGTCTTAGGTACCTAATAATGGTGATTTTTTAAGGTCATAAATGCAAAAGGGCCAAAAAATCAATGTGAAAGTGTAAATAAATACACTTTACAACACCAAATTAGGGAAAAATTAGGTCTATTTATCTTAGAAGGGACCTATATCCCATCCAAAAGTGTAAAAACCATCACAAAACTAGATCAAGGTGATATCAAGTCTAATTTATTGTTAATTATTCCTAAATTAACCAAAATTATAGCATTTCCAAGAGCGAACAATTTATTTTACTAGGTATGTGTAGGATCATCATGGAAAAAATAGGCCCTTAAGTGGCAATAAAACTCAAAAAATAAGATTTAGGAAACTTGACATAAAAATTTGGATAATTTATCTATATTATTTCAAAAACATGTAAAAATAGAATCTGTAGAAAGTTGAATGTAGTTTCTAAACTACTAGACCTTTATTTAAAAAAATAAAATCTATTTGGTCAAAATTTGAAATTTCAATGTAGTAGTACTTAAATTTCAGGGTAAAAATAAGAAGTAGGTGTCTGTCTGACCACCCTAACCACAATAAAATGATACTATTTTTGTATAATATTTAAGATATAAGTAGAGGAATCATGTCCCAATGTGATGCATATTTTCTTATAATTATTTTCTAATTAAATAATTAATTATGATTTTTTTATTACAACTTTTTAAAAATATAAAAAATTGTCTGTCTAACCACCTTAACATGGTAAAAAATTCATGAAATTCAATTTATTTTTTTAATCCTATATTATGTGATGCATGCTTTGGGTTCAAAAAATGTGATACCATTTGAAAGTTATATATTTTTTTCAATCAACCTATCAATCAAAACTTTTTTTGTAATTCAAATATAAAATGAATAATAATTATTTATTAAATTCAAAGTAAAGAATAATTTATATGGGTGGAAAGATGAGAATTTCCTTTAAAAACTCTTTTTGTTTCACCAATTTTGGATAGAAAAAATATCATCAGCCACATGGGTCATCATATCACTTACATATCGCCACTTTTTGGCCCATCATGATCCTGCACATACCCTACTACACAAACCTTGTTCCTTATTGTTATGTGACTAGTAGCCTTGGAATATTGTGAATGTATACCTAGTTTTGAGTTGGTCTATTGACTTGAGGGTTGACGGTTGGCTAGAGTTGTAAAAAATCAATGATGTCGCTTCCTAGGGTTATGAGCACTCTACCCTTTGGCTTATTGGTTGGTAGAGTTATAGGTTTTTGGTTGGGAAATAATTTCTAAAATTATAGCTTTAGTTAGAAGGTTTTAAAATTTGAGAAAACAAAAAGTTAAGAAAAATTTATCGCCCCTTGTCGTGAAAGAATCATATATGATATACACAATAATCTTGTATGGTGTATTTGAAAAGTTGATTTTATTTTCTTGAATCTTGAAACTATATAACTAATTTTTTTTATAATAGAACTTGAGAAACGGTTTACAAAGGATAAATAATACTAGTTATGTTGTAGTCACTAAGAGATTAAAATGCATCTTATTTAAGATTTAAGTAAATGTAGTCATTTTTTGTTGTCTATAAAATATTTTCTCTACACCTATAACCATGCATATAAATTCTTTAAAAAAAATCTTCACAATATTAATCTTGTTAATTTTTATAGGGTTCTTCCAATTGAAATAAAATAAGAGATCTTAATTGGACATTATAGAAAATGAAATCTAGTGCTAATATATTCTCATCAATGAGTTTATGTTGGCTATACATTATTCCCTAATGATTCTCATTCCACTAATCCTTGTCACAAATATGCACATAATAGACAAGATTGGTGATAAATGAATATTTATTCTCTTATAAATAACTTTTAAGAAACAAGAAACTAAATTATGCATACCCCATTCCTTAGTAATCACAACCCAATCATTAGAGTATTGAAGTAAATAGGCCATCACCTAATAATTAATTAATTATTAGATATATTTTTACTTTAATTACTTAAGCTAAACTTAGAATTTTCTTTTTATATTAGATTGAGCTAAATATAGGCCAAGTTTTCTCACTACATGAGATTAAATCACTTGTCACAATCTAATGAAATCTTGATCAAGGATTTTCTTTTTGATTCTTCTATAAGAATTCACATTCATTGTAATCATTCATTCTAGTTATTGCATCAATATTATTTCACAGGTTGATGAGGACACAATCATGCTTTGATCTCTCATTTATGATAGGAAAACTCATTGTAGGTGATTTCTAGAAATTGTAGGATTCAATCATCAAATTAACCATGGTATAAGAGCTCTAGATCTGAAGCCTCCTCTCAAAATTTGAGGGATCCAACCTTGAGGAAATTTTTGGTACATGTAAAGAAAAGCTAATCTCTCCATTATGTCCATAACAGCCAAAAACCTAAAGATTGATTGTCATTTCATGAAAATATGAGAAGTTGCAATCAGAGAAATGTTTTTGGAGGGCATAAAAGTTAGGGATTCATCCATACAACTATAAAAAATATATATCTAGCACACAAAGATGTACATTATATAGTTTTACAGGTATGACTATGCCATCACTATGCTAATGAAATCAATAATAATAAGTGGTGACATAAAGTATTTTGTAGAAAGAGAAAACATTTTGTGATGATCACAAAAACCCTAGTAATGAAATCTTATTTATGATTATTTTCTATTATTTAGCCAACCTCCCACCACCACACCTCTTATCCCACACCTCCCCCCACTCCCTCTACTTCCCCAACCCTCACTCATTTGGTGGTGCTTCCCATAACCACCAAGTTCTTCCAACCCCTTAGCCAACATGCAAAACAAAAAAGATGACCATGTGCTAGTGGTTTCAACCCAACCCCAACCATCAGCCCCTAGATGTTGATGTAACCATGAGATATTTTTAAGGCCCTTGTTTTCCCAAGAGGCCATATTTTGCAAATTTCAATAAATTAGGTGTATGATCTTTATTTTTTAGAAAAAAATTATCGTTGGAAAGGTGGTTTTGAGCTTAATCCAATGCAGAAAATACTGTTTCCAAAATTTTACTCTAATCTAATCTAAAGCTCTTTGAAGTCAAATCTATTTATTTTCACTCATGTAGGTATATCTATTGACTTGTTTATTAGTTTTTTCCAATTCAAGTGGTATCAGAAAGCTAATTAAGTCCTCTTCACAAATCTCAAGCTTTTTTTTCTAAAAAATAACTAGGTTTTTGTTATTTAAAAGATCTTATATTTTCCCTTTTTGGTTATTTTATTTCAAAACATGCAAACATGTGAATTTTATTGCAATCGAAGGGGAATTTCTCTACATTGAGGGGGTCTAGAATACTACAATATCTAATTACAATAACTTTTATCTATGAATCCAACACAAGTTGCACCACTTAATCCATACAACTACTATAGTTGGAAATAAAAAATGGAGATATATCTAAAGAAATTTGGGTTATACAAAGTGACCATGGGTAGGAAAATTGAACCTAAAGCTATTTATAGGAAGATAATCTAGTTTAACAATGGTGATCATGATTTTCAAAAATTATGCATGTCTATATCTCATGATCTCTTTCATTTTAAATCTTCAACAATACCTAATCAGATCTAGAGTAATTTAGAGTTCTTGTTTCAAACATACGATACTATGAGAGGATTTTAGTCAAAGAATAAAATTATCATCTTTTATCCTAATTATTTTGATAGCATTCAAGAATTCTTCATGAAACTTAAGTATCTCATATTGTAGTTGACACAATGTGGTACTATTCGAAAGGAAAAAACATAGTTGATTTTTTCCATACTTTATAAACATGACCCTGACTATCTAATTTTAGTTTCCACCTATTATACCACAAGAGACTCAATTGGTTCTAGATTCAAGTGCTATGTATTCACTTTATTATTTTTCTATATTGCTCACTTGGGAGTAGAATTGTTTTGTACAAATAAGCTCATTGAAGTCTTCCACATCATAGGCTCTTATTGCATCACCAAGCTTTAGATATACATAGGATTCAAATGGGAAAGGAAAGAAACAAAAATTGAGAGATTCCAAGTTGAATGTGAAAGCCAAGGAATCACAATCACATGGTATCTCGTATTATTCTTCCTCTTCTAAGAGGGCCTCATATAGGAAGGATCAACCAAAATGTGCATATTACACAAAGATACGACATGATGAATTTCAAAATTATGTAAAGAAGATTAATGAGCTGAAGCATTTTTATAGAAGAATTATATTCATTTTCCTTTATCATCTTCCAAAACTTTAGTTCCCTCAAAATTGGGGTCAATCACCATGGAAGATAAAGTAGATAAGATGAAAGGTTGTGCTCTCTTTGCATCAACCAATTTTTAGTCTAGTATATGATTTCTTGATTCAGGAGCCTCACATCACATGGCTACATCTTTGGGTATGTTTAATTCATATAAGCCTTATAAATTACCACATATTTCATAGGTAATAGACTTATATGATTGTTACTAGGAAAAAATCCATATTATATTGATGATAGCACATTCCTTGACATACTTTGTGTCCCTTCATTATATTTCAATTTCCTTTCAATCTATTAGATTGCACATAGTGAGGTAGGTAGGACCATAAATTTCACACTAGATTTAGTGCTTATCAAAGACCTACATAGCAGAGATTTTCTTGAAAATTGGACAACAAACCATGCCACTTCATTGTACTCCTTCTCTCATTTTTCTCTAGACGAGCTAACACTACCATTGGTTAGTCATCACTCTTACACATCTAGAGTGGATGAGATATCTGAGGAGAAGTTTTATCAATTGGACCTATGTGTACTTCCATCATCCACTTTGGTTCATGAGACTTGTCTTGAAATTTTTCCTCCTACACCTCATTCATTTTCATAGATCAAATCTCTTTAGTAGGATATTTACAATCTTTTCGTCTTAGGTTTGTGGGATGACTGTACTTGTGAAAATTTGTAGATTTATTTTTTTAGTCTTACATTATAGATATATTGGGGATACACTTGAGGATATTCATTTACTCTTTTATGAGAGAAATCACCCACTAGTCATCACATCAATATTTCCTTTGGAGGTTGTTCTACATATATCTTCATAGTTGTTTGGATTAGCTTCATTTGATTTAGCCATATATACCCTTACACATTCTTCCATGGCATCCATAATGAGACCATTTCTTGTAAGAGAGTTTCTTCTTCATGCACTATTAGATGTGTTTCTTCCTAAGGTGAAAAACCATAGTGAGAAAAGCTACTTGGATCTACTATCCAAATCCAACCTTACAAAGTAGGAATATAACAAGGGAATTGACAATATGAAGTAGGAACCAGCCTACAAGAGATATCAATCCGCAATTATATTTTTATGGACTAACCTAGAGGATGCACCAATCTTACGTACAAATAATTGAGTACCAACACAGAGAGTAGTATTGAAAATAACAAAACAACTGAGATGGGGGGTGAATCAGTTGCATCAAATCTCTTTAATTCAAAACTTAGTCTTTTCACCTTAGCTCCAATATGTTAATAAATGTAAACATGAAATGAAAATTATAGAAAGAGAAAACCAAAGACACCAGATTTACATGGAAAACCTAATGAGGGAAAAAAAATGGTGAGGATTAACTCATAATATAGTAGTAATGAAATACGTGATACAAAGGCTCGCTACCAGAGAGCTCACTACCCAAATACAAAGGCTCACTACCCTGATTAATGGCTCACTACCTTAAGATGGACTCACTTTCTAAAAAGGAGGCTCACTACCTATAGAAAAACAAAATAATATAAATGAAGATCCACCACTAGGGTTCCACACATTTGCAACTAGATTAGAATATTATAGATGCCATTAGCTCACTACGTTCAAGAATCTAACATCTTAAAGTATTGTTTCCTTCATTTCCTCTTCCTCTCTAATTTTTCACACCTTTTTTGTACACTTCACTCACTTGTTCAATTCATGGATGGATGGATAATAATGTTGCTACAACTTGACATTCCTTTATACCATCTTCAAACTCAGGAAAATTCTCTAAGTTCGTCTATACAATTTCATTTACAAATTCAAACTAGGTTGGCTACTCAACATTCTTGTGGTGGATAAGAATGAGAGAGGACCAATTACATATTTAATTTAGGATGGAAATAACATCTTAAAGCTCACACATGCTTTCTAAAGTCAATGGAAAATCCAAATGTAATGTGTAAACACCAGGTCTTCCAAACCTAATGAAAGGACCAATGATTTTTGAAGTATGCACATTTCCAACAATATAAACACATGTGGATAATTCAAGATTCTTGAACAATGATTTCACCATCTATGAGAACATCTTAGATACATCCACAATAGTTACAACTAGCTTCATTTTCAAAGAAACCTTCACTAGTTCAACAAAACCAACCAGTAAAACATAAAAGATTTGGAGAAAGTCTTTCAGAGCACCAAATCACTAGAAAGTTTGTCAGAACATAGAAACTAATAGAAAGAGTCATCTCTCAGATCCATAAGATCTAAAACCAAATATCAAAAGACTAGGGAGCGAAAAAAAACTCCTAGTCCACAAACAAATAGTTCTAGAAAACTAGTTCACACACCGGCGAACATAGGTTGTATTCTCCATCAAACCTGAAGTTAAAAGTCAAAATATATGATTCTTTAAATATTATGAACACACCTAAAGATCCACATAGGAATAGGATGAATATAGAATAAATGTGGACCAAAATACTAAAGAACACTCAAAACACAGTTTTAATTCTACTTTCATTATTTCTCAAATTTTCTCAACAAAAGTTGAAAAATACACAAATATGTGTTGACATCACTAAAAGAATTAATGAAAAAACCAATAAAAACATCCATACTTGCAAAAAATCCTGCTTTCTCATTGCTAGCAACACCTGATGTGAAAAACCATCAAAGACAACATACATGGTTTTGAAAAGCCACAACTTGCCAAGCATAAAAATTTCACATGATTCTCCCTCCCCCTTTGACATCAATAGAAAAGGAAATTATTGTCATATAAATATTTTTTCACTCCCCCTAAGGAGTACACCCACATCACATACTACAACAATTCACTTCACTACTCCCCTTGAGGAGTAGACCAGTACCATCTTTAGTCTAGAATAAATATTTTCTGAATCCATTGGACTAATTCACATCCATGTGCACTTAGTTCAAAGAAGAAGGGGTAGTAACGCCTAACTCCCCTTTAATTTTCTCAAAAGTATATTTTGGAAGGCCCTTAGTGAATATGTCTTCAACTTATTCTTTGGTAGGTACATATTCAAGTCTAACTTCATTCCTCAATACCTTCTCCCTCAAGAAGTGATACTTGATAGATATATTCTTTGTTCTAGAATGCATCACCATATTCGTTGAAATTTTTATAGCACTTGTACTATCACAAAATATAGAGATAGGTTCATCACTTACCATACCTATTTCCATCAAAGTTTGCTTCATCCAGAGTACTTATGTACAACAAGATGCTACTGCAATATACTTAGTATTTGTAGTGGATATATAAAGATAGGTTCATCAATTTCGATACCTATTTCCATAAAAAAAATTCTTCATCTAAAGTACCTATGTACAACAAGATGTTTTCACAATATACTCAGATTTTGTAGTTGATAAAGAAACTAAATCCTGTTTGTTGCTCAACCATGAAACTAATCTTCCTCCAATAAAGAATGCACCACCACTTGTACTCTTTCGGTCATCTACACAACTATCTCAATCTACATCAATGTAGGCATTAAGAGTGAAATAATTGTACTTCAAATACCATAATCCATAGTTTGGAGTTCCTTTGAGATATCTAAATATCCTCTTCATAGTTGTAACATGTTCTTCCTTTGATTCTTCTTGAAATATTTCAACTAAGCATACTACATGTATAATATTAGGTCTAGTAGAAGTAAGATATAACACTCCACCAATCGGGGATCTGTCCATTCTTTGATCAACTTTAGCAAATTTATCATCCTTACTCAGCTTACATCAACTTATCATAAGGGTACAAACCAGTTTAGAGTCATTCATTCCATACTTCTTTAACAATTCCTTAACATACTTGGATTCTGAAATGAATATCCCTTTGTCAGTTTGATTTACTTGAAGTCCAAGCAATAAATTTAGTTCACCAATTATAGAAATCTCAAATTATTTTTTCATCTCTTCAAAAAATCTTTTACACATACCTTCATTTCCACAAAATATGATGTCATCAACGTACACCACAACTATTAGAATCTTGTTTTTCTCAACTTGGAGGTAAATATTGTTGTCTATGGACCCTTTGTTGTATCCTTTCTTTGTCAAGTATTTATCTAGTCTTGCATACCAAGCTCTGGGAGCTTACTTATGTCCATATAGTACCTTCTTTAGTTGCTCCATATACATTTCTTCTTCCAATTCTCCATTTAGAAATGCAGATTTGACATTCATCTAATATACTTTGAAGTCTTTATGAGCTAAGAATGCCAAGAACGTTGAAATGACTTCCATTCTTGCTATAGGTGCAAAAAATTCTTCAAAATCTATTCCTTCAACCTGTGAATATCCTATACATACAAGTCTTTCTTTATTCCTTACCACTTCACCATGTCTTCATTCAACTTGTTTCTGAATACCCATTTAGAACCAATTGCATTCTTGTTTGTAGGTCTAGAGACCAGTTCCCATGTCTCATTCTTCTCTATCTATTGAAGTTCCTCTTTCATTTCTCTAAACCAATATTCATCATCACATGCTTCATTAAAAATCTTAGGTTCTATCTTAGAAAGTAGACAAAAATTTACCTCAACCATTTTTCTTCTTGTCTTCACTCCACTTTTGTCTCCAATTATCTATTCCTTCGAGTGATTTTTTGAACATAGTTAGGAGTCTTATGTACAGGTTCTGAAGTTTCTTCCTCCTCTTCACTTTTTTCTTTCTTATCCTTTTCATCTTCTTATATTTTCACATAGATTGGATCATCAATTTCAAAATTCATCTATTTCTACTGTTCTATACATAGCTTCATCAATATTTACATTAATACTTTCAATTATTTTCCTTAACCTCTTATTAAAACATCTAGATAAGCCTTGTTGTTATTTGAATATCCAACGAAAATTCCTTCATCACATCTAGCATCAAAGTTTCCAATATTTTCTTCATCTCTTCTAATATAACATCTACTCCCAAATACCTTAAAGTATTTTACAATACCCGAGTCTTACCAATCCATAATTCATAGTTGGCATCTTAGTGTTGTTACCTCTGAATTGAACTATGTTAAGAGTTTAAATAGAAATGTTGATTTCTTCTCTCCAATACACATTAGGAACATTTGATTCTTTCATCATAGTTTTGGTAGCCTCTTGAATAGTTCGATTCTTTCTTTCAACAACTCCATTCTGTTGAGGGGTTCTAGGAGCAGAGTAATATATTTTTATACCATGTTGTTCACATAATACATTGAACTCACCAAATGTAAATTCTCCACCTCTATTAGATCTTAAGCACTTTATTTTCAGGTTTGCCTCATTTTCTACTCTTTCCTTAAACACTTTGAATCTATCAATAGCCTAAGTTTTTTCTTAAAGAAATGTAACCCATGTCATTATGAGTAATCATGAATGAAAAACATATAGTACTTGTCACCACTTAAGCTTCCTATTCTTGTAGGACCACATGCGTCTATATAGATTAATTCTAGCATTCTGGTAGATTATTGATCCTTTCCTTTAAAATTGTGTCTTTTTTGTTTTCCCATGTGACAAATTTTGTAGATTGAATTTGAAGGCTTTATGATTTGAAGAGAATATTTGACAACATCCCTAGAACTGATCCCAACTAGATTTTCAAAATTCACATGTCCCATCGTCCGGTGCCAGAGCCAAATTTCATTAATCTAAGAAATAAAATACTAACCATCTCCGCCTTTAAGTTGATATATGTTTTGATGATTTATTTTTCTAATTGCAACCATAGTTTGAGATCCTTTCTTGATCTCACACATGTTATCCTGAAATACAAGCTTAAAACCTTTGCTACAAATTTGTCCAAAACTTAAGAGATTATACCTTAAACCCTTTACATAATAGACATAATCAGTATTGTTTTTTTCATCAAAGCTAATTGTTCCTTTTCCAACAATCTTATCACAAGAATAATCCCCAGACATAAATATTCCCCCATCATACTTCTCAATTTTAGTAAACTTACTCTTATCTCCTCTCATATGATTTAAACATCCATTGTCAATCACCCAAAAACATTCATCCTGTTTGGCATGAAATGCAATTACTAGAGTACTTTTTGATTCATCCTTCATACTCTTTGGACTAGGTTCTTTTGTACATCTTCCATGGTTATTAGGTACAACTTTCTTTTCCAAGGCTAGAAACAAACATTCATCATTAGAAATTCCTCCATCTTCCTTAACATAATACAATTTATTGAACTTCCTATCCTTTTTATCCTTGTAATTATTAGTGTTATCCTTATTCTTCTTTTGTGTATATCTCTATTAGAACATCTTGATGCATAATGACCAATATTTCCACAACTGAGATATTTAAAGGGAAACTTACCTTTCTATTTAGTAGTACCTTTCTTCAATCTCCTTGTGAAATTTGCTTCCAAGTCTTCTGAATCTTCATCATCCAATTCATCTTATATCTTCATTTATTTAAAGGTTGTTTTACTCTTCTCCTTATATCTTGGGAATTTTCTCATTTCAAATTTAGTCAAGATGCCAAATAGATTCTCAGTAGTAAATGTCTTCAAATCATACCATTCTTCAACTACAGACACTTTGTCACTATAATTTTTTGGTAAGGTCATCAAGATCTTTTCAATTATATATTCATCTGACATGGTACCACCTTGATTCTTGATTTTTTTTCTATAATTTCAAGTCTCTGATAATAGCTTGTAATGGCTTCTCCATCTTCCATCCTCAAGTTGTCAAATTTTTGCTATGCAGTTAGTTTTCTTGAAAAATTTACTCTATCATTCCCTTCATAAATATCTTTCAACTTTGTCCATACTTCATAATAAGTAGGCATATAAATAAATTTTTTTCTTTCAGTTTTAGATAAATATTTGAAGATAGAAAACCTTGCTCTTTCATTTTCTTCATAAGTCTCAACTTCATCAGCAAAGGAAGGACCAACTGTTGGTATCACCTACTTTGTCGCCACTCATTTCCAGATGTTTAAATTGAGTGAATTTGTTTCCACCACACCCTTGTCTTTGTGGTGCCTTATAAAAGCTATTAGGAGGTATAACTTTGGTCTAGCTAAGTGGGAAGCCCAACTAGTAGCACAAATTTCCCCATAGCCACCTTTTTGTGTGTGATTTCATACCAACTGTGTGTATGTATCTCACCACCTATTGGAATTCTCACCTGACGGACAACCGAAAGTCTCGTTAGCCCAAAGTGAGTACATTATTTTCTCTTGGACAAACAGCCTAGATCTGATCCACAACTAGATGGAAAAATGGTCAAAGGTTGATCCATATTTTCTCCACCCTTTCAAATCACTCCGTGTATGATATGTTATACTTATGTTTAGTTTTCCATGGGATCTTGATCCTGGGGGCTTTGTCATCCCTCTTGATCATAAGTCATCTCATATTGCTAGCATGATTAAATTAGATCCCGCTTGAGAGACATGATTCAACTAGTTTAGTGTGAGTTTGGACTATGTCCATACTCTAACTAAAGTGGGGCTAAATGTGTCGCCAACAATTATATACCTTGGCATTTTTTCACTCATTTTGGCCATGTTTTACCTTGATTCAATCTTGTAAGATTGCAATTCAACAATTCTTGGATTTTAATGATCAAATATAGTGCAAAAAAAATTAATTCAAAATAAAATAATGACACAACCAATACCTTGGGAGAACCCTCCAACTCGATGGAGAAAAACCTAGACAATATATATATATATATATATATAGATTCAAATAAGAGCGAAAATCTGCTTACAACTCATGCACAATATAATGTCAAATAGATACAATGAACAAAACCTCTCCTAGATGTGAATATACAAATAATATGTTTCTCCTTGAATCAAATTGCTGCTACAAAATATGATATGCTCCTTAGATCGATTTATTCTCCTTTTTTGAATTCTTGACTTGATGTCAAAATGAATGATAACTATCAAGTATAGGGTATGTTTAGGATCATCACTGAAAAAATAGGCCCTTAACTGGAAATGAAAATTTCAAAAATCAGAGTTAGACAACTTGATGTAAAAATTTGAATAAGTTATCTATATTATTTCAAAAATATGTAAGAATAGAATTTGTAGAAAATTGAATGTATTTTTTTAAACTACTAGGTTTATTTTTTATTTTTTAAAATCTATTTGGTAAAAAATTCAAATTTCAATGCAATAGTACTTAAATGTTAGGGAAGAAATAAGAAGTAGGTGTCTGTCTGACTACCCTAACCACAATAAAATGATAAAAATAATTATAATATTTTATATATTAGTAAAAGACTCATGTCTCGATATGGTGCATGTTTTTTAATAATTTATTTCCAAGTAAATATTTAATTATGGATTTTTTATTACAACTTTTAAAAAATATAAAAACTCATACATCTAACCACATTAACTTGGTCAAAACTTCATGAAATTATTATTATTTTTTTTAATCCTATATTATGTGAAGCATAGAATGTGACATGTTTTAAATTTAAAAAAAATGATATTGTTTGAAAGCTATAGATGTTTCTCAATTATCCTATCAATCATGACTTTAGTCGTAAATAAAATAGAAAATAAATAATAATAATTTATTAAATTCAAAGTAAAGCATAATTTATATTGGTGGAAAGATGAGAATATCCTCTAAAATCTCTTTTCATTTCATCAATTTTCGGTATAAAAAAGGTCGTAAGCCACATGGGCCATCATATCACTTACATATTGCCACTTTTTGGCCCATCATGATCCTACACATACCCTATATATAAATGTAATTAGGGAAGGATGTGACCCTTCACCAAGAAGGTCAGCCTCAAGAAGAAAATATATCTTTTCGAGAAGGGTGCAATTTTCAAGGAAGGTCGGCTATGATTAATAATTAAATATTAATTATTAATAGATGCAAACATTTGTTTATTTTGAAGAACCTCTTCATGAATTAAATTGATTATGTATAAATTAAATAGCCAAGGCTATATTTAATTTGTTCATCCTCATTGGAAATCGAGACTAGAAGTAGAGGACCGTGGCTGTCAAAATCAACACTTCCTCTCAGCTAGGGAGGAATACTTCAATCTTGTACAATACATATAAGCTCATCCTGATGTCAATTAACATGGTTGTACCCATGTGAGAAGGAGCTTACCACCTCATCATGAAATATTATAACCTGATCGTGATATTGGATATCATCTCACCGTGATATCAACCATCATGGCTACATCCATAGATGGTATGTACAAGCGCTCATCTCTCAATGTGATGTTGTCACCTCACTGTGATACTCACCATGGCTCTCCTAGAGGGTGAAACATAAGTACAAGAAAATAATCATGGACTCCCTCACGTGATCATGGATTCACACACATGACATCCACCATGGCTCTCCTAGAGGGTGGAATCAAGGGCTTTCACCTCAAATCTCAAAGAGAAATGCATTATCAATGGCTTGCACCTCAAATATTTCTCAATAGATAAATACATTAAAAGAGGATCACTGATACTAAGACTCCCTCTTAGGTAGGGCTTGATTCTCCACCATACTAGTATTATCTCGAAAGTAAACAAAATTTATCTTAGAGAGAGGCTTGGTGATAATTTATGTTATCTCCTCATCAATGCTAATATACCTCAACTAAATTGATTTCCTCCATACCATATCTTTGATATAATGGTATTTCATATCAACATGTTTAGTTCTATCATGAAACATAGGATTGACAAAAAACTTGACACAATTCTAGCTATCACAATGAATGATAGTAGGCTCTATTGATTGTCCAAACAATCTTGTAAGGAGCTTTCGATGCCACACTGCTTCCTGAGCTACCATGCAAGCCACAATGTACTCAGCCTCTATTGTACTCAATGCTACTAAAGACTACTTCCTGCTGCACATAGAAGATCCAAAACTAAAGCAACAACCAGAGGTACTCTTCTAATCCCTAACACACCTTACCTAATTAGAATAAGTAAAGTCATGAAACTTCAAATCCATACCTGTAGAATATCTCAACCCATATCCAATTGTGCCACACAAGTATACTAGGATATATTTTACTACAACAAGATGTATCTTCCTTGGTTCACACATGAACTCACTAAGTGCACTCACTACATAGAAGATATTTATTCTAGTGTTAGCTAGATACATCAATGAACCAATCAACTACATCGTGGGATCCACTAGATCTGAGCTAGTTGCAACCTCCTTCAACTTATGTAGGTTGTTCTACATAGGTGTAGATACGGGTTTGCAATCAATCATACCAAACCTCTTTAGAATGTCAATGGTATACTTCCCTTGACTTAATATCATCTCATTTTGATTTTTCCATACTTCTAAGCCAAGAAAGTAATGCATGAGACCAACGTTCTTCATTTCAAATTCAAAAGCTAACTCCTTCTTACATTTGGTAATGATGTGTTCTTCTCTAGTGATAATCAGATCATCAACATATAAAAAAAAATCAATGCTTCACCATTAATTACCTTGAAGTAGAGGTTTGAATCTGCATCATTCTTTGAGAAACCCAGACTTAACAGGTAATGATGAATCCTTTCATAGAAAGCATGAGGATCCAAATTA
Organism: Sequoiadendron giganteum; assembly: GCA_007115665.2. Taxonomy (NCBI): domain Eukaryota; kingdom Viridiplantae; phylum Streptophyta; class Pinopsida; order Cupressales; family Cupressaceae; genus Sequoiadendron; species Sequoiadendron giganteum. Next base: position 334,060,884 of record CM021100.1, read on the forward strand.
AGACCATGCAAGGCCTTCTTCGGCCTAAAAACATGAGATTCCTTCCCATGTACCTAAAATCCTTTAGGTTGCTCAATATAAACCTCTTCCTATATTACATTATTCAAAAAGGAAGTCTCCACTTCCATTTGGTGAATGTTCCATCCTCTAGATGCAAAAATAGCAATGATGGTCCTAACAGAAGTATAATGAGCCACTAGAGCAAAGGTTTATTCATAGTCAACTCCTTATTTTTCTGAAAACCCTCTAGCCATGAATCTAGCCTTGCACTTCTCAAAGCTCCCATTAGCTACATGCTGGATCTTCAAAAATCATGTAAAAGATACCAAGAATTTTCCTTTGAGTCTAGGAACAATGTCCCAAACATCATTTCTTAAGAGTGGATTGATACTCTTCAAACATAGCATCTTTCCAAACCTATTGACTAGAAAATTCATCAACACTAGAAGGCTATGAATTAATAATCTGACTCATCAAATCTACATAACTAGAGAACTTATTAGGTCTCTTACTTTATCTAAAGGTTCCTCTTGGGGCTGCAAGACTTTCTACCTCTTGCATTATTTTCCTAGCCCAAAGATGTCTTTTCCTTTGAATCAAAATATCTATAGGCCCATCAATAGGTTCTAAGGGCTCAACTAGATCAACATATTCTTTATGTTTTGAAGCATCCCTCTGATTCTCAAGAACATGGTCAAATTTCGTGTCTCGAGGAGGGTCTTCATCATCAATCTCCATATGAGTTCCCTTGCATCTCATGAATGGAAAATCCTCTTCAAATGTGGCATCTCTACTGACCTGGAATGTAGATTATGTATGATTTTGATGTCTCACTATAACCTACCGAAATTCCCTTCTTGCGAAAAGTTTTCAACTTTGTCCTCTTTTCATTTGGAACATGAACATACACTGGAAATCCAAAGATCCTCAAATGACTTACTTCAGACTTCACACCTGAGAATGCTTCTTCAGGAGCTTTATTCTCCAATATCTTGTGAGGACTTCTATTCTGAACATAAACAATTGTCTTGGATGCTTCAGCCCAAAGAAATATTTGTAGATCTTGGTAATGAATCATTTCTTTGAATGCTTCAACAATAGATATGTTCTTTCTTTTTGCAACATCATTCTATTGAGGATTATAAGTAACGTTGAACTCCCTCTTAATCCTAGCTTCAATGCAAAAGGTTTAGAAGATAATAGAAGTGTACTCTCCTCTATTATCGGATCTCAATAATTTTATCCTCTTCCCCAAAAAATTCACCACCCGAGATTTAAATTCTTTGAATCTCTCTAATACCTCCTCATATTCTTCAAATTTCCAAAAATAAATCCAAGTCTTTCTAGAGTAGTCATCAATAAAAGTAATGTAATACAAGAAACCACTCAAAGATGCAATAGACATTGGACCACATAAATCAGAATGAATGAGATCAAGAATACATTTGGATCTACTTTCACTACTATGAAATGGACTCTTTTTATTCTTACCTAAGGTGTAGCCTTTCAAAGTAACTTCATGCTCTTGGTTAAATTTTGGAAGGCTGGTGACCATCTTCTCCATGATAGGTAAAGATCAAAAGTGAAGGTTAGCCAATATTTAATGTCACATATCACACAAAATTGAAGAGTCATGCACTAAAGCTTGAAGATAATTAGTGCATAGATTGCATAGACACCCATGTCTAACTCCAATCATCCGAGCAGACTTGATGTTTGAGTTCTTGGCCCATATAATAACCTTACCTTTTGAAAATGCAACTTGGTAACCCTTTTCTTCCAAGCCTAAGATGGAAACAAGGTTTCTCATGATGCCTGGAACAAATAGTACATCATCTAATTGCAATGAAACATCAGAATCCAAGTGAAGAGAGGAGATCCCAACTCCTTCATAGAGTAACTAGCATCATCTTCAATAATGACTTGTTCACTAGAATATTTTCCACAAAATTTGATAGATACTCCCTAAATCTAGTGATGTGGCAAGAGGGAACATTATAAATTAGAAAAGTGTTGGTTTCAATGATTAGATTACTTGACAAGGCTGAAAAGAAAATATATTCACTTGAATCCTTCTAAAGAGATACTTCATCAATATTTGTAGTGGCAGCTTGCTGCCTAGGCCTATTAGGACATTCCTTTGCAAAATAACCATACTTGTCACATTAGAAACATTGGACTTTGGAGAGGTCCCTCTTCTTCTTAAATGTGGGTCCACCATCAACTCCTTTATCTCTATTTCTCTTAAAATGACCTTTCTTCTTTGAGGATTGAGTGGAAAAACCATGAATGTCTTCATTGGTGGAGCTTTTCCCAATACCTCTTGCAGCCAACCTAGACTCTTTTTGAATATAGTCTACCCTCAAACCATCAAAATTGGGAAGTTTCGATCTTGCACCAATTCCTTGAATGTAAGACTCCCAAGATGAAGGAAGACCATTAAGAGCCAACATGGTCAAGTCCTTGCTATCAAAAACATGCCCAATAAAACAGAGTTGATAGCTCAACTCAGTTATTCTCATTAAGTAGGCAATAATAGATTCTCCTTTCACCATCTTCAAATGTTGGATTTGTTGCTTTAGTGCAAGTGCCCAACTTGTGTTATTGATTTCATACATATCCTCCAAGGTTTTGAACATCTCTCTTGCCATCTTTAGCTTGGAGACACTAAGAACAATATGATCCTTTACGGAATCAACTAACATCTTCTTTTCCATAATATCTTCCATCCATAGAGCCTTTTCTTCCTCACCCATAGGCTTGGGAGTTGAGCTCTCCACAAATTCTACCAATTCGCTTTCCTCCAAGGTGAGCATGATCCTGAATCTCCATGAAGTGAAATTTCATGCTCCCTCAAGCATGTCCTCAATCTTAAGACCATTCACCATATTGATGAAGGGATAGAGGTAAGAAAAGATGAGAAAGAAAATAGAGAGTATCATCGTAATACACAAATATGGTCAAGATCTACTTCAAAACCACTTTGATACCATGTCAGATTTTAATGATCAGATATAATACACAAAAAACTTAATTCAAAATCAAATAATGATATAGCTAATACCCTGGGAAAACCCTCCAAATCAAGGGAGAAAAACCCATTCAATATATCTCTTATATATTGATTCAAATAAGAGAAGAAATATGCATACAACTTAGGCACAATACAATTCCAAATAGATACAATGAACAACACCTTTCTTATATGTGAATAGACAAATAATATGTTTCTCCTTGAATCGACCTACTGCTACAAAATATGATATGATGCTCAGATCGATTTCTTCTCCTTTTGTGAATGCTTGACTTGATGTCAAATTCATGATAACTATCAAGTATATACATGCAATTAGGGAGGGATGTGACCCTTTACCAAGAAGATCGGCCTCAAGAAGAAAATACGTCCTTTCTAGAAGGGTGCAATTTTCAAGGAAGGTCGGCTATGATCAATAATTAAATATTAATTATTAATAGATGAAAAAAAATGTTTATGTTGAAGCACCTATTCATGAATAAATCAGTTATGTATAAATAAAATAGCTAAGTTTATATTTAATTTATTCATCTTCATTGGAACTCGAGCTTGGAAGTAGAGGACTGTGACATGATTCAACTACTCTAGTGTGAATTTGAAGTAATTTCATACTCTGACTAAAGTGGGGGCTAAATGTGGCACCAAAAATTGTATACCTTGGCACTTTTTCACTCATTTTGGCCTTTTCCATTGGATTTTGGCCTTGTTTTACCTTGATTCAATCTTTTAATCTTGCAATTCAACAATAACCTAACGATATTTTACTAAGGTTTTGTGAAGTGTTGTAACACATTTCCTCACTTTTCTAAGACCCTTTCAATATAATTCACCCAAAGAACACCTTATTACACCTTTCTAAGCCTTGTTACAAAGTGTTGCAAAGTGGTGTAATGTATTTTCACACTTATCTAGGCTTATCACACTTAAATCAACCCTTTTCAATGCTAATTTTGTCCCCTTAATGTACTTTTAGGCGTGATTAAAGTGAGTTTTAGGAGGCAAGGCTAATAAACCTCATTAATCACTATTTTATTCTCGATCACAACTTGGATTTTCCCAAGTGGACAAGGTCGCCACTTTGGGGGACCTAGTCCTTTTAGGCATAAAATTCAAAATTAAAATAATTTCTTAACAAGAATTTTCCTTTTAAGCCCTAAGGTCGGCCTGTCATGAGTCATTTCTGGGAATATTAGGGCTTTGCATGTATAAACAAGGGTTTTCATCCTCATTTTTCCTCTTCTTAGCTCATTTTTATCTCTTCTTCTCTCCTAACAAGTTCATTTTTCTCACCTTCACTCAATATTCGCAAGTAATCATGGACTCCTATCTTCCAAAGCAAGCAATCAAGAACAATGGTTTTACAGGCAACCTCCATTGGATTTGATTCATGCATGTTGAAAACATATTCAACAAAATATTTGGTAAGTTTTGGTATCTACTTCATCATTCAATCATATTTCCTTCCTTTGTTTCTCATTTAGATTTGATTATCAAAATAGGGTTTGACTAAGGCAAACCCCTAATCTCTAACCCTAACCCTTGTATCATCTTTGCATGTGTGATTTGCAGATTTTTGTATACAAATTTGTGAAGGAGAAAGGTGTTAGAAAGGATTCCTCAACTCATTAAAAACATTCAAGTCAACAGAGCCCTAGCTCAAGCTTGGAGACCTCTTTCTGCTTGTTTTCTGCAGAATCTGAAACAGATACCTGTTGGGATCTAAAGTGCAAATCAGAGGCTCCAATCTTCTCTTCTCTAGGAAAACTGTTCCAAAAAATGTTTTGGGGAAGAGGACTAGGTCACCCAACCTAGTGAAAGTGTCCCTGTGAAGATATTTGACACAGAGCATTATGGGACTTCTCATCTACAAATTATAATACCCAGGTGCAAAAGTTTAGCTATTTCTAGTTTCCTTTATGTTTACAAGTATGTAGGTCATATATTTCACATTGCATGTAATTTAGATTTAAATTTGGTTCATGTTTCATGTTTAGTTAGTTTCATTCTATTACAACACTTAGAAACACTTTACACACACACAACACAAACCCTCATCAATAAATCCCTACCCTCTGAATGCAATCACTAAAACCATATCAACAAAGAGGAAAGAGTGTCATTCCCAAACCAAGTGCTTCTAGGGGGAAAAACCCTAGGAGCTTGGTAAAGGGAATCCTCTTTCCCTTGTTTGTGTATGTTTTTGGTGGTTCAAAATATAAATGAAGATCAACCACTAGGGTTTGACACATTCACAACGAGATCAAAAGATTGTAGATGCCATCAACTCACTTCTTTTAAAAATCTAGCACCTTAAAGCAGTGTTGCCTATATTCACTCTTCCACTTTATGCTTTTCACACTTTTTCACACACTTAACTCATTTTTTCAATTCGTCAATGGATGGATATTAATTTATCTTTAACTTTACTTGGTTTTCTACCATCTTCAACCTTAGGAACATTCTCCAAGGTTAGTTGTACAATTTAATATACAAATTCAAAGTTGGTCAGCTACTCAACATTCCCATGGTGGATAAGAATGGGAGAGGAATAATTACATATTTAATCTAGGACCCAAATAACATTTTAAAGTTCACACATGCTTTCTCAAGTCGATGCAAAATCCAAATTTAACGTGTAAACACCAAGTCGGACAAACCTAATAAAAACACTAATGATCTTTGAAGTATGTGCATCTCCAACAAGATAAACACATGTGGATCACTAAACAAACTTCATAATTCATTTCACCATGTATGAGAACATCTCAGATACACGCACAACAGTTACAACCAACTTCATTTTCATAGAAATCTTCACCAGTCTAGCTAGACTAGCCAATAAAACACAAAAGGTCTAGAGCAGGTCTTTTGGAGTGCGAAAACACTAGAAATTTTGTAAGAGCACATAAAAAAATAGAGTCATCTCTCAGATCTGAAAGTTCTAAAACTAAATATCAAAAGATTATGGAGCCAAAACATTTCTCCTAATCTATAAACAAATAGTTCTAGAAAACCAATTCACACACCAATGAACATAACTTCTATTCTTCAGCAAACTAGAATTTGAAACTCAACATATATGATTCATTAAAGATTATGAACACACCTACAGATCCACATAGGCATAGGATCAATGCAGAAGAAATGTAAACCACAATACTAGAGCACACTCAGAATACACTTTTAATTATGCTCTAATTATTTCTCAGATTTTTACAAAATTAGTTGTAAAATAAACACACTAACTCATTTGAATGAAAAATAAGATGAAAATTTCCAACGAAAGATGTATAATTATATGTATCATTGACTACCTATGTATTTAATGTGAAATTTTCAAATTTTTTTAAAATTTATGCCCGACATTCGTCGAAATTGCGACGCTCCATGATTTTCATTGCTATTTTGACATACACTTAAAGCCAATCATCCCCTTCCATAAATTTTTGGGACGATGAGTATATGGTTAGCGTTCGGGTTTTGATGATTTTTTTTAAATAAATGAAAGTGAGCTCGACAATTTATCTATACTTGTGAAAGTTTTAGCTATACTTGTGAATTTTATATACTTGTGAATTTTCTATACTTCTAACAGTTTGTGGAGGTTACAGGTTGAATTTTTTTGGTGCAAAATATCAAAATTATTAGATTTTGTTACTTGTCTATGATTAAAAATTATTGGAGTGCGAGTGATATTTTTTAAAGATCTAAATATTCAAGCTTGGTTAAGAAAAATCATTTTAGATAATATTAGTGCAAAAAAAAATGAATAGACACTTGCTAGATTGTGGGCTAGATTGAAAAGAAAGGGTGATGCGCAATGTTATTTTCCTTGCAATAATTGCAAGGGCTTAAAGATGAGAAGACTTTTAATCACAACAAATAAGAAACATTGTAGGCAGCATGGTCACGTTGAAGGGGGGCATGATTACCTTCCATTGGTAAGTTGTTCATTATATGTCTTTATATTGATTGAATTTGTAAATGTTTATATCGTTTTAACATGTTTTATATATATAAAAAATCACTTGATCATGATCATGGTTTATTTACAGTTTTGATCATTATTATGAAGGTGGGGTGCCCTAGGGCACATGATATGGATTATTAGAGCCCAAAGAATGCGGTTTTTCAAGTGGAGGAAAATGGAGCTATGAATATTGAAGACGAAGTTAATTATCCTATGGAAGAAGATGATCATGTGCTAGAAAAAATAGTTCAAGATGATGGTACAAATACATTGATCCATGACACATTTAGTGGCATAGTCGATCATGATGGTCGAGATGAATTTGATGATGTTCATGATTTTCCTATACTTGAGAATGCATTGGTATGTGTAGGATCATGATGGGCCAAAAAGTGGCGATATGTAAGCCATATTATGGTCCATGTGGATGGCGACTTTTTTTTGACCCAAAATTGATGAAACAAAAAGGGTTTTTAGAGGAGACTCTCAGCTTTCCACCAATATAAATTATTCTTTACTTTGAGTTTAATAAATAATTATTATTCATTTTCTATTAGAATTACGAATAAAGTCCTGATTGATAGGCTGCTTGAAAAACATCTATAACTTTCAAATGGTATCACATTTTTGAATATAAAACATGCATCACATTCTATGCTTCGCATAATATGGGATTCAAAAATAAAAAATTGTATTTCATGAATTTTTGACCAAGTTAAGGTGGTTAGACAGACGAGCTTTTATATTTTTTAAAATTTGTAATAAAAAAATCATAATTGATTATTTACTTGGAAAAAAATTATCAAAAAAATATGCATCACATTGAAACATGAGTCCTCTACTTAGATCTAAAATCTTATAAAAAAATATTATCATTTCATTGTGGTTAGGGTGTTTAGATAGACACCTACTTCTTATTTTTAGCCTGAAATTTAAATACTACTGCATTGAAATTTCAAATTTTCACCAAATAGATATTTTTTAAAATAAAGGTCTAGTAGTTTAGAAACTAAATTCAATTTTCTACAGATTCTATTTTTACATTTTTTTAAAATAATATAGATAACTTATTCAAATTTTTACATCAAGTTGTCTAACTCTAATTTTTTTCTTTTTATTGCCACTTAAGGGCCTATTTTTTCAATGATGATCCTGCACATACCCTCATACGATCCCCTTTATGAAGGCTCCCAAACAACTCTTCTCTCTATTGTATTGTTGCGGGTGAACTTGAAGGTTATGAATGGCTTATCCAACATAGGAATCTCAGGGATGTTAAGGTATGTCATATATTTTTGTTGTTAGTTCATCACTAGTAAATAAAGGATGAAATATATACCATTAATATTCTTTGTATTAACAAATCAATTATTTTTTTTAGATTGATAGCTGAATTTTTGTTACCACCATCAAATATTTTACCTCGCTCATACTGAGAGTTATTTTTCATTATAAAAGATATTGGAGTGGAGTATCAAGCAATAGATGCAAGTCCCAAAGATCATATTATATATCATAAACAACATGAATTTGCAATAGAATTCCCAAAATGTCATATCAGTAGATATCAAACTAATCAGCTAAATAAAAAGGTGCCTCGGAAGGTTCTTCATATATTCCAATTATTCCATGTATGCAATGACTATTTAGTTGTGAAAGCTTAGTGCAATTTATGGATTACCATTTACAGAATAGAAGTGGAGATGACATTCTTAGAATGGATATGGATGGTTCTGGATTTAGGGACATGGAGGAAAAATGGACACAATTTAAATAAGAACCACCTAATCTTAGGCTTTCATTGGCAGTGGACAATGTCAATCCTTTTGGAGAGCCACGATCTATTTACTTGGTGTGGCCTATGTTTTTTAATTAGCAATAAAATTCCTCCATTGATGTCAATACAGAGGGAGCACATAATGTTCACAATGATTGTTCGAGGTATATTTTTTACATCATTTTTCTTTAAAGTAGTAGCATCTCATTTGTCTTATTTGTTGCATAATGACTTATATTTTTCATTTAATAGACATGTACATTAATTTATATATGTTGTAGTAAAATGGATTTAATAATTATGTAATGTTTATGTTCATTCAACTACGTAAGTACCAAGTTAAAGATATTAATGTATATATGAAGCCTTGTATTGACGAGTTACTAAATTTATGGAATGGAATCATTATGTATGATGTCTCTAGACCAATAGGACAAAGACAATTTCAATTCCATGCAATGCTTGTATGGACAATACATGATGCCCTAGGGCTAACACATTTTTGTGGTATGATATAACATTCAATTGTACTTTAATGATATTTAATTTTATGAAGTAGATATCATCGATATTTTTTAAATAATCTATTCATTATATACAATTATAAAAATTGACATATTTAATCCAATTATATTGATCTTGCAGGTCTTCAAACAAAGGGAAAATTTGCATGTCCGGTTTTTGGTCCAGAGATGAAATCTCATCATTAAAAAAGTTTAGGAAAATAGGTGCTTGATGAGTATAGGCACTTCCTCCATAGAAATCATAAGTATCGAACTACTGAAAGACAAATTTTTAATGGGAAAGAAGAGACTACATGAAAACCCCGAAGAATGACACCTCACCTATGGAAGTTGGAATATAATATAATTAATTGTAAAAGTTATACATCGGATCAAATTGTTTATCTATCATATATGATATGTTTAGAATCCATATTTTTATATTGTTTTTGTTTACTCATGTTGTAATTGAAAATGATTGTCATTGTTAATCTATTTAACTTATATGCTTCATGAAGGTCATCAAGGCATTAATGGTCATCTTCCACAGGGACTGAAAAGTTATCCCAGACAATTAAGTAGGTTTCCCTACTATGAGGAGCTGGAAATTGTCCATTTGTTTGATACAATGCATATCGGAAGCCAATCATGCAATGAAAAATTTCATTCAATTAGATAGTGATGGAGACCAAAGTAATATAAGCACTCTTCCTTGGTTATTAACGGAGCAAAAAAGCAATGCTATAAAAGAAGTCATACAAAAAATTCAATTTCCTACATGATTTGATGCGAACATAAACAATATCATAAAAAAGAAAGGTGAATTTTGGTCATGGATGAAAATGCATGATAGGAATACCTTCATTATGGTAACTATTCTGGTATATTTTATATATATTTTTATACTACTTGAACTTTTTAGTGTATTATGTTTACTAGTTTTGGAAAAATAATGAAAAGATCATTTTATAATTGTTGCATTATGTTCTACCTCTATCTCTCCTAGACAACTTCGATGTCCAAAAATTTCAAGAAAGTTATATATGATCTTGGAAAATACATGAGGTGAGTAGCAATATTTTTTCGATTCGTTGTATAGATCTTATATTTTCCATTTGTTTTACTTGTTATGTAATATATTGTATATTTTTGTTAAATATCATTAATTTATTTGCACCTTGAATCACTTGTAGATAGTTTTCATCAAAATAAATCCATAAAGAAGATATAAATTATTGGAGGAGAAAAATTCCTCATCTAATGTGTTAAATGAAAAAGTGTCTACCTTCAACATTTTTCAATGCACAAGAACACTACCTCATACACCAAGTTGAGGGGATTGAATTGTATGGACTTGTACACACAAGGTCAATGTGGATGGTTGAGAGGCACTTGAAATTTTTGAAGGATTTGGTTAGAAAAAGAGAACATCCTGAGGGTTCTATGGTGGATGGATATATAGTATACCATACCATGGTGTACACTACTGAATATCTTCCTAAGTTCGCAACAAAGGTCAATGTAGATAGCATTTGGGATCCCAACTCCATTAAAAAATTTCAAGGGGAGTATCGGATGGGGAAAGGTAGATTGAGGGAAGTGAGAGGTAATTATAAGATGGTCATGGAGATTAATTAGAATACATTTTATATTGCCTTCAATTAATTGAAAAGAAACAACAGTGAACTAGGTCAAATGAAAGAATCTTCCACACACAAATAAAAAAGTACTAGTATTGTATTACTCTAGAAAATAAGTCTTTCACTACTGAAAAGTATTAAAATCTTAAAAAGTGTTGATGATCAAATATTACAATTTGAACTAATTATATGTCATTTGTGAATTTCAATTTTTTTTTATACAGTTGGTCGAGAGTGGGATGCACTACATTTGTACATCAGAAACAATCTTGATTGGATGGCAGTATGGATTGACCGATTTCAACAATCTGGTCATGCATTAACATGTGAAGGTGTGCCTTCATTGGTTAAAGAAGCTCATTGTAATGGAGATTCCAATGTTATACCAAGGGAAATTGATTTAGCATATGGTTTAAGAGATAAATAGGTATGTATAAATATATTAATCACCTATATTATCTAATTATTTTCAATTATATTTATGAATATATATGTTGAGTTTTTTCTTCTTTGCATACATTCAACCAAGAATATATATGTTTATCAACTAAAAATGCAATAATTTTTACATGTTTGACATATTGTAGGTGAAACACCACAAGGATATATGGTGCAATGGTCATAAGTTTTGAATCAAAAAGTTGGATGACACGAAGAAAACTTGTGATTCTGAGATAACTGGAGTATTTTAGGTGACTAATGTTTCATCTTGAAGCAATATACATACATAAGTCTCAAAAAACCGATACTATGGGATTTTGGATGATATACTTGAGTGTGCATTTAATTCCTTCAAATTATCTATGTTCCTTATTCAATGGTAGAGGCTACAATTGAATGAAAATAATCTCGAGAGAAATTTTATTGAACATGATAATGGATTTACCATGCTTAATACAAGGTCAATCAAGGGAGCTAGAAATGAGCCCTATATTCTTCCAAGCTAATTTGAGCAGGTATTTTACTCAGAGGTTCCAAGTAAACTGGGTTGGTGATTTGTTGTTAGACACGATCCAAGAGGAAGGCTAGTAAACTGTAATGTGGTGGAAGAAGAAGATATTGAAGAGCTAGAAGATGATGTAGATGGTGATCAGTATCAACAGTTAGTTGATGATGTGCCTGATGAAGGTGTTAAAGAAGAGGAACTAGATCATGTTGATGTAGGAGTTAATGTTCATGAAGATGGTATCCATGTCGATGATGACATTATCAAAACTGATATCAATGACGATGATGATGATATGACCAATCCTTACAATTTCGAATCTAGATTGGATGATACAGACAAAGAGTTGGATGAAGAAGAAGAACAATGACATTGAAATGTATGAGTTATGTGATTATATTATCTATTTGATATTGATTTCTTAATAGAATTATATTTGAATTATATGGTTACATAATTAATTCATGATTTTTGTAAGTTTTTTTCCATTACATAATCAATTCATGATGTTACAACTATTGTAGCTCTCCTAGAAATTTCCATATGATAAAATGCTAATTAATCTACAACTATTTGTGATTAGATATTATTTTATCATATCTTTGGTTATTTCATTCCCAAAAACTTACTATTTTCTTGTGTTGACCTTGCATAGTCACATGTGAATGGGGCCAATGTTGATTTTTTTTCAATTTGTTCTTGTATGGAGTGAAACTTGAAATGGTTAACCTAGACACATGCATTGACGATATGGTAGGGTTTAGAGACTCAAACATGAGGTCATGTTATATAAAGGCATCTTATACTTCATAATAATACAAGTTTCCTTATTCTTCATCTATTTCATATATTGTTCTTAGCATTTCTTTGGTTAATGGTTTCAAAAGATGAGGCTCTCTGAGCCTCACCTTGGATCTATTACACATTAGTTTGTGCATTTTCATTAGAAATGAATATTTAGATGATCTTTAAAAATCTCATTGAATATAAAGATGATAATAGGAAGCTAAAAAAATGAGTATATTTTGTATATGGAACCTAAACCACAAGGTTTGTCACTCTAATGCTAAAACCAAGTCAAATTAACCCCTAAAACCTATTGGAAAATTAAAAAAATACCTTTCTTTCAAATTCACAAGAACATATAAAAATTTTGAAACCACACATGCATGTTATGAAAGTGTATGTTAATCCTACTTATAGCAGAAGTTCACATGATAAGCTAACCAATGGAGCTATATTAGAGGATAAACCCACCTATAGAATTAATTTAAGAGGTAAGGGATGCCTCTTAGTGGAATTTTGAGTCTTGGATTAATACATAGTGCTAAAATTAGTTCTAGTGTTCTTCCCTTGGTGTTATATTTATCTCTATAATTTCCCATACTTAAACATTTCATCGTCCCTTTTCCCAAAATATTTGTTGTTGGTGTAATTAATTATTTAAATACACTTTTTTAAGTTTACTTAGGTTTTGCTTAGGTAATAATTAGTCTACATAATTAATAAGTAAGATTTATTTAGTTTAGCTATTTTTAGGTCAAAATTAAGGTTGCATACATTGCTCTTATAAATAAAATCATGTCATGTAATTTCAAGAATTTTGAATATATCAATTTAAACATCTTCATGCAAACCTCTATTTTTTTACTATTTTTCTCTTTTGTGGAAGGCCTTTTTGTTTGCATGTCTGATCTTGGTTTCTAACATGGTATTAGAGCCTTGGCATGCAACCCCTTCTCATATTTTTGAGAAAATAATTGTATAGTTTGTTTGGGGTTCCTCGAGGATTTCATGCCTTGAGGCTATCTATGCGACATTTTGGATCAGATCGAGCTTCACCATTAGATTCAGAGAGTTGGAAAATTCAGGATTGGCTTTTATTTTTCTGATTTTGGTCATCATTGAAGAAATCTGTGAGGGTTTCAAACTCAGTGATTTTATGCAAGCTCTGGAGGTAGATGATTTTTTGAAGAATTTTAAGCACGAATGAAGGTCACTATCACGTTTGCAGTGGCCAAAAACCCTAAGGACGTCTACTTTTCGGTTGATTTCTGAGCAGTTGGTCCAGAAGGAAAAAAAAAATTTCTAGGGAGGTTATATGACCTCTACAACACGTTCCTCGAGGCACAAAAATAGAAAAAATCTCACAAAAAACATGTTTTTTGGGACTACCACCGACGCCTCCAATTTATATGTCAAGCACATGCTAGCGGCCACTAGGCGGCGCCATAAAATCCCGTCGCCCTCCTCTAATAGCCCTCACGGGCTCGGCCAACATATGCCATGGTCACATGGGCGATCAGGCGCTATGCGCCCAACCCTCAATCGCATCCTGCAGAAACCGCATGGTCATATGGATGACCAAGGGCTCTGCCCCAGCCCCCAACCTTCCATCCTCTAGTCATTCACAAGACCAAGGGCTTTTTGGTTTTTAGCCCCCTGGGCTATGTGCAGGCCATATTGGCCATTTTGGAGCACCTTTCACTAATGTGAGTGTAACATTTATGTACGGAGTTAGTTTTTCCCAAACAAGATATCATTAGAAATTTAGTTCCGAGCCCAATCTGTTGGTCTGGGTTAGTTTCCCTGATTATGCTCCAATTTTATTTTGAAGGTCCTTGAACTCAGATGTTGTTATTTTCACTCTAGAGGGCATATGTTTTGACTCAGTGATCCTTTTTTCACCATTCTTGTGGCATTGGAAAGCTGGTTCAGCCCTCTACATAGATCGGAGGTCTATTTTTATTTTTTGTTTATGCATGTTTAGAATTATCTCCTTTTTCAATCATTGTGTACTATAATAAATGAACTGATATAAAGTTCCATTAGGGGGGTTTCTTGCATAATAATCTGATTAGAGTGTGCATGCACTTTGATCTTCATCTTTTTTTTTATGACAACTAGCATGGGTTGTAATCTTGTTTCTTCATTTCTTTTGGCCACATTTTCTCTTAGCTTGACATATATCAGATTCATATTGGTTCACACTTTAGATTGAGAGCCTATGGTTAATGATCCACTTTGGATCCATCTCAGTTTGAGGGCCACTAAATTTGCGGTTAATGTTCTAGAGTCTTTTTGTTAATTTTTCCCATGAAAGAGTTTTAGTCTCAGTTTGGCATCGACATCAAGATACACGGCTTCCAGATTGTGTCATCATATAATCTACTGTTGCTTTATGGATTCCAGGGTTGTTCCAGTTTGTGATTTTTATAGTGTAAAATGGCATTGAGTCTGTTGTTGCATTATTATGATTCCAATATGGTTTCTAGTAAATAGAAGTATCTTTCCTTTTTTTCTATATTTAGGTTCAAGTGTTACTCCAAAGTGTTCTTCTAGTGCTTCTTTGCAGTAGGTAATCTCATTGAGGGGGGGTTGTCCCATTGGGTTTTCTCCTCTTTCTCTTACTCTTTCATTGCATTTGTACATGGGTACCTAATCAGGCCTTCTTGTCAGGACCCATTCATGCTTTCTTGCATTTATCTTAGTTTTAGGTGCATTATTTTTTAGTCTCCCTAAGTTGCACTTAAGGGAGGGTGTTGGTGTAATTAATTATTTAATTACACTTTATTAAGTTTACTTAGGTTTTTCTTAGGTAATAATTAGTTTACTTAATTAATAAGTAAGATTTATTTAGTTGAGTATTTTTTAGGTCAACATTAGGGTTGCATATATTTCTTTTATAAAGAAAATCATCTCATGTATTTTCAAGAATTTTGAATATATCGATTTGCACATCTTCATGCAAAGCTCTCCTTTTTTACTGTTTTTATCTTTTGTGAAAGGACTTTTGGTTTGCATGTCTGATCTTGGTTTCTAACATTTGTATCATAATATAAACTTGGTGCAATCTCACATTAGCCCATTAGGTAATTATCTATTTCCTCCAAGTTGAATGGAACCTTTAGTACCAATGCATCTATTTTTCTTACCCTAATGGATCAAGACTTGACATCACCTTAACAATCTTCTTTATGTCATAGCATATCTTTGAAGTGCCTTTACTATGCTTTAAATGTGTCAATATTAACTAGATTGAATATATTAATTTTGAAGTCTCTTAACACATTCCATGATAAGAAAATGACTCATTTGGATTAAGGAGTACTTTCCTAAACTATTCCTTCATATTCAACAATCCCTTCTCACACCCATATCATAATTCATATCCATGCTAGTTGTAATGAGTGTTTTAAACCAACAATCAATGAATCATAGGATAGAAGAAAACTAATTATCCACAAGGATACGAATCAAAGAGACTGGAAGAATCAATTCACCATATATACTCTATTTTTTATAGACATGCTTAGGTATGGGGAATTTTTTTGTGATTTATATGCATGTACATCTATATTTCAATTGTTTTAGGATTTTTATTGCAACATATTGATATCAATTTCATTTTATTATATTATATTAAAAATGTAAAGTAAGTATTTGTTTCCCCTTTTGGTTTTTCTTGTATTCTTACCTTTTATTAGGTTGGAAAAATTTGGGTTATTTGTTAAGTGTTTACTTGGAGGTTTTATTATGCAAACGCTTCATTTTTATTGATTCTACAAGAAGACAAAATAGGGTAAGTATTTTTGTTTTTGTTTTGAATCACTTGCATGATTACTTAAACCTACATAGGTCTTCAATCAAAAGGAATTTTTTTTAGTTTAAATTAAATTTATATATGTTTATGAGAATAAGAAAATAATATATGATTGATATATAAATATGTCTAAATTATTTTTTGATTGTATCAAGGTTTGTATAATGTTTTCGGGTTTATTTTGAGATGTATGAACTATATTAAAATCAATGGTAGCAATATATAATACAAATTTACATTTTTGTTAGAAACTTTTATTCACTTGGTTCACTACCCAAGGGTCATTACACTGTATTAAGGTTATAAAATATGTGATTTATTTGTAATATAATTTCACTATCTATAAATATTATTATATAGTGATGAATATATGTAGAGGTATATATACATGTATATATGTGTACATGGTATACACATATACAATTATAAATATAGAAATCTTTATATAAATTTTAATTACCCATACATGCTATTACATTTATATAGGTATATATGTAGATGAGAGAACTCCATATATATTAAATTTTCATTAGAGATTTTAGAGTGTTTTTTATATATTTTTAAATTTGGCCCCATGCGCAGGAGCACCGAGAACCACTGTACCCAGCCCCTGAGTGGAGAGTTGTGAGACTTCACTGGATGAGTACATTGCAAGGCCATTGAGTCAAGGAGGAAGAATAGGAACCATTTGGAAGGAGGAAAGCAAGAGTGAGAGGTGAGGGCACTTAGAAAGGGAAAATAGACCAAGGGACAATGACTGTAAGTGATTTTTCCCCCATATTTAGAAATCCTAGCATATTTTTTCTACTATAAGATTGAAAGGAATTCCTGTCACATAACAACACACGAAGTTCACTAGGGTTCAAATTTATAAACTTCGATGAAATAAATTTACATATTGAAAGACCAAATACATCACTTTGAAACTCTCTACATCCTCTTGCTTCTCTTTAGATAGGAAAATTATTAAATTTAAAATCTTGTCTCCATGACAGCTGGCGTTTCTTTTGAGTTAACAAGACAAATTAGTGGTTATATATTTCCATTTATCTACAATGATTACTAAATTTTTTTTCCATGATGAGCAGGGGCACAAAATTTCGAGCCTTGTGAATGATTAGGCCATTTGTAAAATTTTACATGTGTGAAAATTCATCTACCTAGCTGCAAATAAAATAAAAAGGAATTGTCAGGTGTCTATTCATGCAATGCATGCATAATAAAGGTATTTAACATAGAGGCTACATTGCATTTCATAAAATGCAATTAAATGAAATTTTAATAAATTGTGACATAATTGTACATAGAGGGCACCACAGAATCCAATAGTGTACTTTCAATATGGATTTTACTCATTTTAATCCTAGGGCTAAATATGTAAACCAGAGATGACAAAAGGTAATATTTAAATCTACATAGCGGAGAAGGTAGAATCTATAGCTTTTCAAGATTAAGTCCCATGTTTGTAAAAATAAATGAACATTTCAGTAAATCTAATAATGGCAGTGAATCCTTTGACTTCTTTACTGTGGACAACCCTGTAACCTATACAAATGTTGAGCTCCTATCTAGGAATATTGGTCACATTTAGATCAGACTAAAAGGAACAAGAGTACAAACAAGAATTTTATGTGTACCTCAACCCACAAATAAGAAAACATGAATATCACACCAATCTCTCAATGTTGAAAAGGCTTGCATTCCATCGTTCAACTATCAATATTGAGTCTTATCATAATTTCAAGAATAAGAATAGAAATTATATGGACTAAAGAAAGTGGCATGTGTTGATATACTTGTACTGATGAGTACTTTGTGTAACATGGCCTCACCATGAATCCTTCGTATCATAATTTTTATATCACTACCATTAATAGGGACATTTTGAATGCCACATATTATGTGAATGATCTAATTGTCACTGCTAGTGCCCTACATCTTATTGATGACTTCCAAAAGTAGTAATTACAACCCTATGAGATCTATATTCTTCATTAATACTCGGGAATTAAACACAATAAAAGCACCATGACACCTTTTTTCTAGTCCAAGAATGCACAAAAATTGTTGTAAATATTCAACAAGCAATATTACAAATTAATTCCAACTCTAGTGGACACAGATGACAAGTTTGAACAGAAAAAATATAAGAAACCAATTGATGAACACCCCTATAGAAACTTGTAGGTATTATTATCTAAATCACATGACTTAAGCATAAATTTAGTTATGCAGTAGGCAAGGAATGCAGCTCTCAGGTGATTATCAAAGAGATGCCATAAGAATTTTATCCAGATTAGTTAGTGAATGGGATCCTAAGTGAATCCAACAATTTTTCTAGGAACTTTGATTTATTTTCAATGAGTGCGCTGCTTTCAAAAATACAACAGAGTAACATATTGTCTAGGAAATCATACTATCACTATGCTAGCCTTGAAGGTGACCTAAGACTAACTAGCTCAACCTACCAAGAAAACATTGTTATAAGTGAGGTTGATGTACCCATCATATCCTAAACCTCATAATTTCTAAAATTTTCTAACGTTTTGAACAACCCCAGATGTTTATTTTATAATCTATGTGAGAAGGCCATGCCCTTGTTGTTGTTGGAAAATTTGTATGTTCAATTTTTTAAGATCACACTCTATGCTCCATCATTGGGATAATAGAAATGGATCATGGAGTACAATCTAAAATGTAGATAAAAATTAAACATACATAATTTTTTCCATAAATATTTCACTCAATCTCATGGATTGTCAAAACCTAATATCCATCATATTTATCACTGTTAATATTAACATATTCTAGTCTCAATAATGGTTACGAATTTTGGTTTCAATAATTTCCAAGGCTTATCTTGTCCAGTTTATTTTCCAAAGGGATCCCAACACCAATGCTCCTTATACATAACCATTGAAAAAATGAGTATTTATGTCATGGGAAGGTATAGTGGCTTGTGCTCGTCAAACCAACAAGTGCTCTTTGGCTGGTGATATCCAAAATTCTTGTGTTTCACTTGGACACCCCCTACAACATTGTACTCTACATACTATATGTAGCCTTATTTCTTATTGTATTGGATTTGACTAATTATCTATAGGATGAAGCATAAATTTTATATCAAAATCTAATCGGATCTTGTGCATGCACTTATACATTATTTATTGATACATTCACAACTATTATTACCTCCACATGCATTTGACTAGTACTGACAACTTTGGGTGTTAATCCTCACATACCATTTCTTGGGATCACATCACCATGAAAGAACTTCATCCAACATCCTTATGAGTGTAGGTACAACCAAATAGGTATTTTTTAGATCTATCTTCCTTGATCGAGGGAAATTCAAGAAGAGAAGAGGAAAGTGAGACATGTAGTAGGTCTAAAAGAGGGAGATCAACTATTGGTCAAAAAATTAGAAGAAATTTTGGAAAAACATGGATTTTTTCTTGCTAAATAGGGGTCATGTTCTTATGATGATGAGAGAATAGGTGACAAACATCTACGAAAACAATGGGTACCTGAGGAACTTCCTCCAATAAATATTGATTTTTATCTCAACGAGAGGATACATCGCATAGCACCATTGCCATTACATGGTTTGGGCCTATTTTGCATTGACAACATAAAGGTTTGTTATGAAAAAGCTATTGAATTGATGGAGTATTTCAGACCCTGTTACAGTTACAAATATTGGATGCAACTAGTTCAATATACACGAAGTATGCGTAGGTATGCATTATCAACAAACTACATATGACTAAAAGATAAGGATCAAAATAAAGGATTGGATATGTACATTGATGAAAGGGAAAAATAATTAGGGAATATTGCAGGGTTTATAGAAAGTACACAACCTGGATCAACAAATAAACAACCCAATTGCATATTCGAGCCTCACGAGGGAAATTGTGTATTCATATGTGCGATAAAATCAATAACTGCAGGGGAAGAGTTGTGAATCAATTACAATTTGAATCACATAGATACAAACATAGTTAAGTTATGGGGCAGGTACGTACTATATACCATTTTACCCAGCCTCCAATTAATGACTCTAATATACCATTTTATTATTGTGTTTTTTTTCATAAGTCTATTGGTTTCATTTTGGTAATGGATTTTTATATTTAATTTTTGTCAGAGTGGGACATTGATCATAGGGCAGAGGCTCTGGCCAAGAGAATAGATCACAATAAATCTTCAACTACTTCTACCTAGCATGTTTACCCCATTGTAATTGTACAAATTAGATACGAGAAATTTTTTTATTATTATTATTTTTTCATAAGTTTATTGGGTTAATTTCAATAATGATTTCAATATTCTTGTCATAGTCAGATGATTAGGGAAAGGCACCAAGAGTGGAGGAGAGAATCCATAGGGAGGTGTAGTCACTATTATGCGATGATGAAATCGCATATTTTGCAAACCCTTTGGATATGATAAGGAATACCCAAAAAAAATGCAATGAAGAGATCCTATAGTTGTTGTTCATAGTGCCTCAAATAGATGAGATAAGAGAAAGGGTTAAAATATTGACTGAGAGAGCATGAAACTTTCATGTAAGTTTTCATGAGATCTTTAATTATAACATAAGTTCATTCATGGTTTTATATTTTGTACTCTTTTATGTCATGAACTAAAATATGAGTTATTTTTATAGGATTTTTTGCATCCTCATGATGGTGTTGGCCATGATCAGGGTACTGCAAGTTCTTCTCTGGGAGTAGGGGTTTGTACAAGTGTTGATCGTTATCTTCCTATGCATACATCAATTCATCTGACCCCATCATTTGTGCCTATATTTTCAACTAAAATTTTGAAAACATAAAGCATGCAGGCATCAGGTAGTGAACTCTCTGGCAACGAACACATGCCAAAACATATGTCAGGACATGTACTTGGGGATGTAGAGGCCCCTAGTACTAGTGATTTTTTAGCAACATTTCCTAGATCTTCCCATATTACTAGTATGGGAATATTGTCAGTCGAATTTGTGGTGACTGAGGATTTCGTTCCCATAAAGATAGAGAAGGTCCGGGGTACTTTAATATTTTTTCATTATTCTATATAATCCAATTGAAATTTACAAATTGATCACTCTTCTTAGATGAACGATCCCATGATCATTTTGTAGGAAATGATGTTTTTTATAAACATCTAAACAATATTACATTGGAGATCTTTGGGCCCACCATACATACACGATGGAATTCCCAAAATCAAGCTTTAAAAAAGGAGCTCATTAACTGTTTAGTTGTGTTGTTCAGTAATAACACATTCAACGAAACCAAGGTCCTTAAGAAAGTTGGTACCTATCTAAGTATGTGAGGGACCAATATAGGTCACATTTAGAGAAGAACAAAAAGTACGAGTGTCCCACCATGATTCTCGAGAGGGAGTGGAAAGACCTTGTGCTAGATGGAAAGGAGAAAGTTGAAAATAAAAAATGAAAGACACCACCGGGCCAAGGAAGGTATGTGATACTATCAACAATGTAATTATATACTGAAATTACTCTTTCTTTTTACAAAATCTAACATATTTCAAAATTTTCATAGGTTGCCCAACACATTGAAGGCAAGGAAAGACTAGAAAAACAAGGGCATCACAAACTTGGCTTTGGTGGTTATATGAAATTATCCAGGCAAATTATAAGTATCAATAAATGAAATATTACATCCAAATAATAAATTACAAACAATTTTAGTTTTATCACACCATAGAAGAAAAATTTATGATCTTATCAAAAAATGTAGGGCTCTAAATTCAATAGAATTCCCACAGAAGAGGACTTGAATATTTCCTTTCAGCAACGCTATGGATTCTTGGATGAATACCTAAGACTCTTGATTGGGAAAACGCAAGATTCCATATGTATGACATGCGGGTAAATAAACTCAATGAAGTTTATTTAAAATTGAATACTTGTGAAATCTATTCAATATTAATTTCCACCATAAAGTAATTATGTGCCTATTTGTTTTAAACAAGAAAGCAATGATAATACTACACATGACATTGGAATGCAGCCTAGTGAGGGTGGAGCACAACCTATAGATGAAGGTCATGGTGTGCATCCTCGTACTGGATGTATTCATGTGCTATACAAAATGTGGTATGGATTAATACAATTAAACATATTTAATTGTAATTGGTGTATTAATTAATGTAACCTTTCATGTTTCAACTTTAATGAATGTAGAGCGTAATCAACATGTTGAGCATGATTAGTCTAGACAAGATCAGGAACATGATGTGGCCCCATCAGGTAAAGAGGACCACTCTAATTTTCTTTTAAACATATTTAATTGCAATCGGTGTATTAATTAATGTAACCTTTCATGTTTCAATTCAAGAGGATTTAGAGGGTTCTCAACATGTTGAGCATGAGGCTATAAGACAATATCAGGAACATGATTTCACCCTATCAAGTAAAGAGAACCACTCTAATTTTCTTTTAGTTAATGAAATACTTGTAACAATAATAATAAAACATATCAATTTAACTTTTCTTTGTTATTGCAGCAGACGCCCCTTGCAGCGACCTCCACATTGTGATTACATGACTAGGCATACATTAAGATCACAAGTAGAGGGAAGAACAACTGAAGGGGGGATAGATGATTTAGAATTTTTATTTACAAAAGAGAAATTAAAAAAAAGTTATTGTAATCATATTATGGCAACCATATTAAAAACTGATATTTTTGACAACCATATTTTTGATAATATATAAAAACTAAAATATTTAATGTTATATGTTAATGAATGAATGTGAGTATGTTAATCAATGAATTTCATTTGTTAATGAATGAATGTTATATATTATTAATGGATGAATGAATGATTAATGTTATATGATCGGGCATGGGGAATTGAGAGTGATGTGAGGGGGGAGGGGAGGGGCCAAATGAGCTTCCAACATCACATGGTTGGCCCTATTAAGTAGATAATATTAAACTATTCTCAAAACAAAGAGAAGCTCAATAAGGTAATGCACTTTTTAATATTTCATTATGTTGCACTTTTAAGCTTATGTGATTTTCTTTAGTTCTCTTTGCCTCAATATGCTACCCTTTGTACTTATTTTAATTTTTAACACATCTCATATGTTACCCCCTCTCTCTCACACACACACACAGATAAACACACTCACTTTATCATTCTCTCACAGACACAACTGACCAAAAATAAAATGTATTGTTCAGAAATCATTAGTTGTGGATTTAATTTCTATTTAAACTCAATTGTAATCAGGTGGGCTTCATACTTTGTGGGAAAAATACTTGTTTTGATTCATGAGCATGGTGTGCAGTTCAATGATGGAATCATCATACTTGTATGTTGTCTTTACACTAACTTTTGTTTGTAAAATTTTAAGAACATATTTTAATTTATTCCACTATGAGAGAAGAAGTGACTATTAGATTTTTTCCCAAGGAGATCTTCACATATTTGAAATTTTACCATAAGTCTTCCTCTTTTTCATTCACATTTGTCTCAACTACTAAAACCGATTTTGTGATTAATCCTTTCAAATTAGTGGACAATTGTTTACTTTTTGATTGGTTAATGAGGTTTTTTGTAGGGATTCCACAACCTTAAGACACAAATTTGGGCTCGTAGTTTCCATGTGTGGGTTTTCAACACTATGCCCATATGCTTTGGGACTTCCATTATTGCAGGTCATATGAGATGTATCCAACAATTTCTATGGCGTTTTTTTCCCAATTCTTCATTGCTTGGTCTTCTACTATTGTTCTTATTAACTATTTACTCAATATATGTATCCAAGACCCATTGTTCACCCATTGTACACACATTTGGTTATCCTAAGCTACCACCAACTCCAATCATTCACAAGGGTACTTCAGATTCCAAACTCAAACTAAGAAGTTCCATAGGATTTTCAAGTACAAGTTAACTCAACTTTCAACATAATCACCTCTTGTCAGAAAATACCAAGACTCGACAACTTCTCCAAATTCTTATAAAATCTTTTAGAGGCATGTAGCAAGATTAATATACTTGAATAATCACAACTACATCACCAATTTGATCAACAACAACTCACAAAGTCTATTTCACTATTTCACTTAATAGCAAGAATGAATCCCAACACACCAAATCACCTAGTTAACTTTTAAACACACATCAGGCCCAAAGACATTTTCAACATCCATAATATGATTGTATCAAAGCAAGAACAATATCAGGAAACTCAGAATCAAACAATTCCTTCAATCTTCACATTCAAGGCATCAAATGCTAGTAGTAGTCCTTTAGTACAAAACCAGGTGTAACTCCTAACCCATATTCAATTTCCACACACTCCATACATTTTAAGGAACTCATTTTTTCATATATGAACATACTTCAAAACTAGATAGACTTGTTTTGGAGAATATATAAGAATCAATAACATGTCCACAACCTATGTGCACTAAATAGGTCCAATTTACAAAGAAAATACCTTTGAATCAACATGAATTCATCAAAAAAACCTATGAAGCATTGAGTTAGGTCACAAAAAAATTAAACCAATCACTCCTATGGACTAATCAATCCAACCAAGCACCAAACTGCCAAACCCTTGATTGTAGGCTAAATAATGCACAAATAGATGAGGGTTTATTGAAAAAGTATGTTCCACACCTCTAGATGCTCTGCCCCTACTTCAAAAACCTTGGAAAATGTTTTTAAAAGCTCTAGGAACTCTTTCCATGCCTTCTTGAATTCATTTTCTACCATTTTCAACTTGGAGCCATCAACTTACATGAGGAAAATTTAGAAACTTTGGAGAAACAATCATCCAACATTGGTTTCTTCTCTTCCCCTATCCTTATAGAAATATTAACTTATTAAAATTTCCCCAAAACTATTTCAAATGAAATATAATTCCTTACTACACCAAATACTATGAAGAATTAAGTCTGCAACTATTGTACAAGACTAAATACAAAAAGAAAAAACATAGAAATTATAGAAACAGGGGACTACTTTTATTAAATATTCTTCAATATTACAATGGATTACGATTTTCTCACCTTCCCCAAGTCTTAAATAGAAATTTACATCATTTATAACAAAACCCATACATATAACCATGTTAGGGAGGGAAGATGTTTGAATGAATATTTAAAAAAAAACAAAATTGTAGGGTTTCGTCAATACAACATTAAAGGTGTAAGAGAAAAAAAATTTATAGTTGAAGAACATGGAGTTGATTATAGAAACACATATATTACGGAAGAAAACTCAAGGTATTTTCAAGGATCAAGTAGTCAAAGTTGTGCTAAAACAAAACAAACTTTCATGGATCTAGGGGAGGATGATGACATATTGAAGGTTGTGGAAAATTTATAGATGTATCAAGCTCTTACAATGATTTTTTAATTATTTTGGTATAAATGATGGGATATTATGTAGGATAATTAAGTAGCTTGTTAAGTGTACCTATTCATTTTATTTTTTAACTATATAACATTGATATTGATCAAATTGTATCCAATCATTACCAATCAAGTGTCACACCAGAGGCTTCAGTTTTGAAAATTCCAATTACAAGCTACAAAGTAGCTCTTTCTTATAAGAAACCACTTTTTCAAGGAACTTGTATGCTTGAAAGATCATTATAAAATAATACAAACTATATTTGTTATCATGTTGTTCTAGTAAAACTGATTTCTCATTATTAGTATGCAGATTTTGCTTTTTTGTTGTCATTTAGTTAGTTTATTTGTATTGGAGCTCTTATATTTCCAAACTTCAGGTGGCTCGTTTTATGGAATCTAAAATACATTTATAGGAGCTGAAAGATCAGATAATCTCAATATCAAATGAGCTACTTGATAATGTTGTTGAACTCAGTCATCAAAAATATGAAAAGCGTTGTCTAGAATGGTTAGTGAAGAGAGTTAACTTTGAATTTTCTAATGATTTATAATGCTATAGTATCATTAATTGTGGATGATATCTAATGTTCACTATAATTCATTGAATATTTATATCTCACTTGAGAAAGAAAGCTCGCTATCTAGAGCAACAACTTCAGTGCCCTCCTTTAGATGATAAGAAGCGTGAATTTTATTCTTCAGCTTTTGGAGAACCTGCAAGTTGCTCTTTTAGAGCACCTGGGTATGTACAAGATCATGATGGGCCAAAAAGTGGAAATATTTAAGCCATATGATGGCCCATGTGGCTGACGACCTTTTTTTTACCCAAAATTGATGAAATGAAAAGGGTTTTTAGAGGAGATTCTCAGCTTTCCACCAATATAAATAATTAGAATTACAAATAAATTCCTGATTGATAGGCTGATTGAAAAACATCTATAACTTTCAAACGGTATCAAATTTTTTGAATCCAAAACATGTGTCACATTTTGTGCTTCACATAATATATTATGCTTTACTTTGAATTTAATAAAAAAATCATAATTAATTATTTACTTACGAAAAAATTATAAAAAAATATGCACTACATTAGGATATGAGTCCTCTACTTATATCTAAAATCTTATACAAAAATATTATCATTTTATTGTGGTTATGGTGGTCAGACAGACACCTGCTTCTTATTTTTACTGTGAAATTTAAATACTACTGCATTGAAATTTCAAGTTTCTACCAAATAGATTTAAAATAAATAAATAAAGGTCTAGTAGTTTAGAAACTACATTCAATTTTCTACAGATTCTATTTTTATATTTTTTGGAAATAATATAGATAACTTATTCAAATTTTTACGTCAAGTTGTCTAACTTTGATTTTTTGTCTTTTTATTGCCACTTAAGGGCCTATTTTTTCCATGATGATCCAACACATACCCACCTTCGACTATTTTTTCTACAACTATAGATAATCAATAGGTTAATGGTGAGCGAGGAAGGACACATGAAACTATTGCAAGTTCACCTTTTTTAAGGAAAAATCACAATACTTCTAGCTCTAGTCATTAAATCTTTGAATCAAAGATCAGGAATCTCAAACAGTCATTTGGGGAAGCTATAGGTTCATGTAGATTATGTACTTCTTGTGCTTCATATGATCATTTTGATAATCAAATAACTGAATTATAGCATATTGGGGGAGAACAATGCATACCCAAGTTCACTAAATTGAACTACATAGAAGGCTCTAGTGATAAGAGTTGGATAAGAAAAGACTTTCCCTAGACCCAAGAGATAGAGGTATTTCATAGTTTATAATATATATCATGGAAATTTTACTAGGTAATGATAATTTTTTTGACACTATGATAACTTGTTTTAGGTAAACAATAGAATTTGTTTTAGAAAGCATTCTTTTTGACCAAATCAAAGAGAATGTATCAACGCAACAATGAGTGGACATTATGTATTTGTTCTCATGCCTATTAGTGGTGGAAAAATCCTTACTTATTAGGTAGCTTAAATATTTGCAATAGATTTTCTTTAAAAGCACCATTGACTATAAAGTAATGACATTCAGTTTTTCTAATTTAAAGCTTACATCATAGGTTTGAAGAAAAATATTTGATGGAAAGTTAATATTGTTAGAAAATATAAGGAAAATTAAAATTATTGGAAGATTTTATCTTCAAAGATTCATACACAAGAATTGTGGAGATTCTTTTTTACTAGATCATATAATGTTGTTGTATGATCTCTAAGTAGAAACTTTTGTTTGTGAGTAAAGCAAATATGGTTGAGGTTTTATCATCTATTTGTTATTAAAACTAGTTTTCCTTTCATGTTACAAAGTTGTAGCCAAGTATTTACACCCATTTTCGTTTGTTTAAACTTTGATTGTAGGATTTGAATGGGTTGATGTGAACACTTGATTCCAATTGAAAAAATCCATAAACCATTTGTATATATAAAATTATTTGGTGCATGTGAAGTTGGAACATTTTTCTTTGGGACCACTAAACATAAATAACAAATAAAAACATTCTACTTATTTGTCACCTTGATTTAGCTTGTGTAGCTAGCTTCAAGAATTCAAATACTTTGAGAAAAGAAAAAGGAAAAATATCTAAGATTTTTTAGAGGTTTTTGAAAGTAGATCTACCTAAGTATTGTAAAAAGGAAAGAAAATAAAGTAGAGATTCATATATAGCGGGCTGTGAGGTATGCAATTCTAAAAAGTAGCCATATACTTTGAAAGGATCATGCCTATTCCCGTATCAAAATAAGAAGCAAGCAACATTAGAAATGGTGGATCTCCTAGTATTTTGTCATCATTATTGCTAGAAATGTTGACATTTTTGGATTCTTGTGTAGAACACAATAGTTGTTATGATTGTGGATCTATTTTGCCATAGCGGATGGAGTAATAACACCTTGCTTGATACCTTTTTCATTTCAATACTTAGTACTTGAAGTTCCTCCTCTTCAGTGTGGCAACAAGAGAGAATTTAGTGGTAGTAGGTCCAACTACAAGAATTTTTGTCTGTAGTGGGAGGGTTGGGATTTGAGAAGACCTTTTTCCAGCAAGAGGGTTCTTGTCTAGATATTCAATTTGGTGCACAATAGTATTTTAAAATTTTCATAATCATGTTAGGGAAAGAAGATGTTTGAATGAATAATTTTATTTTTTAAAAACTGTAGGATTTCATCACAATTTCGATGAACATAGCCCAGCGAACCACAAAAATTTGTGATGAGGTTGTTGTACATGTGATGTAGTTCTTGTCATAATGGAAATTATGGTTTTATCCAACGTTCATCTAAAAAAAAATAGGGATTCACCGCATTTTCGACAAACATATCTTGATGAACCCCAAAAAATTACAATGAGATTGTTGTACATGGGACATAGTTTTCATTGTAATGGAAACAACGGTTTTCTCCAATGTTGGTAAGAAAATGGATGAGGTTACATTGATTTTGCGATGCACATCACCAACATTTTTTCATGGAGCTCACCAACGATGTTGGGTCATGGTTTCGACGTAAAAAAATGGGTTGTTAAATCAATGAAAATCCAACGATGAAATTGAAATCAGTTTTGTGTCAGTAATTCGACAATATTTTATCGATATGTCACCAAACATTCATCAAAATTTATAGTCAAATATAGTAGTGAAAAATTTGTGTTGACATGAATGAAAAAATTAATGTCAAAACCACTATACACATCCATACTTGCAACAAGTAGAACACCAATCCTACAAAATTACAATGATAAGTTTGTGAACCTTCAATGTTGATTACACAAATTAGACAAAGAATGAACTTAATTTAGACACTCTACTACACTCTTCAAGATATATTGATGATGACACACAATTCTTAATATGATTCACATTTAATAAAATTATATCACATAGATTCACATCCTTGGATATTCACTCACTACCTTATTTTCAATTATTTGTGTACTTCACATTATGTATTTGCAAAAATGTAAGACAGTTATGTACAACAAATCATATTAGCAACACTCCATGTCATCTAGGGATCCATAATTAATCAAGATAACATAAGGTGGACCTAAATTTAAATTACATGAAATATGTAACAAGTTGGTCATAAATTTAAAAAAAAAATCTCTAAAATAATATGATGTCATGTTCTTCCACAAGATCCTTAATCTAGACCTATTCTAACACCACATACTAACTTTGAATGCCATATTCTACAATAGATTGTTTCACAATTCTACAACACCAATATGTTGAAATACATGCACAAAAAACCTTTTTTAAATTCAAAATTTCCTCCTGATAAATATCCATTATGAAAAATATTGAATATGATAGAATATGTGTAGATATACTTCAAAATACAAGCCAAAATATCATTTGTAAAAAGGTATTGAACATAGTTTCATTTCTAGAAAAATCTCTTTGCCTTGAGAAACTGATCTAAAACAATCTGGATTAGGCTTCTAGATCATTTTGGTCACCATGAATAGATGTAATATGACACTACAAAAAATACTCAGCTTGTTTTATTAGTATAGCTAGCAATATATACTTCTACAACAACTCAAAATTATATGACAATATAATTACATTTAATTCTCACTGATCTCCTAACAATCTTCCTATGAAATCAGTGAACTCATTTGACAATAATAAACTCCTTCAAAATTATTGATAAGTTATGCTCAACAAAGTAGACCTCCCAAAATATTTTTCCCTTTATTATATTCTATTTTATTAACTGGTGCTAGTGAACTAGTAGGGTGTGAAGAGGCTATGCAAGTTGATACAAAAGAATGAAAGAAGAAAAGGATTCCTTGATGAAAAAATAGACTTGGTATTTTATGTAAATTCCCTGTACAAGTAAGAGATATTTACCAAATAAATGGGTTTATAGGCTAAAAGAGGAAGGAGGTATGAAATTACTTAGAGCCAAACTTGTGGAAAAGGTATTTGCATAGAAAAAAGGTATTGATTTTGGTGAAATGGTTTATATAGTTGTTAAATTTACTTCTATTCATATTGTTCCTAGTCTTGTGGTTGCAATTTTTTTTAATCTTGAATAACTTGATGTAAAATAGTGTTTCTCCATGGGTATTTTGAAGAATAAATATATACATACAAAAAGAAAAGGCATTTGAATTCAAAGGTAAGGATAATTTTGTGTGCATAAAAAATAGGTGTTTTTTTTCTTAAAATAGGCATATTGGCAATGTTATTTAAAATTTTATATTTTTATGTCTGAGCATGGTTATAGTTTGTGTCATTTAGACCATTGTGTTTATTTTAAGAGGTTGGATAATTGTAGATATATATTATATGTTGATGATATCCTTATTGTGGGATCTAACATGGATCACATTTATACATTGAAACCAAAAAAATCAAATTGCTTTGCTATGAAGGATTTGGGTGCAACAAAACAAGTCCTTGGTATGAGGATTTCATGCAAGATAAGAAAATTTGAAAATTATCTCTATCTCAAAGTGATTATATTGAGGTGTTAAAAATATTTAATATGGAAAATTCCAAAGTTGTTACCACACCTTTGCATAGCCATTTGAAATTGACTAAGGACATGTGTCCAAAGACACAAGAGGAAGAATAGAAAATCTAAAATATTTTATACTCTTTAGTTGTTGGAAGTTTGATGTACGTAATGGTATGCATGGGGCTAAATAATACACATCATTTGATTTATGAGTTGGAATATGTGTAATACTGGAATGGAGCATTGGAATGTTGTTAAATGGATCATTGGAATGCTGGAGTATTTGAGAGGGATAATAAAGAAAAATTTATGTTCTAGGGGATCAAACACTACTTTACAAGGATATATGTTGACTCTGACTTGGTGGGTTATATTGATACAAAGAAAAGAGCTACAGGCTATATGTTTACTATTGGTGGGATAGTGTTTAGTTTTGATTTCAAGACTGAAAAAGGTTGTTACTTTATAAAAATTAAGAGGTATAGTATGTTACTTCAATAGAAGAAAGCAAGGAGATGATTTGGCTAGAATTTTACTTACAGGAATTGGGAAAACAACATTTTGATAATTATTTATTTATGGATAGAATGAATTTCGTTCATCTTCCAGAGAAATTTTCCTTGCATTCAAAGACAAAACACATACAATTGAGATATCATTTCATATGGTCAAATTTTGAGGATACACAGTTAAAACTAGAGAATATTCATACCAGTCAGAATATCGTGGATATATTTACAAAGGAAGTAACATGGGAGAAGCTAATTTCATTTCTAACTTTCAATGGTATTCATGATTAAAATAAAGGAAATTCAAATAACTATGTCCAAGGGTGTTAATTCCAATGGGAGATATAGGGGTAGTGGTGCTACAAGATCAGTCTTTGAGTGAGAAATGGTTTTAGCATGGAGTTTGATCAGTCTCTGAGTGGGAGATTGTTGGTCTATGGATCTTGGTCAAAATTTGGATTTAATATTTTACCCACTTTTTCTAGTACAAATTCCCTCCAAATTAGTTAATGGGGGTGTGCAAGGAGCAGGGGCAATGACCCTAAAGCAAAAAATTTCCATTTTTATTAAAGGAATTTTTTTAATGAGTTTTGTCATAACCATTTTGTATATACCTATAAGTATAACTATTTCTTGTTGTAGATGAAAGTAAAAAATCGTAGCAAAATCATCACATGAGGAAATTTAATATTCATGTGAGAAGATGGAATGAAAAAAATGCAAGGATAATTGAAGATTCATGGTTTGGAAATGAACACAGTAGAGTGCATGGGAGTGTATCACAATTTTAATTGTGAACTTGCAATCACATCATGTGTGTTGTGCATTGAAAGTTGTGAGAAATTGAAGTTGCTCATTTCAACATATTGTTGCAATTTATTTTTATTTTTATTTTTGGGAAGTTTAATAAAATGGAATAGGTGTTATTTGTGCATGTATCCCAAAGGTGAACCACGTAAAAAAAAACATTCTTACACCTTTATGAATTTATTTCTATATTCTAATTTGTAATTTAACTCGTCAATCTTGCTAGAGAATGCTAACACTTATCAAGAAAGATTGTGTTGCTCCTACTAAGATCTTCATATACATGTTTTTCAAGATTCTCTTTTCTATTATGGCTTGCTTCAAGAAGCTATATAAAGGATCCATGTGTTTTATTTGGCTAGACTAATTGATGTGATTTATTTGATAGAATGCATTCTTTCTAATTCACCAAAAAATATTTCATTAGGATGAACTTCCTACTCCTCAAATAAAAATTCCATATGATCCATTAATGATAAGTTTCATTATGAATATTGTAGGAATTAGATACACTCTCATTGGTCCTTGTTCAATACTCAATATTTGTAGTATTGAGTAATTAACTTGTGTTGATATAGATAATAAATCTCATGTTATTAAAACTATATCTATTTGTGGCTTTGATAATTGTATTCAACAAGATCTATGGGTATGTGCAAGATCATGATGGGCAAAAAAGTAGTGATATGTAAGTGATATGATGGCCCATGTTGACGATGACTTTTTTCTTACCCAAAATTGATGAAACGAAAAGGGTTTTTAAAGGATATTCTCAACTTTCCACCAATATAAATTATGCTTAACTTTAAGATTAATAAATAATTATTATTCATTTTCTATTTGAATTATGACTAAAGTCCTGATTGATAGGCTCATTGAAAAGAATTTATAGCTTTCAAACAGTATCACCTTTTATGCTTCACATACTATAAGATTAAAAAAAATTGAATTTCATGAAGTTTTTACCAATTTTTTTTCTTTAAGAAAGAGTGGAAGAACACGATATTATTAATAATATAATAGATAGGTAATATAAAATCCTGGCTCTGGGGGGCATACCGATAGGAAACAGCCATGGAGAAAACCTTTGGTTATAGCCCTAGAAAATGTACAAATGGACCAAAATGTCGATGAGAAATCTGAAAAACCATATTAAAAACCTATATACCCTACCTAATAATCTACCAATTTTTGACTATATACAATTTGATACTATTATCCCACCCAAAGTGCAAAGATTTATACCCAAAACCCAATTAATACATAAACCTCGTGCATACGAGAATATACTAAATAACGACACATCCACATAACCCTAGAAGGCAAACAAACAAAAATTGTGCCAGCTCTGACACTCACTCCATCTGATCACCACCCTAAACTAAATTTTCACCTTGCCTTTCAATCAGACTCTGCAGACCCAAATGATTGGCAAAAAAATTATACAGCATGAATGGTTCATCATCCTCATTTCCCAACTTTTGAATACGAGCTTTGGTAGGACGACCATGTTGATCCCTAAAATCTAGACTTTCCACAAAAACCCCATTGCATCCCATTTAGCCTCTACTATCGCCACCAGTGCTAGTTCAAAAGGAAACTCTAACACATTTTTCCTCAAAACCTTGACCAGAATGCCATCATCCTTAACTTGCAGACCACGCCTTACTGCTTCAAATATTTCAACAAAGCCTTGGGGTTGTTTTAAGTTTTCTCTCTGAGAAAAGCCCCCAATAAAACCATCCTCAGTTTTTTCTTTCACGATCTTTCTTTCTTTCGCGGCTTCTCTTTTTTTTTGATACCACTCACAATTTTTTACCAAGTTAGGGTGGTCAAACATATGAGCTTTTAGATTTTTTAAAAGTTGAAATAAAAAAATCATAATTAATTATTTAGTTAAAATAATTACAAAAAAATATGCATCAGATTGAGACATGAGTCCTCTACTTATATCTAAAATCTTATAAAAAATATTATCATTTTATTGTGGTTAGGGTGGTGAGACAAACACTTACTTCTTCTTTTTTCCATGAAATTTAAGTAATACTCCATTGAAAGTTCAAATTTTCACTAGGTAGATTTTTTTTTTAAATAAACCTAGTAGTTTAGAAACTAAATTCAATTTTCTATAGATTTTATTGTTGCATATTTTTGAAATAATATAGATAACTTATTCAAATTTTTACGTCAAGTTGCCTAACTCTGAGTTTTTGAATTTTCATCACCACTTAAGAGACTATTTTTTCATGATTATCCTACACATACTCATACATATAATAATACTATCTATAATACTATCACATGTTACTTTAGCCACCTTGGTATATGTTGTGCCAACCACCTTCCAATTTAATTTTATTCTTGGTTGATTGTGGATTCAAGCTATGAGTGTTGTCTCTCTAGTATGGTAAAATGCATACCCTTTCATTTTCATACTTGTTTAGGCCCTCCTTACTTTATTTATGCTTCTTGATGGCTTAATTATCTCCTATATTGCATCCAAAATCCTAATAAACTATATAGTTTTATGGAAAATCCCAACAAACCCTGAAAGATAAATGATAATTTAATGTTATGGTCTATGTGTCCCTGATTTGTGGACTATGGCTAAAATGCCACCTAGGATGTCTTTGACCTCCATGGTTCTTGGGACCCTAATTTTTAAACCTCTCAATTAGGTCCCTTTTCGGAGTCTATGCCTCAAGATTTGAGCCTTGGTACTAAGATGCCACTCCAACATCTTAGTCCCCGTAGGCTTATTTTCAAGGTCTAATTTTAAATTCAGGAGGGATTTAACTTCTTTACTTAATGATTTCATATGTCAGCTTGTTGTGGTGTAATTTTGGGATATTAAGCATGAATAAGTATAAATACAAGGTTCATTCACTTATTTTTCATCTAATAAAGTTGTGAGAGAATCTATTTTAGAAAAATTGAGTCCACAAGTGCATTCAAGAAGAATTCATCAAGTATTTGGAGTCATCCTCAAGTTCAGGAATCATGTCAAGGGTTTAGTGCATCTATTCATGTTGTTGAGCCATGATTCTAGATGTAGCATTGAAGTTCTATCTACAACCATTGTTAACATTTTACCCAAGGATCCTAGATCTACATTCTTCATGGCCATGACATGGTAGATTGCAGATTTTCTTCACAAGATATAATCTAAGTTGATATTATTAACATATTTTATGTGTTATTCTTCATTTCATCATTTTTTTTAATTACCTAAAGGGGTTTGACCAAGGAAAACCACCATTCACTAACAATCAACAATTTTTTCCTCTCTTGTGTGTTTGTATTTGTAGATCTAGTTTGAATATTTGAAGATCGTTCAAAGTGAAAAATTGAAAAGTTGCATTGTAAATTTGTCATGTTCACAGAAACTCACCAATAGGCCAATTCTGGAAATTTCAGGACCTCAGATCTGAGGAGAAGTGAGTGAACACCTTTGAGCTCAAGACCACATTCAAAGATTTTTGAAATTTAAAATTTTCCTAATACACCACCTAGGGTGTCTTAGTCCTCCATAGGGTATTTTTCAAATATTTTTTAGGATTTTGTTTCGACATCCAAAGATTTTGTATTTTCCCCAAGAAATAGCAACGAGACTAATATGACACCTTGGGAATCTTAGTCCTCCAAGGCACTTTTTGGTAGCTTCTTTGCATTTCTTGAATCCTCATTGCATCTCCAAACTTCCCACGTACACATATTATAACTTCGTGTAGTTGAATTTCATCATTTGATCTCATTGTTTATCTTTTATTGCTTTATTTTGTAAGTTGAATGCTTATTTGTCTTTTCCAAGAATTTTCTTGGTGGTGAACCCCTTAAAGCTGAAAGAACCACCCTTCTTAGGTCCTTCTCATTATGAATTGAATCACCTTGTGAGGTTGTTAGTCAGTCCAATTAGGATTCCTAGGACAATCCTTAAATGTTTAATGGAGAAAGAGAGATAACCCCAAAGGTATCCATTCTTTCACCAATCATTTTGGTCAACCAAACAAATTCTTTTTAGAACATTTATTTTCTAATTTTGGAATCCATTGGCTCAGGTTAAACCTATATTGCATTCATTCTTACATTGAATTTTTCATTAGTGAAAGTGAATTTAGGGTTTCTTATATTTGCATTAGTGAAAGTGCATATAGGTTACATTTTTACTTGCATCATTTCATTTCATTAAAAAAATAAAAAGTGTATTGTTCATCATCTTAATTGTATTTAGAAACATTCTTACTGGATTCAAAATTTAAAAAATAAATGCATTCACTTTTGCATCTAATTTCTTGTCAATAGTCACTTTTTCTTGCATTCATTTGCACAGTTTTATGTTTCTAAACATCAAGTCCCTAGGTAGGCAACTTGGGAGCACTTTTATCAACCTAGAATTATCTGATTTTCTACAAAAACCCTTATTGGGACTAAAATGCCCTTGGTGAAGTCTTAGTCCCTCTTTTGGTTTTGTTGTAATACCCTGTCTAAGTGATTTTCTATCTATTTTAGATTCTAAAACCTTCAAATCTCATCAGGAGGACTAATATGCCCTCCCTAGAATCTTAGTCCCGATGGAATTTTAGATTGTATTTTTTAAGATCTAAATCAGCATTTTTGTGCTTCTGTTTACTAGCATTAGTTACTTGTTTCAGTGGGTTGACTTTCTATTTCATGCATTTTACTAAATCTAGCTTAAAGTGATTCATTTCATACATTTCTCAATTACAAATTTTCATTTGCAACATTTCATTTTCAGATCATTACATAATTTATTCATTAAATGACCTTAGTTGAAATCTTAAAATTACATTCCATTTTTGTCCTTTACATTGTCTTTTGAGTTTGCATAGATTACTATTCAAAAATGTTAGTATCTATCCTTTCTAAATTTTCAAAGAAAAAGCTATTCAATAAGACTGTTAGTCATTCATTCCATTCATTTTGTAGTTATGAGAGTTTCTTAGTGTAAGAGACTGAAAATGGTGATGCTTGCCTTAAACCTACACCCGCTTTTTTCTCTCCTATTTGTGGGAATGATGTGATAGAAGATCTTTCAATCATATTAAATAATGATTATCATAAGTGTTCTTCTATTGATACCTCCACTTTTAGAGACAAAGGTATCTTGGTGAAATAAGATGCAATCATTGACAATCACAAAGGTCTTTCTTGTTCTTCTCCTCATCCCCCTTGGGAAGATATTATAGCGTAAGAGAATGATATTGTACATGATGAGGATAATATATTGGTCTTAGATGGTCAAATCTTTAAGGTCTATAACAACCCTCTTTATGATCCTTCCCCTAATTATCTTATTTTGGAAGATATAATGGGACAAAGGAGTGAAAATTTGGACAATATTTACAAGAAAACTTGTTATTCTCTTAGTATCTCCCCTAGTGATACAAAAGATACTTTGATGTTAAAGAACACAACTAATGAAAGCTATGAGAGTCTTATAGAACAACACAATAACATCATTGACAAATAAGACATTCCAACCATACATAATTCCCCTAGCTACGATAAAGTTATTTCAGAAGAAAAAAGTTTGAATGCCATGAAAATTTGGTTTGTTATTCTCCTAAATACTCTCCCCCTTTGGAAAATATCATGGTGCAAGAAAAAGAAAACACTGAAAAAATATTAATTCTTTAGATGAAGATGATGAAGTGACATTAAGCTCCTCTTCACTAAGATATTATAAAAATAATGACAATTTTTCTAAGGTTATGCACATTAGATATCTCTTGGAGTAATCTCCCAAGCCTAAAATTACTATTTATCCACCCTCTCACAAACTACAAGTTCAAACAAACCCGTCCTTATCCTTGAACCACCTAAAAATAATACTTTGCAGCAACCGCAAGAGTTACAATATTGTTTCTCATACATATAACACTAGGAAAAATCCTCAACCAAGACAAACACCTTCAACATCCCTCTCGTTGCTTAACCCTATCTTGCCTAGTGCCTCTCATTTGCCTTCACAAAGTGGAAAGGACTATCATCTCGTTGAACAACTTTAGAATAATCCCACAAAGATATCCCTTTGGGACTTAATTCAAAACTCACCTAACTCCTAGATTATGCTTCAAAATTCCTTACAACAAGTCCCTATCCCTTCTAATGTGCAACTGATGACATATCAACCTTGGTACAAGCAATAAATATTGACATTATTTTCCACCAAAAGTGAACTCCCTACTTTGGAAGT
Source organism: Sequoiadendron giganteum (assembly GCA_007115665.2). Lineage (NCBI taxonomy): Eukaryota > Viridiplantae > Streptophyta > Pinopsida > Cupressales > Cupressaceae > Sequoiadendron > Sequoiadendron giganteum. The sequence continues at coordinate 334,099,807 of CM021100.1, forward strand.
GCAAAAACAATGTGATGATCTCATGATACTAGCTCAATACAAGATGGAAAGGATGAAGGGAACCCTTGTTGACAATGGACCAGCCTTAAATGTGTGTAGTGAAAATCTTTTGGATAAGCTTGTTGTTGGTAAATCAAAAAATCAACCTAACTCTTTATCTATTAAAGGATTTGACAATGTGAGAAAGACATCACTCAAAGTCATCACATTAGGTATTAAAGTTGACAAAATTACATTGCAAATCCCGATCCATGTTATTCCTAGTGATCTTTCATACAATATTGTTTTAGGTAGACCATGGATTCATGAGATGCTTGTTGTTCCTTCTACCCTTCATTGTATCATAAAATATGTCTACAACAACAAATTGTATACATTTGAAGTCGGTCTCGAACCATAAAAAAATTTCAACATTGAGAAAGATAAAAAAGAATCCTTTGAAAACATTAACACCAACTACACAAGTGGAACCCATGCAATAGAAAGACAAAGAAAAAAAATTGAATAAGTCACAAAGCTTTTAGAAGATGATTGGGGTTCCTTAGATTTTGAGCATTCATTCATGGAATAATACAAGATCATACATAAAAATTTAGACAAGGGAAAATAAATAGAGGTAATTTAAAAACAAAATTCAGATGACCCTTCAAAAGCATCCACCTCAACCACTTTAGAACAAAAAAGAAAAATTTATACAAAAAAAATTGATGAACATTATCATGAGCAAGCACTGAATCCAAAAGAAATGAAAAATATTTATGGAAATGGTTATGAAATTATGAAAAAAAATTGTTACAATGGAAAAGGATGTGGTGCTAGAGAAGAAGGTATTTGTGTCCCCATAGAGCCGCACATGCTAGAAAATACTAGTGGTCCTGGTTATTTCCCCTTGAAAGAAACAAATAAGCCTTCACTTCATATCAACACTGTCACAAAACATCCTTCTAAGCCAAATTTAACAATAGTGCATCCTTATATTATAGTCACTAGTGGTTTTTGTCCTTTGTAAGGAACAAAACACACAAATAAATCCTCGCTTAGCATTAATGTCATCATGCAAAACACTTATGATTTGAATTCATTAGATTTTACACCCTCCAGTAAAGGAGAGAACAAAATATCACAACTTAAAGAGCCTTTTGTAGGTATGACACATTGTGGCAAACAACAAATATATTTGTTACAAAATAAAGAAACATCCTCAACTTTTGACAAATAGAGTATCTTGACGAGACTCCTCCAAAATTGTCTAATCTCTCTCCCTCCAAGAACATCAAATAATTTATAATACAAGACTTATTTTTTGCATATCATAGAGTTCATGGTCATGCTACTATTGAATGTAAGGCTTTGAAAATTAAATTTCAACATCTTAAGGACTCTGGTGTTTTCCCTTAGGTTGAACCATCTAGCTCCTCCTTTAATTTTAGCTCATCTTTGTCTTGCACTAAGTGAGGGCAAGAGGTTAGATAGGCTTGTCCCCATATTCCACTTTTTATTGTCTCTTTTGGATAGTTGACCATATTTCATGAACATATAAGAGTAAGCTTGGAATATGGGTGACATGCCTTAACTTGGCTCGCATGTGAAATTTTTTGGTTAACCATTTTCCTATTCATGACATAGCTTATTGAAAACATATGACTTGGCATCTAGGGCTTTCCGAATAAGCTCTCATTTACTCTTCTACTTTAATGAAATTGGTCATATAAATGGTGTTAGCAATCACTCTAAAGTGGGGATATACATCGAAACTCATGTTTCCTTGTGTGGTTTTCTTCATGCGATGTGTTTATTTCTTGGTGGTTTCGCTGGGTTTGATTTCCTCCAAGAGTGTGATATTTCTTTGACTTGTCATCTCTTGGAAACATGAAGCACAATGTTACCTAAGAAGAGACCTTGCATGAACTAAACAAAATCCCTTTGAACATCTCTCTTTCTAGTTGTGTTGCATTTTATTTTTATACCTTATTAAATTCGTGGAGGTATGGCTTTGATATGGTCCCCTGGGGCTCACCTAGTGAACAACTAGCTTCACTAGTCCCTGTTAGCATGCATTTTATTTTGTCGTTATCAAAGTCATGGGGGTATGATGTTGGTATGAACTTCCTAGGGCTTACCTATTGGAAAACTAGCTCCCACTAGTTGTTGTGAGCATGTACTTTGTTTGCATAGTGGACAATGTGTTCCACTTGTAAACCTGTTCAATTCTAGACCTAGTCCACTACATTAGACAACAAGTCAAATGTAGATTTGTTGCAGTTTTTATTCCTTTTGCCTTTTTTCTATTTTTGATGGTGTATGTTTGTGATCTGGTTTTGGCTTTATATATCATCCACAAGCATGTTCATTTGTTCCTATTTTGGTCTACCATACAATATTGATCTTGGGGGGTTGGCCACCATCTTGATTATTGTCATCCCATCTTACTAGCATTGATATAATTGAACCCATCTTGATTGTGTGCTCAACTACTGTAGTGTGAGTTTGAAACAATTCCATCCTCTCACTAAAGTTGGGGCTAAATGTAGTGTATTAAAATTCATACCCTTGTATTTTCACACTTGTTTAGGCCCTCTTACTTTATTTATGCTTCTTTATGACTTAATTAGGTCCTATTTTGCATCGACAAGCCTAATAAACTATATATTTTTATGGTAAATCCTGACAAACCCCAAAATATAAATGATCATTTAATGTTTCTATTGGTGTGTCCCTGATCTATGGAGTGGGACTAAAATTCCACCTAGGGTGCTTTTATCCTCCCTGGGTCTAGGGACCTTAATTTTGAAACCTCTCAATTAGGCACCTTTTTGGAGTATGTGCCTTAAGTTGAGCCTTGGGACTAAGATTCCAACTAGGGCATCTGAGTACTCCTAGGCTTATTTTCATCATCCAATTTAAAATTCAAACAAGATTATTTAATTTATGATTTCATATTTCAGCTTGTTATGGTGTAATTTTAGGATATTAAGCATGAATAAGTATAAATACAAGGTTCCTTTACTTATTTTTCATCTAAGAAAGTTGTGAGAGAATATATTCTTGAAAATGTGAGTCCACCAGTGCATTCAAGAGAAATTCATCAAGTATTTGGAGCCATCATCAAGATTCGAGAATCATGTCAAGTTCTTAGTCTATACATTCTTATTGTTGAGCCAAGATTGTGGATGTAGCATTGAATATATATCTACAACCATTGATCAAATTTTATCCAAGGATCCAAGATCTATATTCTTCATGGCCACTGCATGGTATATTGCAGATTTTCTTCACAAGACATCATCCAAGGTGATATCATTTACATATTTCATGTTTCATGCTTTGTTACATTCATTTCATCATTTGGTTTAATTACCTACAAGGGGTTTGACCAAGGAAAATCCCCATTCACTAATAATGAACAAGTTTTCCCTCTCTTTTGTGTTTGTATTTTTAAATCTTGGTTGAAGACTTGAAAATGATTTTCACTGCAATCTATTAAAAATTTGGAAAAACGTTGCATTGCAAAGTTGTCATCTTCATGGAAACTCACATGTAGGTCAGATTTTGAATTTTAGGACCTCAGATATGAGAAGAAGCGAGTGCATACCTTAGAGCTCAAGACCACATTCGAAGATTTCAAAAATTCAGAACAAGACTAATATGCCACCCTAGGCATCTTAGTCCTCCACAAGGTACTTTTTAGATATTCTTTGGGATTTTGTTCTAGCAACCAAAATTTTTGTATTTTCCCCAGAAAATAGTAGCGGGACTAATATGTGACCTTGGGCATCTTAGACCTTCAAGGCACTTTTTGGTAACTAATTTGCATTTGCAGAATCCTCATTGCATCTCCAAACTTCCCAAGTACTCATACCCTATCTTGGTGTAGCTTAATTTCATCATTTGATCTCATTATTTAGACCCGTTGAATGCTTATTTGTCTTTTCGAAGAATTGTTTTGGTGGTGAACCCTTTAAATTTGAAAGAACCACCCTTCCTAGGTCCTCCTTATTATGAATTGATTCACCTTGTGAGGTTGTTAATCAATGGAATTAGGATTCCAAGGAGAATTCTTGAATGATTAGTGGAAAAAGAGTGATATCCCCAAAGGTATTCATTTTTCCTTCAATCAGTCTCATGTACCTTGTTAGAATCTAGTAATTTCATTGATCATAAAATACTAGTTACAACAAAGTTTGACGTTGAAGCCGTTTTATAATATAAGCAAGTTGAAGCTTGTCAGTCCTTAAATACTCATACTCTTAAATATCTAATTCCTTCACTAATTCCAAAGATTGATACACCACCTTTAACTCCTACTTCTAATACCAGTTGTACTAGTCCTTCCTCAACTATTGTAAATCCATGTCTTGGTCACGATTGGAGTTCGTTAGATTGTGAATTCATTTGGTGGATCAATTCACTTAAACATTTTGAAAACTAATATTTTTTTACATATTGAATAATAAAAATAAATTAAAAATAATAATAATGAAAAAGAGATTTATGATTTTATATTAAATTTCTATTGAATTTGTTTCTCCATTTTCATTCTTTGTATCATCATCATCTTAAATTCATTCACATATAAATTCGACAAAAAAAAAAGGATACTGATCTTTTAGTGGGATCATTTTAGAAAAAAAGAGTACTATTGCTCTATTCTATAAAAGATCTTCTAAAAAGATGAAAAAGATTATTTTATCTTTTTAAAATTATATTTAAAAACAAATCTTTGTGATAAATAAAAAATATAAGTAAATAAAAAAACATGAGAAATCAAATATTAAAAACATAAAAATGACCCACAAAAAACTAAATTACAATAAAACAAAAATATTTCTTCTTTATTTTACTTTTCAAATGTTATTTATTAATCCTTACGTTTGAGACACTTTGACTAAATTATAACCATATGAAAATTTCACACAATATAATACATATATATTTATAAAGGGAATGGATCTTATAAGGTTCATTCATATTTCTAAAAGAGATTTGAGAGAAGATGTAATGCAAAATTACAAGTATATTTAAGAGCATAATTAGAGTAGATTTTTAGTAGATCTTCATTAAAGATAAAAAATGAAGAATGTTCCAGATTTGTGAATTATCGCCCTCCTTTGTGATGAGGCATATTAGATGGTATTAAAGGAAGGTGAGATTATTTTTTAGCAAGTGAGATATAGTGTAAATTATTTGATTTTGAGTATATCTTGAGAAAGAAATTGAAAGAAATTAATGAGACTTTAAAGAAAATATAGGGAAATTTGGAAAGGAAATATTATTAGGAATTATATGAAGTAAATACGTGAATATTTGTGAGGGAAATTTAGTCAAATTTGATATATATATATATATATAAGAAACGTAATCATATTTTTGAAGGAAATATAATAATACTTTTAAAGAGAAATATGTTCATCATCTTTTGAAGAAGAAACATACGAAAGGTGATATTGTTGAACATACAAAATACTGAGAGGGGAGGAGTGAATTAGTATTCCTCTAAAAATATTAAAACCCTTAAATAGTTGTCCACATAACATAATTAATTTCAATGAACAAAATAGAGTGCCACATACCACAAAGATTTTTATCATGGAAAACCAAGATGGGAAAAACCAGAGAGTGTTAACTCTCAAGTATTAAGTAATTGGTTATAGAATACAACAGTGGCTCACTACTAGGCTGGCTCATTGTTGAGTTGGCTCAGTACCAGGTTGGCTCACTACTAGGTTGGCTCACTACCATTGAGATCGCAACCCTAAATACAAAAGAATATATTATAGTTGAGAGAAAACTTATAGCTAGAGAGAATATTACAAAATTGAATTGTTAAAATTACATCTGCATATGCATGAATACAATTCTCGCTGAGGTGCAAAAATTCTCTGCAAACACAACTCTATCTAACTATATCAGGTATATCACTTCACAACTATGCATCACATATATTCATTCATTCTATCTTTGAGATTATCCCACTTCACTTATATACCAGATCTTCATATCCACATAGTCAGCTTGCACTAGAGATATAAACGGATGAATGTGTTGCCCAATATGTTGGCCTAGATGCAAAAATTTATCCCACACTATACCAAATATGGTCAAAAGAAAAATTGTGTAGACCAAAAGCCTTATGCCAATAACATCATTCTTAGAACAAAGAATAAGTCGGAGACAAGAATACCAGACTAATCAATGACATGAATGAAAAATATAAAAAATATCCTCCTTTTTCATTGATGGCAAACAAAAAAAGCAATTTCAAAAAGCCAAAACTTCAAAAAGATAAACTCCAAAACACCCCCTAAGATGACTAACCCTATTTTTCCAAAAAAAATAAAAAATAATCTATGTTTCTCCCCCTTCTGACATCAATGAACAAGGGGTTCTAGGAAAACTGTTTAAGAAGCATCAAATGTGCCATTAGAGAAGGATTTCTTGATCTTCTCAAGATGGGGAATCCATTTATCCTTATTATCATTCCACTACAATATTGCTTTAGTTAAAATATGTGCATGAAATTGAATAGACACAAGAAGAGATTATCCATTGATAATAGAGCAAGTTTTAGAAAGATTAGCTTGTTTTTCCTTTAGGAGGGCACAATTCATTAATGAAATACCATCTACACATATCCCAGAGATTGCTTAAGGGAAGAATGATGTTGTCTCACTAGTGTTGCAGTTCAAAATACCTCTTATGCAATTCCTCAATTGGGGATCTCCCAAAACTAGAAAAATATTCAGATAGCTTGGAAGACTAATATGCTTGCCACATTCTTGACTCAATTGAGTCAATCTCTTTTCTAATTTCAATTATGGCATTTGACCACTGCAGGTTGTACATGTACAAAGAATTTCCTTCTTTAAGAAGGTCTTGTCCTTATCGAATAATCTAATGAAGGTTTGAGAAGGCACTTGCACAATGATATTTTAACTCCTATAAAATTTTATTCCTTTCAGCTTCCTTTTCCTTCTAGAGCTTTTCATTCAAACAAGAAGAGAAGTCCTTCACAAAATTGACTAATGTTTTGCATTTTTCTACATTTCTTCTAAACTGATCTAAATTGAATTCATAAATAATACTTTTAAGAGAAGCAATGATCTCTTCAATCAAGTTATCCTTTTCCTCTAACTTCTTAATCAATTCAGCTTTGATCAAGGCTTGAATGGATTCACCAATTTCAAATTTCTCAATAGGGTTAATTTTCTCAAGATCAAGAAATACCTCGGAAGAGGTGATAGGTTGGATCATAAGAGGTGAAGCAAGTAAATTATTCAAAATGTCATCAAAGTAGTTATTAGTGGAAATGCTTGTAGTTTCTTCTCTTTTCTCTATTTCCCCTACTACTGGTTCTTTTCTTTCCTCTTGCTCATTGTTTCCTTCTTGTTTACTGGTATCAACTTCTTCTACAATTATCTCTTCTTATTTTCTTCTTGGTTCCTCTCCTTCCCTCTCAATTTTCACTTCTTCTTTTTCAAATTATTTTTCATGTTCTTCTTCTACATCCATTGGAGCAATATTTTTATCCTAAGAATGAGAGTCCCCAATTTCTTGAGGATTCAAATAAAGATTATACACTTTTGCATCTATATATTCCAGTATAGGGTCTACAACATTTTTAGTATCCAATTTTTTATGAGAGAAAGTGGGGGAAATAGATGATGTAGTTGAGCCATCATCAATCAACATCCCAAGTTTTCCTACCTCACCTATGAGTTTATCAATAACTTATGCTTTCAATTTTTGTGTAGCTTCTTTCTTTTCCATGAGGGTGTGTTCCCTTTTCTTTGTCCTTAACCCTGACCAACTGATCTCCTTAAATCTCGCTAAGTCTTCCTCTTTTACAAGTATATAAATAATAGAGATAGCTTCATTTACAATATCCTTATCAATTTTCCTAACATTTTCATAGATTGTATTTAGACCAATCAAAAGACTATCAAGAATATCCCCTTTAAATTTTTCTATGTTCCCATCCAATCTTGAGTAGTATTAAAAAAATGGTTATGTGATGTTCTCTTTCCATTAGACATGGTAGTATTGTATAATTCACCAACTTCTTTAAAGTTTCCTTTAGCAATAATTTAAAACAAAGTATCTACATCAAGAGTATCTCAAGTTACCTCTTTTGATTTCTTCTCATGGACCATAATATGGTACTTGTTTGGTTAAGATTTTGTTTTAGAATCTTCAATAACAATATTAACTTTAGATTCTTTTTCTTATTTCACCTGCTTTCTTAGAGTAGGCAGAGGATAGCCTTTCTTCCTCTTACCAGACAAAATCTCCTTTCCTTCTAGAGGACCAACTAATTTTATAGGACTACTAGATGAGCTACTAGTTGCACTCTGAGTAATTCTTTTGATTTCTACAATATATTCCTCAGTTATACCTCCTTCTTCCTTTATCACCTTCAGAGTCTTTTGAACTCTCTTTTTGACTTCCTTTAACATTTTTTCTTCCTAGATTTCTTTGGATTTTTCTTCTACAGTGCCAAACCTATTCTGAGAGGTGTCTACTAGACTTTCTAACAAAACTTTTGTAAAGCATTCCACATATTCTTTTGAAACTTCAAACCCCAATTTGGGTATCCACTGAGTTCTTGGAACAAAATCTTGCATCATACATTTGTCAATAGCGACTATGAATGTAGTATCATTCTTGTATTTGAAGACTATAGACTTAGGGATTCTATCAAGTGGTTGTACATTTTATGCTGTAGTAAAGAGAAAAATGAAGTGAATTCCATTTCTCGTATAGTAGGATCACCATACGTCCTCATTCACTTAGAAATTTGATGAGCAAATGGTTTATATGACAACCATACAACCAAACCTAGATTGGGCATTTTGTGCATGAAATAGAAAAGAAAACAAAGTGCAAGGATTCCATATCGAAACGTGACCTTCTTCTTGGTTCATGTACACTGATCTAGATTCTCAAGAAACTATTCTTTAGTGAGTTCACACAGGTCGTAGTCCACTCCATTAACTACCATATCATATACAATGTAGATGGTTGTAGCAAAGATCGAGTTATCTCTATTTTTTGATTAATTTTTTTTTCCTATAAGTTGTGTAACATACCTCATAGCTACATTTGTGACAGTATGAACTATTAGAGACCTACCATAAAAAATTACCAAAGTTAGGTTTTCAACCTTCTTATTTTTGACCACCTTCGGTGTCAGAAGAATGTTAATTTTGTTCAACCTAGTAACAATCATCATGACCTCTTTACTAATCAGGTGAGATTCATCTAGCCACAAAAAAGTGTCATGGAATCTTCTCATAGCCATTCACACCCATTTTTCATCAAAACATAAATGTGCAAACTCGTTCTAGACATTCAACTTCTTTTCCACTAGAGCCTTATATTTTGAACTCACATTGAAGTCATCACTAGTGATTTCATTTATCCTTAAATAGAGAAACTTCATGTGATTGAACTCCTCAAGATTTGAAGGAATGAAATGCCTAACATCTTTTGAAGGAATGACTCCACATGCAGGATTTTGGGCAAACATCTAGTTATATCATTCTAGATTGATATATCTAGATACTTCTTGAATTTGGGATGAGGTTGAGCTACCACTTTCAATAGAGGGGTAGTGGACATCACTATAAGCATATATAAATTCAAGAAATATACCTTTATTAAATTCTCAAACCCTAGGATGCAATGCAAATTCTTTCTTCTTCTTGGATCCTTGCAAATTTTTTGCTTGAGTGATTAAAATTGACTTGTAAAATTGTCTTTATGCTAATTCCACAAAACATGCACCTTTTGCATTAAATTTACCATAAATCCTTTCATGATTCACTATTCAACAAACAAATGTGACTTTATCGGATGTCTGCATGCTTCTTTGAAATTCCCTCCTCTCATGGGCAACAACCGAAGAGTGATAATTACCAAAACAAATGTTTGCACTAGAGCTGGATCCATTTTCTTCTTTCTTTCTCTAGATCTTCTTCATTTTGGCCTTGAAATTTTCTTTATTGACCTTCTTTGTTGGTTTGGTTGCCTTGACTACACTGATTTTGTAGAATCTTGCAATGTGTCCACTTTTATTGCAATTATAAAACCTGTTGGATCTCTCCTTTTGTCCTGACCTGCACTAGTTAGATTTATGTCCATATGCAATATCTGTAAAACAATAACCATTGAAATCATTATTTTTATTTAGTTCCCTATATTGATTAGCTTTATAACCATTTTAAATGTAACATCTATTGAAGTAAAACCTAGTTTTATAATTCATATTACTTCTACAATTGAATGGTTTATGACCCAAGTTATTGCAATTAAAAAAATGACCATTAAGAGAGAGGGGTTTCCTACTTACCTATTATTATTTTGAAGACTTACCTTTGTCTTGTTTTCCAAATTCAGTTTTAGCTTCTTTTACCAGGTCATGTTCTTTCTTTTGAGTGGGTTTATTGTGCGAGAACTCGCCAAATTCATAGCCTAAGCCTTACTTGTTTGTCGGTGATCTTTGAGCTGCTATTACTTGATTAAGATTTTTTGAACATACTTTGTATTTTATCTCTTGCTTCTTTGATTCTTCTAAATCTTATTTGAGGGATGCAACATCTTGTTCCAATTTCTCGCATTCATCATATTTGCCTCTAATTACATTATTTAGATGTTCCTTGGTCTTTTCGTCTTCTTCACTCTTCCCTTTCAAATCAAGGATAGTAATAATTGCTAGCTTGAGTTCAGTACTGACCTCCTTGTGCCTTATCTTTAATTTTTGGATCTGATCTTTCAGCTTATGGATGTAATCATTTTCTATTTGAAGATTTTCTCCGAGAGCCTTATTTTCATGTTCAATGATTTCAAGTTCTTCATGGGAAGACATGAGTTCTTTTTGATCCACGATAGATTTGGGTACCATATGTTGAACATTTTGGATCTCCTTTGAGCTATTAGAATCTTTTAAAGGATTCAGATCTAATGCCAAAAGGATAAGATAAGGTCTAAGTAATAACTAAGAGTTCTATAGTTATTCCTATGAAATAAGTAAAATTAACATGTAAATAGGACATATAAGTGGGCTAGGTAGGTAAAAATCCTATTTACACCAACATTAATAATCATAATGAATCTATCAAAATCATTATCATTTCTAGTGTTCCTAAAAAACTTGAGAAATCTATTATTTGTTTTTGGAGAGAAATCTAAATTGAAACGAATAATAATCATTTTCAATGATCCTATGACATCATCACCTCTATGTTATTACTTAAATATAACATAATTTATTACTTCTAAAGTGCATGTGACTAATGATTACACCTCAATATCTCGCATCTATAACAATTAAAGAAACAACAAAAATATGTGTTTTCTAGCATATCTTCCATCTCCTTAACTTATTATTCCACCTACTCCTATTTTTTTTTTAAATCCTCAAGTGAATATGATCTTATCAAGAAAATTTGTGTTACTCTTTGTAGTATTTTCATCTAGGATCTTCTTGAATCTTCTCCTAAATGTGATGGTCTCCTATAGAAAATTCTATAGAGAACCCTTGTGCCTTATGTTTCTAGACTGGATGATATGAGTGCTTTAATCAAATAAATTCTTTCTAATTCACCAAAAAATATATTCCATTAGCATGAACTTCCTCATATTGAAGTATAAATTTAATAGGATCCATTAATGATAATTTTCATTGTGAATATTGTAGAAATTTTATCCTTGTTCATGACTCAATATTTGTAGTATTGAGCTTTTCAATCATATTGATATAGATACTAAATTTGGTGTTGCTACACCTCTATCTATTCATGGGTTTCACTATCTTGGTTTAAAATCTCTACGTACAATAATACGACATATGTTACTCACACATATTACCTTATCCATGTTTTTATATGTTGTGCTAGCTACCTTACCATACAATCTTTCTCTTGATCAATTATGGATTCATTCTATGGGTGTTGTCTTGTCTACCTTGTATCAATCTAGTAAGTTCATCCATAATAAAATAATAGACATAGTAAAGGTTGGCCTCAAAGCCCTTTTATACTATAATCATGCTAAAGTTGGTGAGCCCTCAAATACTCCTACTTTTAAAAATCTAATTCCTTCACTAATTTCAACTATTGATATACAACAAATTAAACTCCTACTTTTAATGATGTTTGTATTAGTCATTCCTCGCCTTTTATCAATTCACGTCTTGGTAAAAATTGGGATTCATTAGACGATGCCTTCATTTGTTGGAGAATACAAATTTAACCCAACTCACTTCAACATTTTGAAAACTAATACTTTTTTACTTATTGAATAATAAAAATAATAATAAAGAGGAAGATATAATAAAAAAAATAATAAAGAGGAAGATTTTTATAATTTTATCTTACATTTTTATAGAAGATTTTTCTCCATTGTCATTCTTTGTATTATCATCATCTTATATTCACCTATATACAAATTTGATAAGAAGATTTGATATTGATCTTGTAGTGGAACATTCCCTTCAAGTATCGTTTTAGACAAAAAAGAATAGTGTTGCTATATTCTAAAAGAGATATTCTAAAATGATGAAAATAATATTTTTGTGGTTTCCAAATTATTTTTAGAAACAAAATTTTGTGATGAATAAAAATGAAAGTAAATATGAAAAAATAAGAAATCAAACACTAGAAACATAATTAAAATACAATAAGATACAAATATTTCTTTTTTATTTTACTTTTCAAATATCATTTGGCAATCCTCACCGTTGAAAGACTTTGACTAAATTATGACCATATGATAATTTCATTCAATATAATACATATTTTTATGAAAGGAATGCATCTTATAAGAATCATTCATATCACATGGCAAGTAATATTTTAAGTATAAATATTGGGCTGTCCTTAATAATTAACCATACTTTAAAAATAAGATATGACTAGCACCTAAGTTGTCTACCACAAATGTAAGGACCCTTTCGATATAATATTGCCTAAAAGTACAGATTTCCATATGCTAATACTACAAGTGGGAAAAATAGTTGTCTTCAATATAAATAACCTCTTAAATGTTTAATAAAAAATGGAAAATGCATTGTTGACGAACATGGGAAAATTGTAAAGCTTGGAGCTCTTCACTATCATGGGCGATGGGTCCTCCATAAAAATACAGACCATAAAAAGGAGACCCTCTTAATTATAAAGTTTTAGAGGAAACAAATATATTTTTAGTGGGTGTACGTACAAGGGAGATTCGGCTGTCTCAGGATCAGAATGGATATTTTGCTTTAGTAGTTTATATAAAGTAAAACACGGATCCAATTCAAATATTTCTATTGACCGGTTAACTGCATTTTAAAACTACTAGCGGTAGAAAAAGCTAGCCTATCGCTCTCAAGGTAAAGGCGCCGCCGACTATTTTTAAAGCTGCAAGTGCCGCCAGAAATATACCCTCGCTCTTAGTAAAAGATGGGCGAGAGGTATACCGATAAAGTTTATTTAGATCAAGTCTAGTAAAGATGAATTAACACAAGGGTCAAAGGTTAAATAAACCCTAAGCAGTTAATGTAAAATTTAAAAGAGGACGATCTTTATCATTTGGATTGTCTAAAACATTCATGATGATAATATCATGTATGAAAAAAATTCTTCAGAAAATTTACCTATGTTAAGTCAATTAGGAGTGCCACCTATCCATGAGAAAAGGTAGATGATGTTTGGTCCCACCCACTATGAGGAGTAGTGTTCTTAGGACTAGGATGTTGAGATCCACAATGACCATAGGAATGGGAGCCACTATCAGTCTAATTATGCCCACAACTAGAAGGCTAGCCACTCCCATGGCTACACACTCACTAAAGAGAGGGGGACTAGGTGGGACTCTAGCAATAGTATAGGGAGTATTCCATTAATGATCAAGTACCTTTTACAGATGAGCAACTTCAAGTTCAACCTTATGAAATTAAACTTAAATCTACATAAGCACATTAGAGTAAGTCATGGCTTTAGTATATAATGAGTAATAAGGATTAGCAGAATAACAACAAAAAAAAATGTTTCTATCTTTCAAAATATAGAAAATAAACTCTATTATGAAAACGTGTTGAATCTAAGTAAATTTATGTGGACAATAAGATCATTCTCTAAGAAAGTTCAGCATATACCAAGATGTTGATGTTATAGCTATGGGTCTCATTCTTCAAAAAAAATATTTGATAAGCAAATAAATAAATATAGTCGTGGCTATTTATTTATTTGGAGCTGATTTTTGAAGAGGCACTTCCATTCAAACTTGTAATTTATATTTATTAATGATGGCCGACCTCAACTAAATAATCGCCACCTTTTGTGAAAGATGTATCCTCTCATTTGAGGCTAACCTTTCATCCATGAAGAGACGTGTTGTTTGATAGTCTCCATATCAACTTGTATAAAGGGTGGTGCTGCTCTTTCTAACACCATTCAATTTTATACAAGACAACTTTGCATTATGTACAACATAAAATTATATCTAAGAGCAGATCGATATTATTATCAAGGTGTTCGATTTTCTTCTTGGTTGTAATTTACATCAAGAGTGGTGCTACAAATCAGCCTTGTAATTGGCCTAATTGTAAAGCTTATTGATGGCATCTTTATCAATATATAAGTGATATATTATTGTTGGGTTTTTTTCTCTGTCAAGGAGGGTTTTCCCAGGGTATATGTTGTGTTCTATTGTTTGAAATTGTTCTATATCTGCTTATTTAAATTTTGATCATAAAATTAACATGGTATGAGAGCAGGTTTAAGCAAGATTGTGATTAAATTTGTATAAGTAGTGTAATCTTATTCTCTTCTTCTCATCTTAGAAGTGTCTATCTTAGCTTCAAAAATGGTGAACAGACTCAAGGTTGAAGATAGACTTGATGGTGCCTCTAACTTCACCTCTTGGAAGTTTAGAGTTCTTATTGCATTGGAAGTAAATGATATTCTCGAGTTCGTAGAGAGTGAGGTGCCTGAGCCTGTTGATGAGATTGAGAAAACACAATGGAGGAAGAATAGCACAAAGGCCAAGAATATATTGATTGATTATGTGAAGGATCACCTTGTGCCTATTATCTCCAAGTTGAAGATAGCTAGAGAGATGCATAAGACCTTTGAGAGATTGTATGTTAACAATAACACCAACAAAGCTCTTTCTTTGAGGTAATAGCTACATCACATCAGGATGGTGAAAGGAAATCCAGTCATCTCCTTCATGAAGATTACTAAATTGAAGGATCAACTATATGCCATTGGAGATATAGTTGAAGATAGAGACTTAGTCATGTTGGCACTTAACAGTATTCCTCAATCTTGGGAGCCTTTTATCCAGGGTATCAATGGAATATCTAAGCTACCAAAGTTTGATCTCCTTAGAGCAGATTGCATTCAAGAAGAATCTAGGTTGGCTACAAGTAATGGTAGAAGCTCTCACAGTGAAGACAATCATGTTCTTGCTGCTCAAACTTCAAAGAGGAAAGGAAGAGAAGGGAGAAAAGGACATTTCAAAAGGAATAGAGACATGAAATCATATGATGTTCTTTAATCAAAGAAGAAGGATCTCTCCCATATTTAGTGCTTCAAATGTGACAAGTATGGTCACTATGCTAGAGATTGTGCAACAAGACCAAAGGATCATGATTCTACTGTGGATGTGGTTGGTGTATCTCCTCAGAAGGAATCAAGAGATAACTCAAGTGGATTTATATTCATCTTTTCCCTATCAAGCAATGTTCCAACTGATAGTAGAACATGGCTGACTGATAGTGGCACTTCTACACACATTACAGGATATAGAGAGCATCTTTCGGATTTTGTGGAAAGAGAAACCAACCTACGAGTGATTATCGGAGATGATGCTTGCTATTCAGTGAAAGTTTTTGGAGCCACCTAAATTCATCTAGATTCAGGAATCCCTCTTCATTTGAGTGATGTCTTGTTCATTCTAGGAATCAAGAGGAACCTTGTTTCAATTTCAGCCTTGGAGGACAAAGGTTATCAAATTGCATTTCCTGAGGGAAAATTTCTTGCTTGGCCAAAGAACTCTAGCATCAAGACAACTCGAGTGATCGGTGTTTGTCAAGAGAGTCTATATAGAATTTCCATTCATCTAATTCAAGAATTGTTGCATCATTCCACCAGTTTGAGTGATCTTTAGCATAAAATTCTTGCTCACCTTCATTTCAGAGCTCTTTCATCCACGAAGAAGATGGTTACTGGCCTTCTGAAACTTAGTCAGGAGCATGATGGTACTTGCAGAGGATGTGCAATGGGTAAGAACACTAAGAGTCCTTTTCATAGTAGTGAAAGTAGATCAAAATTTATTCTAGATCTTATTTATTTTGATTTGTGTGGTCCAATGTATGTGGCATCCTTGAGTGGTTTTTTGTATTATGTAATTTTCATTAATGACTACTCTAGAAAGAATTGGATTTATATTTTGAAGTCTAAGGAATCTGAAGAAGTACTTGATAAATTCAAAGAATTTAAGACTCAACTATAAAAAAATTCTAGGAAGAGGATCAAGGTTTTGAGATCTGACAACAGAAGAGCATGCGCTTCTGAAGACTTTCATAATTTCAATATTGAGGTAGGGATTAAGAGGGACTTTTGTGTTCTATATACTCCTCAGCAAAATGCAGTTGCTGAAAGGAAGGAGAGATCTATAGTTGAGGCTGCCAAAGCTATGATCCATGATCAAGACATACAAACCTTCCTTTGGAAAGAAGCATCCAGAACTATAGTGTATATTTAGAATCAGAGCCCTCATCGAATATTAGAAAATATGACTCTTGAAGAAGCATTTACATGTGTGAAACCTGAGGTTAGTCATTTGAGAATATTTGGGTGTCCTGTTTATATTCATGTGCCTAAAGATAAGAGATCTAAGTTAGAACCATTTGGAAAGAGAGGGATATGTGTGGGTTACAGTGAATCTTCAAAAGCCTACAAGATTTACATTCTTGGACAGAAATAGATTGAGATCAACAAGGATTTCTCTTTTGAAGAAGATGTTGCATTCAAAAGATCTAAAGGTTCATGCATGGAGATAGATAACCAGGACTAGGAGACTCCTCAAGACAAGGGTGTTGATCATTCTCTTGAGATTCAGAGGGAGTCTACTAAACCTAAACAGGCTAGTGATCTAGTTGATCCTATATAACCTTCTGATGGTCTGAGAGATATTACTATAGATCAAAAGAGACCTCTATGGGCTAGAAAAATTATGCAAGATGCAAAATATTATGCAGCTCCCAGAGGCACATTCATAGAAAGAAAAAGACCACAAAAGTTTCATGGATATGTAGCATTGATGACTCATATGATTGAGCCTAAGCCTTCCAGTGTTGAGGAAGAATCAATTCAGAAAGTATGGAGAGATGTTGTGGTTGAAGAATATCAATCCATTATCAAGAATGATGTTTGGGATATTGTACCAAGACTTGAAGGGAAGTCAATTGTATCTTCTAAATGGATTTTCAAGATCAAGCATGAAACTTATGGGTGCATTGACAAGTATAAAGCTAGATTTATGGCTAGAGTATTCTCTTAAAAAGACGGAATAGATTATGAGTAAATATTTGCTTTGGTTGCTCACTATACTTCCATCAGGACTATTATTTCTATTGTAGCAACTAAGGGATGGAAGCTACATCAGATGGGCATGAAGACAACATTCCTTAATGGTGTGATTGAAGAAGAAGTATACATTGAGAAACCTGATGACTTTGTAATTCATGGGAAGGATACTCATGTTTGTAGATTGAAGAAGGATTTGTATGGCCTTATGCAGGCTCCACGTGCTTGGTATGAGAGGATTAATCGATATAGTTTGATGAGCTTAGGCTTCCCCAAGAATGATTTTGATTCAAATATTTAATTCAAGGTAGTTGATGGTGAGGCTTTAATCTTGGTTCTTTATGTTGATGATCTTTTTTTTATTGGAGTAGAATATCTCATTGTCAAATGCAAGAAGTTAGCTTCTAAACTTAAGATGAAGGATCTACATTTTATGCATTACTTTCTAGGTTAAGAAATGTGGTAGAGACACAATGAGATTATTCGTAGTCAAGGTAAATATATCATATAAATCTTGAAGAGATTTGGGATGATGTATTGCAAACCTATGTCTACACCGATGGAAACAAATTTGAAGAAACTAAGTGAGTATTTAGCTAGTTCATATCTGGTAGACCCTACCATGTACAGGTAGTTGATTGGATCATTGATGTATCTAGTCAGTACTCGACCATACATTTTCTATGCATTGAGTACCCTCAGTCAGTTAATGTGTGAACCAAGGAAAATTCATCTAGTTGTAGCTAAGCATATCTTGAGATACTTGTGTGGAATAGTTGGATATGGCCTGAGATATACTTCCAGTGTGAATCTAAAGTTGCAAGGCTATTTTGAATTTGATTGGGCTAGGAGTGTAGCTGATAGAAAGAGCACCTCTAGATGTTGCTTTAGCTTGGGGTCTTCGATGATTTATTGGTGTAGAAGGAAGTAGTCTTCAGTGGCTCTAAGCACAACAGAGGCCAAATATATTGTAGCATGTGTAGCAGCTCAAGAAGAAGTCTACCTTTGGAAGATCCTTGCAAGATTTTTTGGGAAATCATTGGAGCTGATTGTTATTCATTGTGAAAATCAAATTTATGTGAAGCTATCTATCAATCTAGTGTTTCATCATAGAAAAAAACATGTTGAGATCAAATACCATTACATCAAAGATATGGTACTAAGGAAAGCTATCCAATTAAGATATATTTGCACTTATGATTAGAAGACCAATATTCTCACCAAGCCTCTCTCCAGAGTGAAGTTTATGCACTTTTGAGACAAGCTTGGAGTTGTGGAGAATGAAGACCTTATTGAGAGGGAGACTTAGCATCAGTGATCTTTTTTTATTTTCTATAATGCATCTTTCTTTGTGACAAATAAATTTGAGGTGAAATCCCTTATGCATGTTTCTCTATGATAGAGAAATTTGAGGTGAAAGCCCTTGTGCATCTCTGAGATGAAGATGTGGTTCTTTCCACCCTCTGGGAGTAGCCATGGTGGATTTCATGTAAAGAGACTCCATGGAAACATAATGTTGAGAGACCTTATGATGAGCTCTTTGTACTTGTGTTTTTTCCACTTATGGGAGTAGCCATAGTGGACATCATATTGAGAGATTCCATGATCAAATTACATTGAGTGACTCTGTGATGGGAAATTATGCACATGTTCCTTTCAACACATGGGTGTAGTCATGGTGGGCATCATGTTGAGCAACTCCATGACGATATCACATTGAGTGACTCCATGATGAGCTCTTTTCATAGATGGGTGTAGCCATTGTGGGTCTCATGTTGAGAGACTCCATGACATTAGATATTTGTAAGAATTCCTCCCTAGCTAAGAGGGAGCATTGATGTAATAGCTATAGTCCTCATTCTTCCAGCGATTTATTTAATAAATAAATATATAGTCGTGGCTATTTACTTATTTGGAGTCAATTTTTGAAGAGACACTTCCATTCAAACATGTAATTTATATTTATTAATGATGGCCAACCTCAACTAAATAATTGCCACCTTTTGTGAAACATGTATCCTCTCATTTGAGGGAAACCTTTCATCCATGAAGAGACATGTTGTTTGATAGTCTCCATATCGACGTGTATAAAGGGTGGCATTGCTCTTTCTAATATCATTCATTTTTATTCAAGAAAAGTTTGTATTATCTGCACTATAAAATCATATCTAAGAGCATATCGATATTATTATGAAGTTGTTCTATTTTATTCTTGGTTGTAATTTTCATCAAGAGTGGTGCTATAGATCAGCCTTCTAAGTGGCCTCATTGTAAAGCTTATTGATGGCATCTTTATCAATATATAAGTGATATATTATTCGCAGTTTCTTTCTCCCTCAAGAATGGGGGTTTTCCCAAGGTATATGTTGTGTTCTATTGTTTCAAATTGTTCTATCTCTGCTTATTTAAATTTTTATCATAAAATTAATACAAGAGAAAGGAGCAAGCTTGAATGCATTGAAAAAATTATGGATCAATGTTTAAGCCTCTTGTAATCTAAGGAAAAACCAAAAGAAAGCCCATATGGTTACAAAGTGGACAATAATGATTGGGAACACCCATATGAGCTACCTACTTACTTAGAGGGATTCCTTGATATAAAATGGACAAAGAAAAGTGAGCTAATTTAGTTGCCAAAATAATTGATCAAATGCAATAGAATCTACAATGTGAAATGACAAGACAAGATTCGACTTTTGATTAGAGATTAAGATTATCCATTAGAGGAAGAGGGGAGACAACCGCATGTAGCCTTTATGATTCTTGTAGCTATGAAGGATCATTTTTAGGTACCACTTCCAATCCTTTGGCATGGTTCTGGAGACCTAACTATATTTTTGTGAAGAATCTAGTGGGATATATAACTAGTTACAAAGGGAAAGGTATCTTGATCTTGGGTGGAAAGCATCAATTTTAATTTTAATTCAAGCCAAGAGAGAAATTTCTTTGTGTAAATGTGGATAAAATTTTGTAGAACATGGATGCCCCACTTGAAGAAATTAAAGGTATGCAACCAAGGAACTCTACCTAGTTGCCAATCTTGAGAAGAGAGAACTAGATACCACCAAGTAGAATATTGGTTGATCATTGTGAAATTGATTTCCCACCCAACAAACCAAGGATTAATATTTACACAATATTTTCAAACACTCTTGAAGATAAGAATTCTTTGACATGTCATAGTATCCTAAATGGTAAGAATAGTAACAAAGTCAATGTCCTTTTAAGCTAGATCACCAATTCGTACTCAAAAAAATATAATTTCATAAAAAAATTAACCTTCATTTAGATCTAAATCTTTGATGATCTATTTAGCACATAGGGTAAGGTCTTTCTTGCAGATTGAAAGTGACTAAATATTCACAATTATGAGGCATGTAACAAAAATCCTAGGCAATGGGCAAGGAAAACCATGATTTTCTTCAATACTAACCAAAAATATCTCTAAGGATATTTTCAAGATGAAGGTAAGAAGCTTTGTAGGTCCCCAACTAGAAGAATACTAGACATGTGTAGAAATTAGCACTTTGGAAGAAATCTTGAATTTACTAACCAATGATAGTGGCTTTGTAAACCAATAATTAAGATTTCTCTCCAATCTATCTATCAAAACTTGTCATAACATGGAGGTTGAGTCCTAAGAGGAAACAATAATTCTTAGACAATGAAGCACTTCCCTGTGATTGATTTTTTGAAAAATAAGGTGAAGGAAAGCTACAATATGAACTTATACAAGTGAATTCATATGTGAAAATTAGATTACCAAATCAGAGTTAAACATGTTATTACAACATACAAAAAAATGTGATACTATATTAACATGAAGAAACCGTTTTGAGGAGATATTGCACACTAGAAAAACAAAAAATATATTATGAATGTTCAAACGAGATTACATACTAATACACAATACTAGTGATCTCTAATCAAGTTCACGATACCCAGATACCTGCAATAAATGGAAATGAAATTACCATCTCATGGCTCCAATCTATAGAAATTATGGGAGGTAAAACTATGAATGGTAAACAAAAAAAATAGGTACAAAACCACCTAAAATACCCATGTCCCTCTTCATGGACAACCAAAATACATAATAAAATATTAAATGGAATTACAAGACTCCCACATGGATCGCACCTAGCCCATAGCCTATGCAACTCCTAAATTTGTGGATACTCTAATGACCTTTCTACTCCATGATGGAGCACCAATGTAAACACTATTTTCTTCTCCAATCTTGGGCACCCCATTTAACACCTTCTTGCTTTCAATATGGATTCCTAGGAAAGAAACCTTATCCATTTTTTAATTTTTAACCTCCACCAAAATTAAATCCTCTCTATAAAATATAATGACAACATGCCAAAATTTAATATTTTTCTCACATATCCCCTAAGAAACATTCCAAGGAACATGGAGACATACAAATTTCATAGGATTACAAGGTTAATTCACCTTATCCTAAAATTCTCCAACTTGATATTATACATTATAATTACATCCAAGAGATACACATAATAAAATAAAGTATAGTCATCAAGGAAAATGGTCTTCATATACCAAGATAACTTGTCTGTGGTCACTAGATTTGGAAGAGAATTTGCAAAATTATCCAAACGGTCAACCTTTTCAATCAACACTTTACCATTCTCAGTCATTTATCACACAAATTTATAGTTAACATCAACATTCCTAGTACAAGCATGATACATAGGATTTTTGGTCAAAAAAATAATACTTTGACTATCACATCAAATACTCATTGTCTTATAATTAAAACCAATCCTATTACCAAGCCTCTGTAACCATACCACCTCTGTAACCATACCGCCTCCTCAGAGGCATATGTAGTAGCCATACACTCTACTTTAATCCAACTCACTACACCTCCAAACAAATTATATACATAGTCACTAGTGGACCTTCAACTATCCAAGTTACTTTCCCAATCTACATCAACAAATCCCTATATGTTCAATGACCTGACCATATCATCAATACCATGATAAACCAAATATTAATCAGAAGTTCCTCAAAAATATCTAAACAACCTAGATATTTAAACTTTCTTATAACTCCCACTACTTGGGCTATATCTAGTCTAGTGAAAACTATTGCATACATCAAACTGCAAAAAAAACTATCATATGGAACCATAGATATATCCTCAAAATCATTATAAAAATTAGGAAACTTATCTAATACAAACTTAGTACCAACCAAAAATTGAATACTAATTATCTTACAGTCATGCATATTAAACAGTCTGCAAAATGGTATCAACATACTTACAACAAGACTTAACCAAAGTTTTGAATGACCCCAATCTCTTATTTTAGTTTTTTTAGATTATAGGAATTGGTCGGGTATACACCCGCCTATAAACTACAGTGTGCTTGGTAAACCTATTTCACATGACCGGTGGCACTAGCAAGACATGCCCTTCGGTACCACAGGTTTGGGGGGAGACAAGACCTCATGAAATCTTTCCTACAACAAGATGCTTTAGCCAAATGAGCTAGCCACCCACCTCAACCCCAATCTCTATTGATCTCCATACCAAGACTATATTTTTTGGCCCCCAATTCCTTCATATCAAATGTGCCAAAAATTTGTGTCTTGATATCACTAATCATCACCTTGATGTTACCAACAAACAACATATCATCAACATACAAGATAATAATTAAAATAAGATCATCAATAACCTTAATGTACACACAATGATCCTCCTCACTCCTAATAAAACCCAACATTAGTGAGAAATAATAAAAATTACGGTACCACATGTTGGGTGACTATTTCAAACCATATAAATATCTCTTCAACCTACAAACCAATTGTTCTTTTCTTTTCACAATAAAACCATCAGGTTGTTGCATATAAATTTCATTCTCACAATCCCCATGCAAGAAAATAGTTTTAACATCCATTTTCTCTATCCCATAATCGAAAGAAGTAGAAATGGATAATATGAATCTAATAGAATTCAATTTAGCAACAAGAGAGAAAATTTCACCAAAACCAACTCCATCTTTCTAGGAGTAGCCCTTAGCTAGTAATCTAGATTTGCATCGCTCTAACCAATCATTTTCTCTAAATTTATTCTTAAATACCCACTTGCATCCAATGGGATTTCTTCCTTTGGAAAAACTAATAAAATCCCAAGTTTCAGAATAATCTAATACCATTATCTCCTCCTACAAGGATTGCAACCAATAATCACTTTCTTTCAAAGAGAGAGCCACCCTAATTTAGATCTAGGTTCATCATCAATACTCAAAAAAGAAAATCCACAATGGTAATATAATTGGTTATACTTTTCAATTGGATTTTCTTGGATTTTCTTGCCTTATGGACCTCTTGAACGTAGAAGTAATGGGTTCTACCTATTCCTCTTATTTTTTCTACTGATCTAGTACATCCTCCCAACTATCTAATTTGTCTTCTTCTTCTCCATCCTTAGATCCATCTATTTTTTCTTCCACATGTGCATCTTCCTACTTCTCAATATCTATCTTTAAGTGCACTATATTTCTCTTATTTTTCTCTATTTGGTTATTCTCTTGAGTAAGCTCTAAAATCTCTAAAAATCACACCTCTAGAAAAGATTCATTTATGGGTTAGAGGATAAAAAAGCTTATTTTATATTCTCACAGTAACTAATGAAGATACATTTTTGAGATTTTGGACTCATTTTACATCACTTCTCTTGAGGCACATGAGCATTAGCATCAAAACCAAAGACCCTTAAGTGAGAAACAAAATTATTTCTACCAATTTACACTTCATAAGGTGTTTTATCCACAAGATCCAAACAAGGATATCTATTAAAATCAAATAATAAGTAGTACCAACTACTTGAACCCATGATAATCTAACAAGCTTAGGAGCACTCAACATGCTCCTAGATCTTTCCATCAAGGTTAAATTCATTCTTTTTTCTATCCCTTTTATATGGGGAGTCTAAAGAGTAGTCTTCTATTGAGCAATACCAACATGCTTAAAAAACATCAAATTTAGTGGAATAATATTCACCCCCATTTTTAGATCTTAACACTTTTATCTTATAATTTTATTTTTTCTCAAATAAGGCCTTAAATTCCTTAAAGTTAGTGAAATCTTCATATTTAGGATTCATAAAATAAATCCATGTGTATCTTGAGACATCATCAATGAAAGAGATGTAATACCAAGATTTACCTAAGGAGTCAACATTCACTATTCCACATACATATGAATGAATGATCTCTAATAATATCTTTTCCTTATTATTTCCATTAGGAAATGAAGATCTATTCTATTTACCAAACACACAATGCTAATAAAAATCATTTTTTCCAACAAAATAATTAGAAATAATGTCAATAATTTTTTTTATAAATAATGGTCTTAAGACCTCTTACTCCGATGTGACCCAATCTATACTTCCATAATATACATACATTTTCAGTGCTAGTTGCATTGAAAGAGTTACATAAAATAAAGGAATTTATCCTAAACATAACTTCCCTATTTGAGATCCTTTAGCTCTAACCAAAATCCCTCTTGTCAACCTACAACTAGACTTGTCAAATATCATAATTATTCTAGAATCATTAGACTTGGATACTGCGAGTAATTTTTTTGCAAGCCCTATAATATACAAGACACCATAAAAATATTTTCATCCTATCACTGAAACAAAAATTTACTTTTCCCTTACAAAAAAATTATTAGTGCTGTAATCACAAAATAAAACATCTCCTCAATCATATTAATTGCAAGTACTAAACCAATCCTTATGAGGAGTCATATGGTAGGAGCAACCTAAATCAATAAGACAATAATCATTAGTAATAGAGTTATCTAAAATTAAGAAAAGCATGAAATTAATCATCGAATGAATTTTTCATGGAGTAATCAACATTTTTTCTTGTTCAAATGCACTCCTTCACATGCCCTCTTTTTCCACAATTCCAACACTTTACTTTTCCTTTTCCCTTTGGACCTTCCTTTCACATGAAAGACATATTGGGAGCCAACATTTATAGAATTTCTCCTCATCTCATGTGAAAGAAGTATGAAAATCATGGTATCCATCTTTGGTTTTGTATTACTGCAACTTATGACAATAATTAAAATTTTCAAACATTCGGGTATATAAAAAAGAAACAAGAAAATTTATCTTCATATTCTAATTAAACATCTACTAATACAAGCTTACTTATAATAAAATTAAAATAATTTAAATGGTCTAAAATAGAGTTTGCATCTTTAATTTTTAATGAATATAACCATCTTTTGAGATACAACTTGTTAGAAAAACTTTTAGTTTGATAAATATAGCCTATCCTCTTCTAGAACTTCTATGTGGTGTCTTCTATGGATACATTCAAAGGGATAAAATATGTAAGAAATAAATGTATGGTTCCTCATGCCTTCTTGTCTAACCATTTCCACTCTTCATTAGACATTGCAGTCGATTTACTTTATTGTGAAACTAGCAACCACTAATCTCTCTCTTTGACAAGATCCTCCATCTACATTATCCACATCTTGTAGGATGTGCCATGGAATTTCTCATTATATTGGTGAGAGGTAGAATCGATGGTAAAAAAACCTCTTCGCAAATCTATAATATACCACAAAAAAAAAGCTCCAACTATAGATTTAAAACCTCCAATAATCAACAAAAAGGCATTCGCTCCTAAATAGAGCCACTAGCTCTGATACCATTTAATTTTTTTAAAAGGTGAAGGAAAAATTAATATGAACTTATAAATTCAATTAAGATAGATGAAAATTATATTACTAAATTAGTTTTAAACATGTGATTGCAACATACATCATAATATAAAAATAACAGACAAAACGTGACACCAGATTTTGTTGAGAAATTATGTCTCAACTTCCAGCTTGAAGTCCTCGTTTTCATGCCTTGGTGAAATTTTGTTTTGTTTGCAAGTTACGTCAGAGGCAGAACTGGGATGGAACTTGGCATTAAACCTTTTTCCTAGTTACAGGTTTCTGTTCCCATTCCATCTCTAGCTCTGCTTCCTACCCTTTGGTCTCTTTGTTTCACTTCGCAGGTTCTGGCAGTGGCGAAACCAGATTTGGAACCTGGCAATGTCTTTTTTCCATGTTCATGTTTTTGTTTCTGTTCTAGTTCTAGATCTGATTTTTGCCTTTGTGATCTGTTCTTTCTGACTATTTGGTTTTTCCTCGAGATGTTTTCCTCTGTTTCGTTCTGGTCTGGGCTTATTGTTTCTTGCATTTGCCAGAGACGGAACCAGAACCATCCTAAACCTGGATTTTTTGGTGAAGTCCTTTTTTTGTTCTCGATCCGACTCTGACTCCAGTCTTTTGTGTACCTGTGTTGCTTTGACTTTGGTTCGACTTCCTCTAGTCAGAACTGTCTCTGATGTGTTTCTTACTTATCGTGGGCGAAGGCAGAAATGAAATGGTTCCTGAACCTGTATTTTCAATGGAGTCATGTTTTGTCTCCCGTTCCGGCTCTAGCTCTGATAGTGTTGTAAAGACTTGGATGTTTTGGATGGGTTCGGTATCTATTTGAACGAGTTGAGCTCAGTGTCAGTTGTGATAAGCAATGGGATTTGGACACGTGGTAGTCTGTCTGAATGCTGATTGGACGGAAACCTAAAATAGTTATTGTGGCAGTTGCATGGTCAACTCAGGGTGGTAAAGTCAACCCGTTTTGTGGTTGCCATTGAATGCAAAGGTGGCTCGATGCAAGGAAATCTATTAGGTCTGATTAGTTACATGATTTGAGGATGGACTTCATTGTTGTGTAGGACGTTTTGAGTCAACTACATATGTTTGTGAGATCAGATATTTAGAGGATAGGTTGTAGAACAAGTTAAAATGTTATAGGTTAAAGAGCGGAAGGTGAAAAGAATGTGATTTCTGGAAGAGAGGTTTTTTGAACTGTATGTTGTGATAACATTGTAATAGTGAATCCAAATATTTCTAGGTGATTGTGAGCTATATAGAGAAGACTGTAAATTGTATGTATTTGTTTCAATACTATAATACAATAGTCTTGACTTTGTGTTGTGGGTATTTTACCTGAAAAAGTTTTCCCACGTAAAATACTGTGTCAATCTGTGATTGCTTATTGTCTGTTATCTTTCTTAATGGTTGTATTCATCTCAAGTAGTTTTTGAAGCTATTAGAATCAGTTTATGCTTCACTCCTCTATTGTATTGGTGATAAAGGGAAGGTATTCCGCACAGTTAGGTCATTAGATCCACATATTTTTCCCTTCAAATTGGTATCAGAGCTTGGCCAATTGTTGCTATCCTTGTTAGGGCGAGTTAGTTTTTTGCACTAATACTGGTTTGGTGGGAGTCTTGCATTGTTTAAACTTGTTTTTGGTTTGAGATGGCGAGTACATCTGGTAGAGTTGAGATTGAAAAGTTTAATGGCAGCAACTTTGAGTGATGGAAACTCAAAATAGAAGACTTTCTTGTGGATAGAGACCTCTGGATTGCAATATCTAGATCTAAGCCACAAATTACGACCCAAGAAGCTTGGGATCTTGCTGATAGAAAAGCAAGAGGTTTGATAAGACTGAGTCTAGCTGATTTTGTGCTCCTAAATGTTCATGAGGAGACTTCTGCAGCTTCATTGTGGAAGAAGCTTGGTGATATTTATCAAGTAAAGTCTTTGGTAAAGAAGTTATTCCTGAGGAAGAAGTTGTACTCCTTGAAGATGGATGAAGATTCATCTATTGCAGACCATCTAAACTCGTTTAACATGAGTGTTACTCAACTAGCGTCTATAGGTGTAAATATTAAGGAGGAGGATCATTGCATGCTCCTGTTGTGTTCGTTACTTGACAATTGGGATCATCTTGTGATGGCTATTGGAAGCACAACTAGTGCTTTCAAGATGGATGATGTAATTTCTTCACTTTTTTTTTAAGAAATGCGAAGGAAATCTTTTGATATGGCCAAAGAGGCTCTTGTTGTTCCAGGTAGACCAAAGTAAAAAGGCAAGAAGAAAGACAACAAGTCAAAATCGAAGTCTAAATGGAGATAAAAGTCTCTTGGTAAAAATTCCAAGGTGAAATGCTAGAACTGTGGGCAACCTAGTCACATCCGAAAGGATTGCAAAGAGAAGAAGAAAAAGAATGTCTTTGACAATGAGTCTTCTCAAACTAATGCAGACACTTTCATTGCAGCCTTGGTAACTCAGGCATCTGATGATGTCTAGCTGGTTGATTCAGGTGCTTCTTTTCACATGACATCCAATAGAGATTGGTTCTCAAAGTATGAGAAGTATGATGGTTGAAAAGTGTACTTGGCAAGTGATTCAATGTTGGAGATTGTTCACAAAGGAAGAGTCAAAATTCAATTCCTTGATGGGAGATTCAAAGGAATGGGTGGTGTTCTTCACATCCCAAGGTTGGCTTGAATCTTCTTTCTATTAGTAAGTTAATTGATGCTAGTGTAGAAGCTTCATTCTCAAGTAAAGTTTGTAAAATAGCTAGAGGTGCCATGGTGCTAGCTAAGGGTGTTTGTACCAGCACTCTGTACAAGCTGGATGCACATCCTATTCTTTATAACGATGCCCTTGTAAAGTCATGTAATTTTGCACTTATAGAGAAAGATGAAGATTCTTATCTGTCTGCAATTGCTTTGGAGGTAAAACTCCCAATAGAGTAGACCATGTTATGGCATCATCGACTTGGTCACATAGGTGAGAAAGGTTTAAAAACTTTGAAAAATAAAAACCTCGTAGAAGGGCTTAATGTTTGTAACCTTGAGTTCAATTTATGTGAACATTGTATCTATGGAAGGCAACACCGCATTTCTTTCTAGTGTGTTTGGTCCAGTTAATGTTCCTTCATTATCAAAGTCTAGATATTATGTTTCTTTTATTGATGATTGTTCGAGAAGGGAATTTGTATACTTTATTAAAAGTAAATCAGAAGTGTTCAGTCGGTTTAAAGAGTTCAAATCTTTGGTAGAAAATCAGACTGGAAGGAAAATAAAGTGTTTAAGAAAAGACAATGGAGGTGAGTTTTGTTCTGCATATTTTGAAAGGTATTGCACTGATCATGGAATTAAAAGGCATAAGAAAACCTCCTACACTCCACAGAAAAATGGAGTTGCTGAAAGGTTGAATAGGACACTGATGGAAAAGGCATGGAGTATGCAGAGTGGTGTTGGTCTGGAGCAGAGGTTCTAGGTTGAGGCTATGGCTACAACATGCTATCTAATAAATAGATCTCCTTGCTCTACTCTTGTTTACAAGATGCCTTTGGAAGCATTGTCAAGCAAGAAACCCTCACTAAGGCATGTCCGGGTCTTTGGCTATGAGGCATATGTTCATGTGCCAAATGAAAAGAGATCTAAGTTCAATAATAAGGCTATTAAATGTATTCTCATTAGCTATGGAGTTGGTGTGAAAGGATACAAGATTTTGAATCTTGTTACTGAGAAGGTTTTGTACAGTAGAAGGGTGATATTTTGTGAGATGAAACCTCTAGTAAGCGATCAACATCTTGAGACAAATCAGAGTAACAAGAAGAAGGAGGCAGTGGAGATTCCCCAAACTCTAGGAAGGGAAGAGTTGCATGGTGTACCTGAGACTGAGAAGAGCTCAAGAAGCTCTAGAAGTTTTGATGAATTAGAACAAACTCAGCCTATAAGGAGATCTACACGAGAAAAAAGGCAACTTGATAGGTATGAATTCTCTATGTTAGATTCAAATTGTGCTTATGCTTTAATTACTAGCAGTGATGAACCTAGAACTGTTAAAGATGCAATCGACATGGCTGATTCAAAGTCTTGGGTGAAAGCCATGAAAGAGGAGATGGATTCCTTGAAAAATAATGATACCTGGAAGTTGGTACCACTGCCTAAAGGGCGAAAGCCTTTTGGTTGTAAGTGGATATTCAAAAGAAATAAAGGCCTTGATGGCAGTGTTAGGAAGTATAAGGCAAGACTAGTTGCAAAGGGTTTTTCCCAAGTTGAGGGAAATGATTATGGAGATATTTTTTCCCCTGTAGCAAAGCGGACATCCATCAAATTTTTGTTGTCATTGGAAGCTATACATGACTTTGAAATTGAGCAGATGGATGTGAAAACAACATTTCTCCATGGTGAGCTGGAAGAAGAAATTTACATGTCCCAACCTGAGCATTTTGTTAATAAAGGTAAATAAAATCTGGTTTGCAAGTAAAATAAATCTCTCTATGGTCTAAAACAATCTCCTAGAATGTGGTACCAAAAATTTGACACATTTGTGTTGTCCATTGGGTTTGTGAGATCAAAATTTGATCATTGCATTTATTATAAATATGAGAATGATCGTGTGCTTGTTATTACTCTATATGTGGATGACATGTTATTCATTGGTAATAGCAAGACTATGATTTCTAACCTTAAAACTTAGTTGTCTACTAAGTTCGAAATGAAAGATCTTGGAGCAGCAAGGTACATTCTTGGAATGGAGATAACCAGGGATAGAACAAGAAAAAAGCTTTGGCTCAGTCAGAGTAAGTATGTGAAAACCGTTCTAGAGAGGTTTAGCATGAATAACTACAAGTAGCTAGTTGTTCTAATCATGCAAGGATTGAAACTATCTACTAAAGAATTTCCAAAGTCAGCTACTGAGATGGAGGACATGACCAGTGTGCCTTATACAAATGCAGTAGGTAGTTTAATGTATGCTATGGTCTGCACAAGACCAGCCATTGCCCAAGCAATGGGAGTTCTAAGTCGGTTCATGGCAAATCTAGGGAGATCACATTGGGATGTTGTGAAGAGAGTGTTCAGGTATTTGAAGGGTACTTCACATTATTCTTTGTGTTACCATGGCAGTATGGTTGCATCACAAAGGACTCTCAACATTCAGGGATATGTTGATTCTGATTGGGTAGGGGACATTGATAGTAGAAGATCCACTAGTGGATAAAATTTCATGCTTAATGGTGGAGCGATCAGTTGGATGAGCAAGCTACAAGTTGTAGTTGCTTTATTGACAATAGAGGCAGAGTACATCATAGCAACTCATGCTTGCAAGGAGGCAGTGTGGCTGAGGCGTTTGTGTTCAGACATTGGATTTAATGCTAGGAAAATTTTAATCTGCTGTGACAGTCAAAGTGTCATTTTATTAGCAAATAATTTGACCTTTCATGCGAGGACCAAGCACATAGATGTGCAATATTGGTTCATGAGGGATATGGTTGAATATAGCAAGGTCAGTTTGGAAAAGGTTGACACCTTGAAGAATGTTGCAGATGCCCTGACAGAGCTGGTTACTACAGGCAAGTTCAGCTGGTGCACAAAATCAATGGGCCTTGGGGCCTTTGATAGACAATAAGGTTTGATGTTCTGATGAATTTGGAAGTGTTCACCAAGTGGGAGTTTGTTGAGAAATTATGTCTCAACTTCTAGCTTAAAGTCCTCATTTTCATGCCTTGGTGAAATTTTGTTTTGTTTGCAAGTTTTGTCGGAGGCGGAACCAGGATGGAACTTGGCATTAAACCTTTTTCCTAATTCCCAGTTTCTGTTCCCATTCTGTCTCTAGCTCTGCTTCCTACCATTTGGTCTCTTCATTTCACTTTGAAGGTTCTAGCAGTGGTGAAACCGGATTTGGAACCTGGCAATGGCTGTTTGCCATGTTCATGTTTCTATTTCCATTCTAGTTCTAGATCCGATTCCTGCCTTTGCGATTTGGTCTTTCTAACTCTTTGGTTTTTCCTCAAGATGTTTTCCTCTATTTCATTCTGGTTCGGGCTTATTTTTTCATGCATTTGGTAGAGGTGGAACTTGAACTGTCCTAAAACTAGATTTTTTGGTGAAGTCCTATTTATGTTCCTGATCCGATTCTAACTTTTGTCTTTTTTGTTCCTGTCTTGATTTGACTTTAGTTTGACTTCCTCCAGTAAGAACTATCTTTGACATGTTTTTTACTTATCGTGGGCAGAGGCAGAACTGAAATGGTTCTTGAACTTATATTTTTGGTGGAGTCATGTTTTGTCTCCCGTTCCGGCTCCGGCTCCAGTAGTGTTGTAAAGAATTGGATGTTTTGGATGGGCTCGGTATCTATTTGACCGAGTTGACCTCAATGTCAATTGTGATAAGCAATGGGATTTGGACACATGGCAATCTTTCTGAATTTTGATTGGACGAAAACCTAAAATAGTTATTGTGGTAGTTGTATGGTCAACTCAGGGTGGCGAAGTCAATCATTTTGGGGTTTGCATTGAATGAAAAGGTGGCTCGATGCAGGGAAATTTGTCAGGTTTGATCAGTTGCATGATTTGAGGATGGACTTCATTGTTGTGTAGGACCTTTTGAGTTGACTACATATGTTTGTGAGATTGGACATTTGGAGGATAGGTTGTAGAAGAAGTTAAAATGTTACAAGTTGAAGAGTAGAAGGTGAAAAGAAAGTGAGTTCTGGAAGAGAGGTTGTTCGAACTATATGCTGTGATAACATTGTAACAGTGAATCCAAATCTCTCTGGGTGATTGTGAGCTATACAAAGAAGACTATAAATTGTATGTATTTGTTTCAATACTATAATACAATAGTCTTGACTTTGTGTGGTGGGTTTTTTACCTAAAAAGGTTTTCCCATGTAAAAGACTGTGTCAATCTATGATTTCTTATTGTCTGTTATCTTTCTTAATGGTTGTATTCATCTCAAGTAGTTTTTGAAGCTATTAGAATTAATTTATGCTTCACTCCTCTATTGTATTGGTGATAAATGGATTGTATTCCGCACAGTTGGGTCATTAGATGTGAATATTTTTCCCTTCAAATTTACTTGGAGAAACCCTTTTGGGAAAAGCTCTACATGATAAATGAGGTTAATTATATTATTAATCTTTGAATGAGAGTACATAATAATACACTCCACTTTTGATCTTTGATCAAATCTATATAACCCAAATATGTGGAATAACTCAACATGAAACTACCATCTCATGGCTCCAATTTATTTAAATTGTGGGAGGTAAAACTATGAATGCTAAACCAAAACAAGAGGGACAAATCCATGTACAAAAAACCAAACCCCTCCTCATGGAAAACCAAACAAATAATAATATATTAAATTGAACTACAAGACTCCCACATGGGTGTGTATCACATAGAATATAAAACCCCTCACTTTTCAGATGCTCTAATGAATTTTCTATTCCTCAATGGAACACTAACAAACTCCTTTCCTTCTCCAATCTTGGGAACCTAATCCAAGACCTTCAGAATTCAATTACAGATGCCTATGAAATATTCCTTATCCATTTTTGATGTGTAACCAATATTAAAATTAAACCCTTTGTTTAGAATAAAATTATAACATGCACAAATTTAATACTTTACTTACATGTTACCAAGTAGAGAAAACATTGTAAGGAATGTGGAGATATACAAATGACATAGGATTACAAAATTAATGTCACATCATCCTAACATGATCCACTTATAGTAAAATTGGTTTAGCCAAACTGATCATGGAAGAAAAACTTGTCTTTAGCATTGAGTCCTTTTCCATTGAACACTTGATTTTTATGTCTAGCAAAAAAACCCAAGAACTAGATGTATTGAGTGACAGTTTTCTCCTCTTCAATAAGAGTGGGGAAGGAGTCAATGGAAAAATTATCTTTAGCTAATTGTTGGAATAGATTGGAAAGATTTATACATGTGACCAATGATCGATAAACTACATCTTTTATGAGGTATCCATATTGTTCAATAGAAAGAATATAAATTATCAATGCTAGAGGATAACCCTAATTGGTGGACCTATGAAGACCAAAAGACATAGATTTTTTTTCAAAAATATTGATGCAAATAGAGGCAACCACAAGTTTAGCATCTGCATAGACTGAATGATATAGGGTCTAAATCCAAGAACATGAAGCATGTTGATGATGAATGGCCATTCAATGCACTCATAAGAATTGGTAAAGTTATTTTGGTGGAATATGGTAAGCTATTGAAATTTGTGAGCCCAATCCATGCCTTCAAAATATGAATTATGTTATCTAGGATAAATATAGACTTAATGAATCATATACTTTTTATGAGTAACAATCTTATAGAGAAAAGGGTGGAACTTGAGAGGTAGAGCTTTGGCAATGATTTTAGAGGATAAATTCACTAAAGTGATCAATATCTAATAAAAAATATCCTCAAGGTCACTAACTTAGCATTTGAATTTCGCATTTCTTTTGTTAATTATCATTTCTAAATATTTAGAATAAAAATCTTTAATATAAACATTGTGGAATTTATTTCCAACAATATCACAATGTGACCTATAAAATTCACAAGGGAACCAATTGAACCCAAGAGATTTATCATTGGGAATTGTGAGAATGAATTCCTTTAAATCCTCTTAGATGATATTTTTTCCACACAAGATCTACTGGGGATTAGTGACTTGGTATGGTACCACATTGATCTATTTATATAAGGCAATAGTTCACTTTGGTATATAATCTTGAGTTTTAAAGGCTTGTTCATAGTCTTACCCAAAGGAATGAAGGATTTTTTTATATTATATATAAAGGAAACATTATATAGAGTTTACATCAACAGGGTGCCACTGCATTTCACCAGGCTTGTGTATGGGTTCATACTAGCCCCATTTACATCTTTTTATGCTATACCAAATTTGTATAAAACTACATCACCTATACAAAAAATAACTATATTGAATTCTCCTAGCTACCATACAATAGATATGTCATATATCAATTTATAGGGCAATGTATATATCAAATATATAAAAGACTTTCCTTTTTGGCTCATACTGAAATTTATCTGAAGTGATCAACCTATTCTTTTACCACCCTTGTATACTCTACCATTTGATGCATATTTCTATTGAATAGGGTATTGGTTTCTTCCTACTCGACCTCATTTTCCCTTCTTTGAAGGATCTATTATGTTGCACCTTTTCTATCCTATTCTTTGATCCCTCTTTAAGGTCATTCTAGAATTATTGAAGTCCTCTAAGGAAAATGTCAAACTTGGGTGGCCATTCAGCCATGTGTGGCCATACCTTTCTTCTTAGATGCCAATGTTTACTTCTTTGTTCTCTAGGAATATCTAGAATTATCTTTTGACAACTCCATTATGAAATACACCTACATAGAAAGACTATAAAGAATGATTCTCATACAAGACTCAGTAAGCAACCTCCTATGCCCTTGAAACCTATCTCCATTTTGTGCTTTCCATATCTTCCAAACAATCTCAATAGAGAGGAAATGCCAAAATAAAGAAATATCCTTTTTAATTTTATTGTTACAATAAAATTAAATTTTATCAAGAATAGGTTCACCATTATTTCCCCATATATTTTGTTCATTACAAAAAATTTCCATATTTCCTTAGCAAAAATGCAATAAAAAATATGCTTGATTGTTTCAGGTACCCTGCAAAGGTTACAAACATCAATATCATTATGCTTAAATTTAACGGCCAATTTCTAAAGGATTAACAACCATCTAAAGAAGGATTTTTTAGCTTCTATTTCTTTACACCAAATTCTCTGAAATATTTTTTCCATAGGTTTTTATTTGAAGGCTCATTCCCCATAATTTATTAGTATATAATGTTATTTCAGTTTGTTTTGTAAGAGTTCCATAGATTTCCTTTGTATTTGTCTTCATTAGGTTGTTTCCATCCCTCCATTGGAATTACTTAAACTATAGATTATCAGATTTGGTCTCTAGAGGAAATTGAAAATAATTGCAGGATTCCCTTAGGACAGTATATGCCATCTAGTTACTTTGTGGAATAATAAATTCAAAACTCAAATCATTTTAGTCTTTGTAGGATCTCATTAAAATACTTGGTTCACTTTTGAGCCCAACTCTTGGTTGAACAACCCTAAGTTAAGGCTAGGGTCTTTCCTTTGTGCTTTAAATTCCACTAGATTTACTTGCTGGTCAAGATGGTCCTATTATCATTCTTTGTGTAGTGACAATTGGTTAGATTTTTCTTCACCACCTCTCATGCCTTCCAAATAGTCCTGAAAACCTTGGACCCTGCAGGTTTCATAGGAAGCTCACTACTAAGGATATCACTCAAGGGAAAAAATTTCCATGATTTTTCCTATTTTGGAATAGCTTTTAGGATAATTTTTCGAATGAGAACCTTCCTACGTTTCCCTCCTTCTAGGGAACCAATGACCCATTTTTCTACCAAGAAATTCCTTGCAACTTGAGATTCTTCAGTCCCAGCCTCCCCCCGCCTTGATTTAGCAAGGAGTGAAGGATTTAAAGAATCTCTTATAAAATTTAATTTCCTTGTTGGAATCAGAGAACACTAAAAAGGGAGGTGAATCAGTGTTTTGCAAAATTTAACTTTATTAATCTAATATTTAAACCACTTACAACATTCAATAAAAGGAACAATGCAAGCACACAAGGAAATCATCCAAAACACCATAACACAAGGATTTTTATGTGGAAACCCTATTAGGGGAAAGACCACGATGGAGGTCGATCCACAATTTGAGTAGTCAAATATAAGTTTTACAAAATGGGAATGCACTTGCATTTAGGCACATTGCCTAGAGCTCACTGCTCAAAATAGAAAGGCTCACTACCTTACCAAATGTTCACATTAAATCTATACGAGGAATGAACTGAAGGAATAGCATCTAATAATGCATGATTATAGTTTTGGTTAAGCACATTAGTTGATTTCTTGACCTTCTGTCAGATTCTTCTCTTCTTCTCTGCTTTGCTATAACTCACATCACAAATCTTATATGCGCAGGTCAAATCACACAATTGTCCTTCTAAATTTCTCCTCAAACATCCATAATGGCTACATCCATCAAGTTGGCCTTCTAGAACTGATAAACAAAAAATCAATCGACTAGATCTCCTAACTCATACACTGATTGATATAAAAACACAAAACTCAAGAATAAGATATCCTAGATACCCAACGACCTTCCCTGAGATGCACAACTAAAACTGATAAACTGGTACTGCAAATAGATTCAACTTCAGTTGAATACCCTATTGTTCACCGTGTCTCCCAATATGGACAAATATTGAAGTGTGTACTAGATGAATGACATCAGTTGCCATCAATGAGAACACCATAAGCCATATGCCAACAATCTCCCCCTTTGGCATTGATAGAAAAACTTAGTGAAAAATGACGAAGTGTTGGAATCAACATATTGCAATCCTTCAAGACTTCTAAAAGTTATAACTAACAAAAATATCTTAGAAATACCCCTAAAATTGATAAGGGGTGATCCCGTAATACTAGTTTACAATTTTTAGGCAAACTCGACACTGAATTGATTTTTTTAACTAAATCTTCACTTTCAAGCTCCTATAGCGGCTAAACCGTGAGGAATTTGAAGATGATGTAAACTAGTGATTTGTGATATTTTGTCTATAGATTAGAAATATATTTTTTTCTATTTTTTTGGAATGAAATTGAACTTTTTTCCCATCTCCTTTGAAAACTAGATTTAAAAACAAAACATTTTTAAGGAGTGATTCTCACCGTATAAAACATAACCTTTTTTGTATGAAGGATAAAATTATATTTTTTTTGAATTTAGATTTATAATTACGGTATCTAGCACTTTCATTTGGTTTCATAGCATTTTATTAAATATTTTCTGCTTAATCAAGTTTTTGAAGTCAAACCAATTACAATTGAAACATAGGCGGACTGTATACAACATACCTTTTTTTGTATGTATCAAAATTCATTTTTTATTTATTTTATTGATCAAGGAAATCAATACCCAACCTAAAAATATTTTTTAAAAATTTATTTTGATAATCTGCTATTTTTCCATATGTGCAAAACAAAGAGCTTGATTTTCGGTGAAAAACCTATGTTTAATAAAACTAAAAAAACCACTTACATAGTAAAACCAAAACATATTAAAATTATATTCATTGGATAGCTTGGTTTGAGGACTACCATGATCATTTGAAATAAATTGTAAATGAATTCATGTGATCTTCCAAAAGGGTAAATAAAAAGTGATTTGTTATCAGCATTTTGATAGTTGTAAAGGAGACTCTATTGTAGGTATGGTTTAAAACTAGTGGGGTTCTATCCAAGGGGGTTTGATCTAAGGTGGTTTTATCAAACCCTCTTCAATTTGAATCCTTAAAATAGAAATTTTTAAGGCTTAAATCATTATATTTTCTCAAAATATGTGATTTCAGCAAAAATCAAAATCTCCCAAAAATTGTAAACCAACTTTGTGGGATCACCCTAAGGCCTTTTTCATTGCTCTCTCTCCCCCTTTGACATCAATGGAAAAGAAAAAAAAATTCCAACAATAATATCTTTTGGACTGTAATAAAAAACTTACTTATTCAAAAATTTGGTTCAAAATTTGAAGACATCCATCCACTACTTGAGTTAAAAGATTATTTTGTATTTTTCCTTCATCTCCATAAGAAGCTTCTTCCACACTTTTACTGTAATTTCGGTAATTATGATCATGCTATTTTTTTCACATGTCTGGTTGATAATCTTGATGAGGGATTTTGGAATAGTCATGACTTCTTCTAGTGTCTCTCCTTTCCTCAGTATCTCAATAAAGTCTTTTGAATTGCATTATATTATGTCTTTTACTTTCCAAAAGGTGTCAACAATCCAATTTGTAGTGTTTTGAACATTTGTATGCTCTGTCTATAATTATTGAATCCTTTTCTTGAGTGGACCATCTTGATCCTGGAACATGTAAAAG
Source organism: Sequoiadendron giganteum (assembly GCA_007115665.2). Lineage (NCBI taxonomy): Eukaryota > Viridiplantae > Streptophyta > Pinopsida > Cupressales > Cupressaceae > Sequoiadendron > Sequoiadendron giganteum. The sequence continues at coordinate 334,139,099 of CM021100.1, forward strand.
TTTTGTCCAATATTGTTCAATTCAGTTTCAATTTGTTCCTTGAATTTTCTTTGTACTTACCGATTGCATGATGCCAATGAAGATAGTAGTTGTAAATGTTGTTAGCTGAGTTTATGCATTGCCTTAGCTGATTCATGTGCCTTCTTAGCTTGGTAAATGATAATTTGTATTGCTTCTTTAGACGTACAATTACTTCCTCTTCTTTCTTGTTCTGAGACTCAGAGTCTATGATTTCCTTGATATAATCAATCATTTCTTCTGGTAATGAATTCTGCAAAATCTCTAATTTATTTTGGTTGTGCACAAGATGACCACTTAATATGTTTAAAATCATATTCTGCACATATGAAGGTCTGATAGACCATAAGTTTTCAATTTTTGGCACTCCATCTTCCTCATGAATAAGTTGTAATATATTTTCTTTGGTTAAGTCATCTTCTTCTTCACTTTTTTCTATTATTTCCTTTTCTTGTTCCGATTTGGCCATTTCAAGTTCTTCTTCTAGGGTGACATTAGTTTCCTTATTTGTTTCTTCATATGGTATATCTACAATCAACTTTTATTTTCCTTTCCCTTCAACTCTTGGAATATTGCATGTTAGAGGAGTACATACAACAATTTAGTTTTCTCTTTTCTTCTTTTTTTCCATCTCAATGGAGGAGGAACCAACTTTAAGTGCTCTTGATTGAAGGGAAGTACCAATTGAGCCAAAATTTCCTAGAAAACCCCTAAATAAACTTTCATATACTTGATCACAGTTTTCCAAATTGTTAGAGTATATGTTAATTTTTTCGCACACCGATTCGCTCTCTTTCCATATTACATTATTGTTCACCACTAAGCAATTCAGAAAATAAATCACAAGACATATAACCAAAGTACCAAACCTAAAAGGGTAACCTATCATCCTTTTCAATTGCATCTTCTCCAATAGTTGATCTTTTAGTAATCTGCAAAGGTCAAAATCCAGATATTCCATTATCATCTTGTGTGATATGTAAACAACACCTGCCGAAGATGAACCTTCTCTATTTCTAAAAAATATTTTATAGGATATTCAATGTGCAATGTACCTTGTCAATGAATCTCTAAATGTCAATATTATTAGTGCCCTTTGATCACCCATAACTCAAGTTAGGGTTTTGACTTCTTTATTTTGAATTGACTTCCTCCTCAGTACATCCCCAACTTTGCATAATCTAGTTAAAGTTCCAATCACTTCTTTTGAGATATGGTAGGGTCTATCCAGTATTAGAACATCATCATTCAATTTATCTAGAATAAACTGAATGATTTTTGCGTTCTTGAAGTAGGGAAATTCATTCCAAATTTCCAAGCTTTTATGTTTAGCTTCTTTTAGCCACTTCAATTCATCGGGTGAAAACAAGTTCCTTTGCCTCTAATATTCTCAGTGTTATACTCATCTAGGTTGATCATTCCTTTGATTTTTTCCATTTTTCCTTCTGTTCTCATGTTTTATTTCTATCGATGAAGTTCTTCAACCGTGCACCAAATTAAATGAAAATTTCTCAATATAATCAAATTACCTTATGAATTAGGGTTTTGTTTTTGAGTTGTCGTCACGCCTTCAAGATTTTGTTGGAGACCACTCTCCTTCGATATAAAATGGCAAATGAGGGTTTCATCTTGCCTTTTATAACTCTCATACCTAACTTTTTGTTGTAATAAATGCTCTTTCCCTAAGTGTTTCAAATACCCTTACTAAAAACTAGTGAGAGAAAAATTCTTCTATGCACCTTCAATTGCTTTAATTTTCTAGTGAGTATTTTTCCAATGTATCTATAGATCTTTAATACAACTATTGACAATATTTTGCATTCCAATACCAAATGCGGATAGGGGAAAAAGGATTTTCTTGAAAAACTCCCCCTAGGCCAATGGCTTGAAATCAATTCTCAAAGGAATTACCAGAAGCAGGTTCTAGTGTTGGCTCATTTCCTACAATAGAGGAACTCTTCTTCACCCATGTCTTCTTCATCTGATCTCTTATTTCATCTGTAGTCACTTTTCCTTTTCCTGTATGATCTTTCTATGTATTTTTTTCTTTGTATACTAGACCCCTTCTATCCATATTTTTGTTTCTACATAATTTTACAATGTGACTGTATTTTATGCAATTGTAACACACAACATTTCCTTTTCTAGAACAATCATTCCATTTATTTCTTCTTGATATACATTGGTTATAATATGCCCAAATATTCCATAGGTATAACATTTGACACTTCTTTTACTGATTGACACATTTATGCATTCAATTGACTTATGAAAAAACTTATTGCAATTGAAACAGTGGCAGGAAAATGATGGATCACTCACTTTTATTTTACTTCTACATTGACCAGCCATATGACCAAATTTATTGCAAGAAAAATAATATCAATTCAACTTTTGAGCATTAGGTTGTCTTACCGAGTTCCTTTTTTCTTTGTACATCGTATTTCTTTGCCTAAAATTATTTTGTCCAAATCTAGAAATTTCTCCTTTCTCATATCCAAGACCTCGCTTGTCATTTCCACTCTTCTGACCTTGAGTTAGCTCATCAAGGTTAATTGAGCTAATCTTGAACTTCTCCTTATATTCATTTGCAATAGCAAGTTCATCCTTGAGAATAACAATCTGTTTTTCAAGCTCTTCTTCATTGTTTTTGGATTGTTGCAGTTCCTTCTCCAACTGAATGAATTCTCCATTAATTATTTTGCATTCATCAATTCTTTTTTTTATGGACTGAATAATAGTTTCCTCATTCTTATTTATTTCTTCAATCTCCTTAGTCAGCTTCATCACCATAGATTCCATTTCATGTTTTAGAGTAGCCTTCTCTCTGGAAAGATTTTCACATTCTTTAGGTATTTCCTTCAAGGTTTGATTCAAGTAAACATTATCCATTCTTTCACTCTCTTTTTCCTTAATCTAATCACATAGATCCTTCCTCTTCTCCTTGGATTTAACAATCTGATCCTTCAATGTTTGAATGAATTTTTCAACATCCTTAAGATTTTCCTTAAATTCTTGAACTTCTTCTTTGGACTGGTCAAGATCATCGCGTGCCACCACAAGCTATTGCTGAAGAATACTAGAGTCCATTACATTCCAACATCCACCTCAAACTAATAAATTCCCTTTGAGGAACTAGGCTCTGATGCCAATTGTTGGAATCAGGGAACACTGAGAGGGGGGTGGATCAATTTTCTACAAAATTTAACTTTATTAATCTGATCTTTAAACCACTTACAACATTAAATCAAAGGAAAGATGCAATCACACAAGGAAACAATCCACAACACTAGAACACAAGGAATTTTACGTGGAAACCCTATTAGGGGAAATACCATGGTGGAGGTCAATCCACAATTTGGGTACTCAAATATAAGTTTTACAAAATGGTAATGCAGTTGCATTCAAGAAAATTGCCTAGAGATCTCTTCTCAAAACAAAAAGGATCATTTTCTTACAAAATCTTCGGATTAAATCCATTTGAGGAATGAAGTAAAGGAATAACATCTACTAATTCCTGATTACAGTATTGATTAAACACATTTGTCGATTTCTTGATCTTCTGTCAAATTCGTCTCTTTTGCTCTACTCTGCTACAACTCATATCACAAATCTTATATGCATAGATGAAATCGCACAACTATCCTTCTAGATTTAACCTCAAAACATTTGCAATGGCTACATCCACCAAGTTAGCCTTCTAGCACTGATAAATAAAAAATCAATCGATAGGATCTCCTAACTCATACATCGATTGATGCGACAACACAAAACTCAAGAATAAGATATCCTAGATGCCCAATGACCTTCACTTAGATCCACAACTTGAATTAATAAACTGGTAATGCAAATAGATTCAACTTCAGTCAGATACCATGTTCTTCACTCTATCTCAGGGTATGGAAAAATACTGAAGTGCATACCAGATCAATGAATTTGGTTGGCATCAATAAAAACACTAGAAATCATATGCCAACAATCCTTTAAATATTTTCTTGACGGATAGTGAGGAATGATATGCATCTAAGTTCGAAAACAATTCTTTAAGACTTGATCACTAATTTTGAGCTAATGGATCTTGGCCTTAATTTGTACCCATCAAGATGAATGATTATCTACAACCTACTTTTTGTGGTATATTTAAGTGATATGAGGCTATGTAAAAAATGAAATTGTTTTTCTTCCAAAGTAATAGTGGTTCAATAATGATCCAAGGTGATAGTCACAAATTAGTGGCAATAAAATGGGCTAACTATTACCCATAAATGTGGATAAAATGAGAAACATGAGTAATTATACCATTCCACCATGAAAATAAACTAATTTTGTGTATGGGGAAAGGCTCAAAATTCCAAACATACTAATTTTGAGCTAAGGTGGTCTTGTGATTAAGCATTAAAGTGGATAGAATTTGTGATTCCATGGCCTTAGGTGTTGGTAATAGATGGTGTACACCTTGCATAACATGAATTATTTTTTAATTATATAACATAAGTATTGATTTATGGTACATCCTAGGTGATGTGTTTAATCACATTAAATATTTATTTGGGGTCATTTATAAATTCGTATGTAACATTAGGTTAGTTATTTTATGTGTGGGTTGTGTATTGGGAAAATATTTTATTCTAGGAAAATTAGTACAAAAAATTAAATGTGACATGAATGGTTTTGTGACTCATGGTTTTGACTCACATATTGCTACCTTACCACTTGGTTTCATTTGTGAGAGATTGACTCTATCAAATATAACATATTTTTAGTGGTTATTATTGATTTTGTATGGTTTTTTATTGTGTTTCATTGTATCAAGTCTTCTTTTGAAGAGTTCATATGTGAAGCATGACATGGGATGTGTGGATTCATGCTTGGAAAAATGGATGATGTATTGGAGAGGCTTTACATTTTAGAATTATTTACATAGACTCTATAAGTGTACTATAATACGTCATTGTTGAATAATACATTGAGTGTGAATGCTTTTGGAGATTGGAATTTTTTCTCTTTATGAGGGTTTTCCAATGGTATATCTTGTGTTATCTTGTGGTATTTTTTAAATATATACACATATGGTAATTCTATAAAATTTCATGCACTTTTTTATCTCATGGGGTTATTTAGGAAATGGATTGATCATATTGTATAATTTTCCTAATTCATGGTTATTGTTGTGGAGTTTCAAAGATCCTTGTTTTCCTATAACCATCTCTTGAGTAGATAAGAAGAAAATCAAAATCCATGTTAATGCATGAGATATTTTAGACATTTAAAGGTATGAGACATATTTTATAGGTTGTTTCTTTGTAGATCTAAGGTTTCGGGGATATAAATTTGAGGTCTTTTTTTTCATATTTGAGGTTTTGAATCTAATATGGGAAAAGTTTTTTTTGGATTCACTATGAGGGTTTTATGGGGGAATTTTTATACATGATTCATTTTCACAAAATAAACCTCACCATTTGATCTATGAGGCCAAAGAGATAATGATTGATGTAAAATTTAGTTAATTTTGGAAACTATTTAAAAAAATCCTTTTCTACCATTGTAATATGTCTATATAGTTTACTCCAGATGAAGAAAATAAATATTAAACTATAGTGACAAAAAATAAAATAAAATAAAAATATTTATGGCATGGAGTTTTATAGATCCCCAAACTACTATTTTGTGGAAAAGATAGAGAAAATAACATTATTAGTGTCACCAATGGTATTAGCTAGTGGTTAGTCCCTAGTTCGTGGTTGGCCCCTAACCAATAGGATCTACTACTAACATGGCTTAGCCCTATGACTCAAGCCCCTAGTACCATGGGAAACCATAGGCCAACCCCTATGAAAAGGAATAAAAAAATAAAAATAAAACCCAATTTAAATGTACCCTCTAGTCAACCATCAATTTTCAATCCATGAACAACCAGGTGCCACCACCATTTGCTTAATATTCAAGATACTGAGAGTGGGAGGGGGTGAATTAGTATCTTCAAAAATTCATTCAACACACATCATAAAATATTTTAATGCATATAACATAGAGGAGCAAGAACAAAGCATGAAATCACACAACACATAGGCACAATAATTTTTCGTGTAAAACCCAATGAGTGGAAAACCACAGTGAGGATCAACTCATACTATATAATTGTTCCAATACCAAATACAAAAGAGGTTCACTGCTAACTACAAAAATCTCACTATTTACAAGGATTCACTTTCCAACTAAGGAAGCTCACTACCTACAAAAGATTAAAAGAAAAAACAACTTACAACCAGAATATGAATGGATGGAGTTACACCATAGGTACAAATTCAGTTCCTTTGATGACCAGAGTATTCACATACCAACAAACTAATATTTTATCTTCTTTTCATACACATTATACTTGTACACTTTGCATATGTCCACACATTTTACACACCATCATGTATATATATCTGATATATCCTAACACATCAATTATGTCGGCCTAATTGGATGCATCACATGTTTACAAAAGGATAACTATCAGATTCATACAAAACTTCTTTAAAATTAGTTCAACCTTGTGGCACACAATATCATGTCGGTTAGGACCAAAGATAGGTCACTTATGTATCCACAATACATGTTAAACCATTAATTGATTATTAGGTTGGCCATGGATAGACCTAATAAAAAATGCACAACCATACTAATGCCAACTCACCATACGAACAAATGAGAATACAAAAATACATACATACACACTTCCAATATTAATAAACCTTTTCCCAAAACCAAAATGAACAATGATCACCAGAGGGGCCATGCAGACTAAAATACCAGACCAAAACACTAGAGGATGTAAAAATATTTTTCATACTGGTTTAGAGTACTAGACCAATTTAATACCTTAAATAAGTTTGTGTGTAAGGGCGGACTTCTGAAAGGTTTCATTTTTATTGTACTAACTGAAACAAAGATTTATTAAGCAAATAATGGTTTGGTTGTGCCTTAAGAATTTTAGTTTGTGTTTTTAAACAATGGTGTCATTATGGAGGATTTAAGACAACTTGTGAATAACATAATCATTGGGTTATGTTTTGAGGAACCTAGTTGATAGTAATAAATTATTTTCAAGATTTTGAATGGTGTTTTGAAGGTCCTCAAAAGGAATTGGGAACTCTTAATGTTAATTTGAGTATATGAATCAATTTTTTTGTGAAGGGAAATATAGTTGAATAAGTGTGTCAAGAATGGTGTTGATTTATTCCTTTGTACTACATCAGTTTGTGCAAAGGTATTGGAAAGTGTCTGAACCCTTCAGAGGAATGGTAGAGGCTTGGAGTTGTAATAAAGGATGAATTTTGGTGAATGGTTTTGAGTTTCTAATCAACTTTATGCTATGTTACAATCAATTTTATGATGGTTAATCTACTTTTTTGAGTCTGGCAAAGAGTTGAAACCAAGTTCTAATGTTTTGATGAAAATATGATTGAGTTTGTTTGTTGATCTTCTTCAATTTAATTTAGGTTCAGAAGTACCCTTGATGATTTGTGGATCCTGGTAGATGTTATGCATCAAGTGTAAAATAGTAACGGGCAATTGTATATAATTGTGTATATAATGGTAATTTAAAATGTGCATTGACAACCTAAGGTTATAATGACAAAAAAACATGAAAGAAATATATAATAGAATCAAAGAAAATTTGTAAAGACTTCACATATCTAAAAAACCAAAGTTTCAAATGTAGCCTTAGGTTCTTCTTTCTTCAAACTCCACAATAATTTAACTTGTTCAAAACCTTGTTCCCTTCCAAACTTCAATTGTATATCAGTTTTCAATGGAATTAAAACTTCAATTGATATTATATGTCTTTCAACGTGGAAAATCTGCAATTTCATGCAAAGGTGGTAGAAAGATCATGGAAAAGGTGATGGAATGTTAAAAACATTCTTGCACACTTCACAACATCATTAAAAAATTTCTTTTTGTCGAAGCATGTGCAAAACCAGGGGAATATGTAGACTATGGGCCTTGAAATCATGGGTACATAGAGTTTTTTACCATTTTAGTGGAGTAAAACATGTGCTCACATTATCATACAAGTGCATTATGTGAAGTATAGTTTTCTTAGTATATTTATTTTCTCCCTCTTTGTATTTACCCTCTATCCTAATTCTATAGTTGTGCCTTTCACCCTTATAGTAGAGGAGATAGAGGTTAGTGTGTGTGTGCATGTGAGAGAGAGGGAGAGGGAGAGGGAGAGGGAGAGGGAGAGGGAGAGGGAGAGCGACAGCGAGAGAGGGAGGGAGAGGTAGAGGGTTAGAAATAGAAATTGGGAGACATTGAGATGGATAGGGAGGAAAAGAGGGGGAGAGTGGGAGAAAGAGGGAGTGGGAGAGAAAAAGGCAGAGAGGGAGGGAGAGGGAGTGGGAGATAAATATGGAGAGAGGGAGGGAGAGGGAATGGGAGATAAATATGGAGAGAGGGAGGGAGAGGGAGAGGGGGAGAAAGAGAGAGTGGGAGAGAAAGAGGGAGAGAGGGAGGGAGAGGGAGAAGGGAGAAGGGGAGAAGGAGATATTGGGAGAGATGGAGATAGAGAGGGAGGGAGAGAGGGGGACAGTGGGATAAAGAGAGAGTGGGAGATAGGGAGGGGGGGAGAGAGGGGGAGAGTGGGAGAAAGAGAGAGTGGGAGAGTGGGAGAAGAGAGAGTGGGAAGGATAGAGGATGAGAGTGGGAGAAAGAGAGATGCTCAACACTCAACCCTTAAACCCTAATCCTTCAACCCCTATACCCTCTTAATCCCTCAACCATCAACCCTTAAACCCTAATCCCTTAACCCCTATACCCTCTTAATCCCTCAACTCTCAACCCTTCAACCCTAATCCCTCTACCCTGTGCCCTCTTAATCCTTGAACCCTCAATCCTCAACCCTTAAACCATAATCCCTCAACCCCTATACCCTATTAATACCTCAACCCTAGACCCTCAACCATTCAAACCTAATACCTCTACCCCTATACTCTATAAATCCTAGAACCCTCAACCCTTGAACCCTGATCCCTCTACCCCTATACCCTCTTAATCCCTGAACCCTCAACCCTCAACCCTTCAACCCTAATCCCCATACCCCTATACCCTCTTGATCCTTCAACCCTCAACCCTAATCCTTGAACCCCTATACCCTCTTAATCCTTGAACCCTGAACCATCAACCCTTCAACCCTTCAACCCTAATCCCTCAACCCCTATACCCTCTTAATACCTCAACCCTCAACCCTCAACCCTCAACACTTCAACCCTAATCCCCCTACCCCTATACCCTCTTAATCCCTGAACCCTGAACCCTGAACCCTTCAAACCTAATCCCTCTACCACTATATCTTCTTCATCCCTGAAACCTCAACCCTTAAACCCAAATCCCTGAACCCTCAACTCTCAACCCTTCAACCCTAATCCCTCAACCCCTATACCCTCTTAATCCCTCAACCCTCAACCCTTCAACCCTAATCCCTCTACCCCTATACCCTCTTAATCCTTGAACCCTCAATCCTCAACCCTTAAACCATAATCCCTCAACCCCTATACCCTCTTAATACATCAAACCTAAACCCTCAACCCTTCAACCCTAATACCTCTACCCCTATACTCTATTAATCCTTGAACCCTCAACCCACAACCCTTCAACCCTAATCCCTCTACCCCTATACCCTCTTAATCCTTGAACCCTCAACCCACAACCCTTCAACCCTAATCCCTCTACCCCTATACCCTCTTAATCCTTGAACCCTCAACCCTCAACCCTTAAACCCTAATCCCTGAACCCCTATACCCTCTTAATCCCTCAACCCTCAACCTATCAATGCTAATCCCTCTACCCCTATACCCTCTTAACCCTTGAACCCTCAATCCTCAAACCTTCAACCCTAATCTCTCTACTGCTATACCCTCTTAATCCTTGAACCCTCAACCCTTAAACCCTATTCACTCTACCCATACACCCTCTTCATCCTTGAACCTTGAACCCTCAAAACTTTAGTCCTAATCCCTCCACCCCTATACCCTCTTAATACTTGAACCTTGAACCCTGAACCGTTCAACCCTAATCCCTCTACCCATATACCCTCTTAATCCTTGAACCCTCAACACTCAATCCTCAATCCCTAATCTTTGAACCCCTATACCCTATTAATCTCTCAACCCTCAACCCTTAAACCCTAATCCCTAAACCCCTAAACCCTCTTAATCCTTGAACCCTCAACCCTCAACCCTTCAACCCTAATACGTCTACCCCTATACCCTATTGATCCTTGAACTCTCAACCCTTAAACCCTAATCCCTCAACCCCTATACCCTCTTAATCCTTGAACCCTTAACCCTCAAACCTTCAGCCCTAATCCCTCTACCCCTATACCCTCTTAATACCTGAACCTTGAATCCCGAACCCTTCAACCCTAATCACTCTACACCTATACCATCTTAATCCTTGAACCCTCAACAATCAATCCTTAATCCCTAATCTCTGAACCCCTATACCCTCTTAATCTCTCAACCCTCAACCCTTAAACCCTAATCCCTCAAACCCTATACCCTCAACCCTTAAACCCTAATCCCTCAACTCCTATACCTTCTTAATCCCCTAAACATCAACCCTCTACCCCCGTACCCTCTTAATCCTTGAACCCTCAACCCTTCAGACCTAATCCCTCTACCCCTATACACTCTTAATCCCTCAACCCTCAACTCTCAACCCCCAAACTCTAATCCATCTATCCCTATACCCTCTTAATCCTTGAACCCTCAACCCTCAACCCTTCAACCCTAATCCCTATACCCCTATACCCTTTTAATCCGTCAACCCTCAACCCTTCAACCCTAATACCTCTACCCATATACCCTCTTAATCCCTAAACCTTGAGCCCTGAACCCTTCAACACTAACCGCTCTACCCCTATACCCTCTTAATGCTTGAATGCTCAACCCTCAACCCTTAAACCCTCAACCCTCAACCCTCAACCCTTCAACCATTAAACCCTAATCCCTCAACCCTCAGCCCTCAACCCTTCAACCCTAATCCCTCTACCCCTATACCCTGTTAATCCCGTAACCCTGAACTGTGAACCCTTCAACCCTAATCCCTCTACCCCTGTACCCTCTTAATCCATGAACCCTCAACCCTTAAACCCAAATCCCTCAACCCCTATACCCTCTTAATCGTTGAACCCTGAACCCTGAACCCTTCAACCCTAATCCCTCTACCCCTATACCCTCTTAATCCTTGAACCCTCAACCATTCAACCCTGATCCCTCAACCCTCAAGCCTTAAACACTAATCCCCGAACACCTATACCCTCTTAATTCAAAACTCTCAACCCTCAACCATTCAACCCTAATCCCTCTACCCCTATACTCTCTTAATCCTGCAACCCTCAACCCTCAACCCTTCTACCCTAATCCCTCTACCCCTATAACCTCTTAATGCTTGAACCCTCAACCCTCAACCCTTAAACCCTAAACCCTCAACCACTATACTCTCTTATTCCCTCAACTATTAACCTTTAAACCCTAATCCCTAAAACCCTATACCCTCTTAATCCCTCAACCCTCTACCCTCAACTCTTCAACCCTAATCCCTCTACCCCTATACCCTCTTAATCCTTGAGCCCTCAACCCTCAACCCTTCAACCCTAAACCCTCAACCACTATACCCTCTTAATCCCTCAACCTTCAACCCTCAACCCTTCAACCTTAATCCCTCTACCCCTATACTCTCTTAATTTTTGCACCCTCAACCCTTAAACCCTAATCCCTCAACCCCTATACCCTCTTAATCCCTGAAACCTCAACCCTCAACCCTTCAACCCTAATCCCTCTCTCCCCATACCCTCTTAATCCTTGAACCCTCAACCCTTCAAAACTAATCCCTCTACCCCTATACACTCTTAATCCCTCAACCCTCAAACTCTAATTTGTCTACCCGTATAACCTCTTAATCCATGAACCCTCAACCCTCAACCCTTCAACCCTAATCCCTATACCCCTAAACCCTTTTAATCCATCAACCCTCAACCCTTAAACCCTAATCCCTCTACCCCTATACCATCTTAATCCTTGAACCCTCAACGCTTAAACCCTAATCCTTCAACCACTATACCCTCTCAATCCCTCAACCCTCAACACTTAAACCCTAATCCCTCAACCATCAACCCTCAACCCTTCAAATACCTTTCCCTCTACCCCTATACCCTCCTAATCCTTGAAACCTCAATCCTCAACCCTTACAACCTAATCCTTCTACCCCTATACCCTCTTAATCCTTGAATCCTCAACCCTTCAAACCTAATCCATCTCTCCCTATACCCTCTTAATCCTTGAACCCTCAACCCTTAAACCATAATCCCTCAACCCCTATACCCTCTTAATCCCTGAACCCTAAACCCTAAACCCTTCAACCCTAATTCCTCTACCCCTATACCCTCTTAATCGCTAAACCATCAACCCTAAACCCTTCAACCCTAATCCGTCAACCCCTATACCCTCTTAATACCTCAACCCACAACCCTCAGCCCTTAAACCCTAATCCTTGAAACCCTATACCCTCTTAGTCCCTCAACCCTCAACCCTCAACCCTTCAACCCTAGTACCTCTACCCCTATGCCCTCTTAATACTTCAACCCTCAACCCTCAATCCTCCAACCCTAATCCCTCTACCCCTATATCCTCTTAATCCTTCAACCCTCAACCCTCCACCCTTCAACCCTAATCCCTCAACCAGTATACCCTCTTAATCCCTCAAACCTCAACCCTTATACCCTAATCCATGAACCCCTATACCCTCTTAATCCCTCAACCCTCAACCTGTCAACCCTAATCCCTCTACCCCTATACCCTCTTAACCCTTGAACCCTCAATCCTCAAACCTTCAACCCTAATCTCTCTACCCCTATACCCTCTTAATCCTTGAACCCTCAACCCTTCAACCCTAATCCCTCTACCGCTATACCCTCTTAATCCTTGAACCCTCAACCCTTAAACACTATTCCCTCTACCCCTATACCCTCTTAATCCCTAGACCCTCAACCCTCAAACCTTCAGCCCTAATCCCTTTACCCCTATACCCTGTTAATACCTGAACCCTTCAACCCTAATCCCTCTACCCCTATACCCTCTTAATCGTTGAACCCTCAACACTCAATCCTTAATCCCTAATCTTTGAACCCCTATACCCTCTTAATCTCTCAACCCTCAACCCTTAAACCCTAATCCCTCAACCCCTATACCCTCTTAATCCTTGAACCCTGAACCCTGAACCCTGAACCCTTCAACCCTAATACATCTACCCCTATACCCTCTTAATCCTTGAACCCTCAACCCTTGAGCCCTAATCCCTCAACCCCTATACCCTCTTAATCCCTGAACCCTCAAATCTTAAACCCTAATCCCTCAACCCCTATACCCTCTTAATCCTTGAACCCTTAACCCTTAACCCTTCAACCCTAATCCCTCAACCCCTATAACCTCTAACCTAAGACTCATTAATCCCTTATCCCTAAACCCTAAACCCTTAAACCCTATCTCGTAAACCCTCTACCCTCTATCGTCAATCCTCTACCCTCTACCTTCAACCCTAATCCCACAACCCTTAAACCAACTTAGTAAACTCTCTACCCTAATCCCTCAACCCTCTTGACTCTTAAACCCTCAACCCTTAAACCCTTAAACGCTCAATCCTAAACCCTTGACCCTCAACCCTAACCCCTTAAACCCTAAACTGTTAAACCCTATACCCTGTACCCTCAACCCTCAACCCTCAACCCAATACTCTCTACCCTAAACCTTAATCCTTCAACCCTTATACTGTGAAATCCAAGAAAAATATTTGACCTAATCCCTAAACACTCAACCCTTAATCTCTTAACCTGTATAACCTCTACCTTATATATTGGATCCTTAACCCTAATCCCTCCACCCTATACCTTAAACCCTTAATTTTCAACCCTCAACCCTTAAATCCTCTACCCTTTACCCTATACCTTAAACACTCAACCCTCAATTCTCAACCCTCAACCCTTAATCCCTCAACCCTCAATCCTTAAACCCTAAACCCTCTACCCCTTACATTGGACCCTGAATGTAATCCTTCAACCATATGCCCTAAAACCTATACCTTAAACCCTCTACCCTCAACCAAGTAAACCCTTAACCCTAAACCCTTCACCCCAAACCCTTCAACCCTAAACCCTTAAACCTTCTACCCTATACCCTCAACCAAATAACCCCTACCATCGACCCTATTCCCTCAAACCTCAAATCTTAAACCCTAATACCCTAGAATCCATCAACCCTATAGGTCCTCCACCGTAATCCCTCAACCCTATACTCTCAACCCCTATCAATTTCTCTCTATCTATACATCTCACCTCCCCCACCTTCCCTCCCTCCTACCCTCTCTAATTGTCTCTATCTACCATCTCCCTCTTTCTACGTATCTCTTGATCAATCAATCCCTACCACCCTCTCTCACTTCATCTCTCGCTCCCTCTATCAATCTCTCTTTATGTCCCTTCCAATCCATCCCACTCTCTCCCACTACCTCTGTCTTTGTCTCTCTCATGTCTCTCCTTCCCACCCGCTCTCTTTCTCAGGTCTCTCCCTCTAGAAACCTACCTGAGTAACTCTCTCTTTTTCTCTCTCCCCTCTCTCTATCTATCCCTCAAACCCTACCTAGATAAGTCCCTCTCACTCCACCCCCTTCTTTCTCTACCTATGTCAGGTCACTTCCTCCCACACCCTCTCCCTCTCTCAGGTATCTCACTCACACTCCCTCTCTCTCCCACTCCCTCTCTCTCATGCTCCATCTCTCCCACTCTGTCCCTCTCACACTCCATCTCTCTCACACTCCCTCTCACTACCTATCTCTCAAGCCTCTCCCTCTCACCCCCCTCACACTCTCAAGTCTCTCCCTTTGACACCCTACCTACATAACTTTCTCTTTCTCTCCATCTCTCTCTCCCCCCCTCTCTCTCTACCTCTCCCTCAATTCTCTCTCCCACCCCCTCTCTCTCTCTCTCTCCCTCCCTCTATCCCTCCCACCCTACATAGCTAAGTGCCCCTCACTCCAACCACTTATCTCCCACTCCCTCTCTATTAAACTCTCATTCCACCCCCTTTCCATCTCTCTAGACTCTCTCTCTCTCAAAATTCTCCCTCCGTCTAAAGACATACATAAATGCATACATACAAGCATAATACATATGTACATATAATCTTACATTCATACAAGCATACATACATACATGACATACATGTACATACAAATATACAAATATATCATCATACATTCAATATATTGGCATTTAACATAAAGAAAGACATAATGCGAGCGCATTATAATGTGCTTGTGTTATGTCCTAGTTGACATGTTCCCCATAGAAAGGAAAACCATTTGAAAAGTGAGATATAACGTGAGTGTGTTATATCTTGTTTTGGGAATTCCTGAGCCTTAGGCTTGGTATTTTCCTTGGAATACCAACCCAAAGGCTTGGAGAGCATTCCGAATGACCAGAGATGTGTTTTAAAAAAAAAACCATATTTCTCATAATCGAGTCTATGCTCACCACCAGGATTGCACATGGTTCAAAATCAAAAAAATAGAACACATGGGTAATGTTGGGTTATCTCCTAGCTATCCAATGATGTAATTTTTTTAATTTTCTGAATGTTATGTCTTTCATCCATAATTTATTTTATTTGTATGTCTTTTCTTTTCCAAAAATCAATGTTTGGTATTTTTTCATTATAAATTAACCATTCATCAATTTTTCAAATAAATTAGAGTTTTAGAAACTAAACTCTATTCTACAAAATAAAAAAATTCAATTAGTTTCCAAAATTTGTAGGGGTAGCATGGCCAAAATTCTATTTTTTAGGAAATGTCCACTTCATAAATTAGTAAAAAAGAAAATATTCATTAAAAAATTATCAAAAAAATCGTACATCAACTACTTACTGGTAGTGAACTTCTAATCCTTGTGATTTTAAAAATACTTAAAAAAAGTTCACCGTACGAGGGTTATACAAGAGTTGCTAAGTTATGTTTTTCTCACAAAAACAACACCAATTTGTGTACGTCCCTCATTTGAACCCTTTAATCTCAACCATTTTACAAATAAATTAGTATTTTAGAAAGTAGACTTGGAGCACTTGAATCCTTCTTTTTGCTCCATCTCAAAATTTTAAGTCTAAGTATCCTCAATTTCACGTCCAAGGTGAGTATTTCCTGATTTCAGAAAAAAAATTATCCACGTAAGTCCCCTTTTGGGGAACCATATTGGTGCACTTACCCTAATATTAGATCATTATGTCTCATCTCATGTGATGTTGACACTTGTCATGATTTGATCCCTTTATCATTTAGGGTTTTTCTCTCATAATCACTTAACCCTCATTGTAATTAAACCGCCAAAAATATATATCTGAGCTAGGGAAAGAGGATTCCCTGACTAGGCTCTTAGGGTTTTTCACCCTAAGAGAACTTAGGTGGGATAATGACTCTCTTTCCTCTAGGTTGAATATGTTTAAGGCCAAGTTCATTCAAAAAGGGGATGGAAGGTATTTGATGATGGTTGTATATGTGTGTGAAGTGTGGCTAAGCTGAAAGCAAAATGAAACTAATCTAAATGTATGCAAATGCAAGTAAAGTAAAACTAAGCTAATGCAAACTAACTAACTATATACCCTAAATGTGTACTTTCTGGAAAATGACAAAGTGGGATAGAAAGTGTGTACCTGGAGAAACAATGTGACAATTAATGCTCCTAGAAAATCCTAGAAAGTGCTGGAAAATTGTAGAAGGACACTTACACCAGGTGGGGCGATCTAGTCCTCCAATTGGAAAACTTTCCCAAAATAGGTTTCGAGGAAATGGGTATCAAAAAATAGAGAAACCCTTTTCCGGGCCAAGAATAGGGACAAGGTCACCAATAGTGGGGACCTAGTCATCTTGTGGCTTTCCAAGGAATTAGGTTTTGGTTTTGTGGGTCCCCATTATTGCTCCCCTGTTCTACAACAATTTGTGACAGGAATTCCAAAAAGTGACCAGCAACTTGTCTTTTTGTCCTTCCTAGGGCTTGAGATTTGGAGTTGACTTGTGGAGAATGTTTTTTACTTCCTACAACACTTTATAATTCACCTAAAATGCATCAAAATATCTACAAGTACATGCAAAGACAAAAAATTGTTGAGGTTAAATAATAGGGGTTTCCCTAAGTCAAACCCTTTTGTAGGTGATTAAACCCAAATGAGATAAACACAAAGGAAAGCAAGAGTGAATGACAACACAAGAGAATAGCTTATAAAACCTTTTTGATGGTCTACAACTGGCAAGAGAAGCTTCAATGGAGGAGGTATGAAAACCCTAGTGCTTGTATGCTTGCTTGGTTTCTTGAGTACTTGATGATTGAGAGAAAGAGTGTGAAAATGAGCTTGGAGAGATTCAAAATGAACCAAGAGTGAGAAAATGAGCTGGAGGAGAGGCAAAATGGAGGCAGAAACCATTATTTGTACATGTGAATCCCTAATTTTTTGAAATGAAACCTAATAGGCTATCCGTAGGGCACAGGAGGCAGCATTTTTATTGAATCTTATTTAAAATTTAAAATTTATGCTTAAAGGGACTAGGTCGGCCTTAGAAAAGTGAGAAAATGTATTACAACACTTCACAAGACCTTAGTAAAACATGTTAGATTAGTGTTGAATTGCAAGCTTACAAGGTTGAATTAAGGTAATCAAGACCAAAATCCACTGAAAATGCCAAAATGAGTGAGAAAATGCCAAGGTATACACTTTTTGGCGACACATTTAGCTGTCACTTTAGTGAGAGTATGAACGTTCTTCAGACTCACACCAAAGTAGTTGAACCATGCATATTGAGCGGGATCTAGTGTACTTATGTTAGTAAGGTGAGATGACTATGATCAAGAGGGATGATCAAGCCCCCAGGATCAATATCCCATAGAGGACTAAGCATGAGTGCAAAAGATCACACAAGGAGTGAGGTGAAGGGGTGGAGAAAAGTCAGATCAAGCTTTGACCATTAGCCTGGCTAGTTGTGGATTCAAACTAGGTTGTTTATCTGAAAGGAAAGGATACTCACTCTAGGCCGAATTTTTTTTGGTTGGTCACTATGTGAGAATGCCAAAAGGTTTTGAGGGACACATACACCCAGTTGGTATGCGTTCACACACAAAAAGGTGGATGTGGGGAAAGTTGTGCTACTAGTTGGGCTTCCCATTCAACCATACAAAATTAGTACTCCCTAACAACTTTGATAAAGCGCCAAAAGGATAGGGGTGTGGTTCATGAAACAAAAAAAACTTTGGATGCTTAGAACCCATGAACAAGTGCAAGTTGGAACTATGGGCATGCAAGTTGTGTTATGCATGGTGGCCATGAATGCACAAATGCAAAATGTGCAACATGCAAAAATAAAAAAGTCAAAAGGTGCAAAATAAATGAAAAATGAAAGTGTTCGAAGGAGTCTTGTTTAAGTCATTTGAGGTCTTTAGACTTAGGGAAAATTACGTGTAATGTTTCAAAAAGAGGACCGATCAAAGTATAGAAGATTTGAATAACTTAGGGGATGCAGTGCATCACATCAGACAACTAAGATGAATGTAATATGTTGAGATAAGTCACACTTATGAAAGACATTATACCCAATGTCATCCAAAAAGTCAGAAAATGCATCAAGTGAAGTAAGCAGGCTACACTAAGAAGCATAGGCAAAGGGAAAAACAACTGCAAATGTAGAAAAATAAAAGCAAAACAAAATTAGTGCTAGTGTATGCCCCCACTTTAAAGGAATTTCCACACACTTTTTTGTGAGAAATTTATTTAAAGTAAAGAAACTCACAATGGAAAGGGAACATGAGATTCGGTCAAGATGTGAGTGTCCAAGAAAGGCTATATAATGTGATAAAGAGGCCAGTGAAAGAGAAGGGGAAAAATGCCCCCAAAATGGAAAATACTAAACACACAAGGGATCTATGTATTTGAGGTAAGTATGTTCATTGCTACAAAAGTTTTAAAGAGCGTGGAACTATCATCATCATCCCAAACACATAGAACAAGAATAAGGACACATAGAGAGTGAAGAAAAACAATGAAAAAGAAGAGTCATTTTAGGTCAACATGGAGGAGACATAGGATGTCTCAACCCTTTGCATCATCCCCAAAAAGACTAAAGAAAGAAAAAGAAAAGAGACAAAAGAAAAGGAGCCTTAAGATTTGATTCAACATGAAGGATACCATGTGGTCTCGATTCCTTCATCATACTCAAATGAAAGGAAAGAAGGGCATGACAAAGGAAAAAGAAAGGGGGTCATTTGGGTCAACATGAAGGAGACATTGCGGTCTCAATACCTTGGATCATCCCCAAATGAAAGATGAAAATCATGAAAGAGAAAGGAAAAGTGGTTCATTTGGGTCAACATGAAGGAGACATTGTGGTCTCAATGCCTTGCATCATCCCCAAATGAAGGGTCAAAACAAAGGGAAAAGGAAAAACAAAAGAAAGGAAAAATAAGGTTTCCCTTTGGGTCAATATGAAGGAGACCTGGTGGTCTCAATTCTTTGCATCATCCCCCAAAAGGAAAGGAGAAAAAAAGGTGAAAGGAAAAAACAAAATAAAATGCATAACATATAGAAGAAAGGAGATACAAGGAGAAGAATGTCACAAAAAATCAAACATGATAGGGAATACATGACAGAAAAAACAAACATAAAAAGGAAAAGGAAACACCACTAGCTAGGAAAGTGCATGTCACTCATCAAGCAATCCATCGGCCTCCCAATCTTTCTCAATGTAAAACTCGAGAGGATGAATAGCGAGAGGAACAACAACGATTATCGAGCTAGTGTCAAAATCAACACTTGTCCAAGGAGAATTCTCATGAATGATCATAGAAGAGGAAAAGAGTGAATTCAAGGTATGGTGTACCTCTTCATCAATCTTGGAATTCTCCTCCTCATCATCATCTAAGTTGATGAAAATAATGAGAAGGATGAAAATTTCAATAGTGGCTTGTAAGATGGGTGGTGATCATGGAGGAGATATTGTATCTGGCTACGAGGGTGGAGGAGGATCAACAGAAATGGCCTCAGGCACTGGAGGGTTCGGTTCTTCAGCTTTGTCTTCCTCATGAGATTGATGGGCAAAGGCACGATGCAAATGCCAATGTGCTTGAGCTTATTTATTCCTTTTGGCTTTGTGATCAAGGTTCATAGGTGAAGGAGTGGGCTGGTCCACTATGGGTTTCTTATCCTTCCTAAGAGGAGGAATGAGAGGCACTAAGTGTACCTCATCCACTCTCTCTTTGGATTTATAAAATTTTTTGGTGTGAGGTGGGAGGAAAAAATTACTATCATTATCCTTAGGCCTCTTGGATGATGTGGATGAGGTTTCATGAGTATCTTGGCTAGGCACATCCGATTCAAGTGGCAACATGGCTTCATCAAGGATGGGTGAGTCTGAGGTAGAAGGAGGTATGTTGTGCAAATAAAGATCGCATATATTTTTGGCTTTGAATTTTTTGTAGGAAATAAAGAAGAATTATTTTCTCAGAGTGATGGGTTCCATAGGTTTAGGCCAAAACACATCCAAGGAAAATTTACCCCTAGAGGATAATGGGTAAAAAATGCTATAACGGATAGTAAATATTTCATTGTTGACAGGAAATTTCACATAGGTATGAATGATGGATGGGACCAATTTCATAGAAAAAATCCATCGGAGGCCAAGCTGCAAGTGAGATTGGTCCGACTGAGGAATAATTGAAAAGGTAACATCAAATGTCTTCGGACCTATTTGCAAGGGGAGGGCAATCAATTCGATCATTGGGAAAGCAAAACCATGGTGTGTTTTGACCCACATAGTAGGTCGATTATAGAAATATTGATCAATATTATGTCGTACAAGAAACTCTTTGGTGATGAAATTATTGCCACATGCGGGATCTATGAGTATCCCATTGGTGGGCTTATAATAGATGCAGCCAGCTATGTAGAGAAGGCCATCACGAAGGTTTCATACTATATCTTGTGCAGAGAAGGATATATCAAGAGGTCCTTTGGTCAGGTCCTTTTGATGGATAACATTAGTTGAACCTACCATTTCATTAATAGGTGAGATAGGGGTTACTGGTGGAAGAGAAGTAGAATGTAAATCTTGTGAATCTACATTCATTACATCGGGTGTCAAAGTTTCACTTGACTTGAAAAATGACATGTTATGATTAGGCATGGGGTTGGTAAAAATATGCAATTTTTGATTAGGGGGTGCCATTGATCTGTTTCTCTTAACATTAACACTGGCAACAAATAGATGTCCCGAATCAATGAGGTTCTGCACTAGGTGCTTTAAACACTTACACTGTTCAGTATCATGGCCATTTTTGTGATGAAAATAGCAATAAGTAGTCGCATTGTAGGAAGTAGGTAATGGTTTGTTAGGATTAGGTATATGGATGGGTTGAAAATAAATCATATGTTGTTGGAGCAGCTAGGTCATGGTATTTTGAAGGTTATCAAGTAGGGGTGTGAAAGTACGCTTCGGATCCCTGTAATTAAAGGGCACAATTGACTTAATAGTGGCCACTTGGTTATTAATGGGTGGGGGGTTGGAAGATGAATGGTTGAACTAGAGGAATCCTTTGCTCAGTTTATGAAAAGGTTGGGGAGTGGATTGGGAAGAGTTATCAGATTTTTCATCATGACTAGTAGTGGACTGTGAGTCACAACTACTAGTAGAGTTATGGTAATCACAAAGTGCTTGGAATAGGTGCATCAAGGAGGGGAATTTCATGAGGGTGAGTTTATCCTAAAGGGATGTCAAAAACTTCTTAGTAAAAATATTCTACAGATGGTTGTCTGGGATCTAGACATCAATCAAGGAATAGAGGGCTTGGTAGCGAGAGATAAAGTCAATGATCTTCTTGGTATTGGCCTGTTTACGTCTCATGAGGTTAGCAAGAGTTTTTTTTGGAGCCATGTGCACTTGAAAGTGGTTTATGAAAGCATCCACTAACTTGTTAAATTAACTAATTGAGTTATTGGGTAGAGAAGAGAACCACTATAAGGCTACATCTTTAAGAGTTATTGGAAATAATTTCGTAAGCAACCTGTCATCAAGAGAAAATTCGCTACAAAGAGCAGTGTAGGCACTGACATGGTTAGAAGGGTCACCCCTCCCGCCATAATTTTTGAACTGAGGGATCTCTATTCCCTATGGCAAGGGAGTGTGGAGTATTTCAAGGGACAATGGGTTACTATGAAAGTAATGAGAGGGAGAGCCAGATTGACTTTGGTTAATGGAAGAGAGTTGTTGTTGCATATTGGTGACAATGTGAAATAGTTGGGTGATGAAAGGGTCATTGTAAGTGCTATGAGGTGGAAGTAAAAGAGGTAAGGGGGTGAGAGTGGTGGAAGGAGAAGTGGTAGGAATAGTGATAGGAGGGATGGTGAAAGAAGGGAGAGGGTGGGATGCCTCAAGAGAATTAGGGATGCTAGTGGTGATGGTGGGAGGAGGTACCACACTACTAACCAATTATAGAGTAGTGGTTACAATAGGTGTGGTATAGGTCATGATGGAAGCCACAATTGAAGAGAGATGAGTGGAAGGTCCTCCATAGCCAAACCTATGGGTTGGTGAAGTGGATGGCTTAGGTGCTTGCTTCTCATAGATTTTCGTAGTATTATTCGTTACACTTAAGCAATTATCATGGTCAATGAGATGGTGTAGGAGTTCAATGGTAGGGATGGCAGTCCTTGTTGAGAAATTATGTCTCAACTTCCAGCTTGAAGTCCTCATTTTCATGCCTTGGTGATTTTGTATTGTTTGCAAAGTTCTAGTGGAGGCGGAACTAGGATGGAACTTGGCATTGTTCTGTTTGCCCAAGTTTCGGGTCTCTAGTGGAGCCGGAACCGGGATGGAACTTGGCATTGTTCTATTTGCCTATGTTTCGGGTTTATGTTCTCGTTCCTGCTCTGGCTCCGACTCCACTTCCTACCATCTATTTCTTCTCGCTTCGCTTCCCAAGTTCTAGCAGAGGCGAAACCAATTTTGGAAGTTGGCAATGTCTATTTGCCAGGTTCCTGTTTCGGTTTCTGTTCCGACTCTGAGTCCAACTCCTACTTTTGTGATCTCGTTCTTCTGGATGTTTGGTTTCTCCTTGGAGAGTTTTCCTCTGCTTTGTCCTGGTTCTGGATTGTTGTTTCTTCCAGTTGGCGGAGGACGAACCAGAACCGGATTGGTTCCTAATCTTGGAATTTTGGTAAAGTCCCATTTTTGTTTTTGTTCCATCCCAGGTCTGGCTCCAACTCTGATCTTTTGTGCTCCCATCTTGGTTTGACCCCGGGTTGAATTTACTTGGTCAGAACTATTTTCGATGAGTTCTCCTTTGCCGTGGGCAGACACGGAACCGAATTGGTTCCTGAACTTGTAATTTTGGTAGGGTCTTGTTTCGACTCTAGTTCTGCTCCCGACTCCGACTCCAACTCTGGCAATGTGTTTTTTCAGTGGAGTCCTATTTTGACTCTTGTTCCAACTCTGGCTCCGACAGTGTTAGAAATGACTTGAAGTCTTGGACATGCCCGATGTCTGTTTGACCATTTTGGTTGCTCTATCAGCTGCGATTGCTGATGGGTCTTGGACACATGGCACCTGGTTGAATAGTTATTGTGGTAGTTGTATTTGTCAACAAAGGGTGCCGAGCTCAACCGTTTTGGTGATGGCATTGAATGCTTGGACGGCTCGTTGTAGGGAGATTTGTTAGATCTGACCAGATGCGTGATTTGAGGATGATCTTCATTACTCTTCTTAGTCGGTTACTTATGGATGAGAGATGTGTTATTTCTCATAGGTTAGATGTTGAGTCGTTGGTTGCAGAGCAAGTTGAAGTTGTGGGCTGAAGAACAGAAGGACGTGAGTTCTTGAGGAGGCTTTTGAACTGTATGTTGTAAAACATTGTAATAGTGAATCTGAAACTCTCTGGGTGATTGTGAGTTCAACAAAGAAGTCTGGATATTGTATGTAATTGATTCATTACTACAATACAATAGATTTGACTTTGTGTAGTGGGTTTTTTACCTGAAAGGGTTTTCCCACGTAAATACTATGTCATCTTTGTTTGCTTATCTTTTTGGTTTCTCATTGTCATGGTTGTATGCATGTCTATAAGTTTTAGAAACTGTTAGTTTTTCATTTTTGCTTCTCTCCCCTGTAGTAAAGGTGTTAAGCGAATGTATTCCGCACTGTTGGGTCAGTAGATCCGCATTCTTTTCCCTTCAAAGTGGTATCAGAGCTTGGCCAGTTCGTGTTATCCTTGCTAGGGAAAATTAGTTTTTTGTACTAATACTATTTCAGTGTGAGACTTGCATTATTAAACTTTTTTTCTGTTGTGAGATGGCGAGTACATCTGGTAGGATAGATATTGAGAATTTTAATGGTAGCAACTTTGAGTTATGGAAACTCAAGATAGAAGACTTGCTTATGGATAGAGACCTCTGGATTGCAGTGTCTGGAAATAAGCCACAAACTACAACCCAAGAAGCTTGGGATCTTGCTGATAGAAAAGCAAGAGGATTGATAAGACTAAGTCTAGCCGATTCTGTGCTCTTGAATGTTCATGAGGAGACATCTGCAGCTGCTTTGTGGAAGAAGCTTGGTGATATTTACCAAGGAAAATATTTGGTAAACAAGTTATTCCTAAGAAAGAAGTTGTACTCCCTGAAGATGGACAAAGGTGCATCTATTGCAAATCATCTAAACTCATTTAATATGAGTGTTCCTCAGCTGGCATCTGTAGTTGTAAAAATTGAGGAGGAGGATCATTGCATGCTCCTATTGTATTCGTTACCTGACAGCTGGGATCATCTTGTGATGGGTATTGGAAGCACAACCACTGCTTTCAAGACTAATGATGTGGTTGCTTCGCTTCTGTTATAAGAAATGCGAAGGAAATCTTTTGAGATGGCCAAAGATGCTCTTTCTATTCGAGGTAGAACAAAGGAGAAAGGCAAGAAGAAAGACAACAACTCGAAATCCAAGTCTAAAGGGAGATCAAAGTCTCCTGGTAAAAAGTTCAAGGTAAAGTGCTAGAACTATGGGCAACCTGGTCATATCAGGAAGGACTGCAAGGAGAAGAAGAAGAAGAATGCTTCTGATAATGAATCTTCTCCAAGTGATGCAGATGCCTTCATTGTAGCAGCCTTGACAACTCAAGCATCAGATGATGTTTGGTTAGTTGATTCAGGTGCCTCTTTTAACATGACATCCAATAGAGATTGGTTCTCAAAGTATGAGAAGTATGATGGTGGAAAGGTATACTTAGCAAGTGATTCAACACTGGAGATTGTTGGTAGAGGAAGGGTCAAAATTCAATTTCCTGATGGGAGAGTCAAAGGAATTGGTGGTGTTCTTCACATCCCATGTTTGGCTCAAAATCTTCTTTCTGTTAGTAAGTTAAATGATGCTGGTGTAGAAGTTTCTTTTTCTAGTAAGGGATGTAAAATGGCTAGAGGTGCAATGGTGTTAGCTAAGGGTGTCCCTACTGGCACTCTGTACAAGCTAGATGGATGACCTATTCTTTGCAACAGTGTCTCTGTAAATTCATGTATTTCTGCACCTATAGAGAAAGATGAAGACTCTTCACTATCTGCAAATGCTTTGGAGGTAAAACTCCCAGCAGAGAAGACTATGTTATGGCATCATAGACTTGGTCACATTGGTGAGAAAGGTTTAAAAACCTTGAAGAAAAAACACCTTGTAGAAGGGTTTGATGATTGTAACCTTGAGTTCGATTTCTGTGATCATTGTATCTATGGAAAGCAACACCATGCTTCTTTCTCCTCTAGTCCTCACAAATCTTCTGGTATACTGGATTATGTTCATTCTGATGTGTTTGGTCTAGTTAATGTTCCTTTGTTATCAAAGTCTAGATATTATGTTTCTTTTATTGATGACTATTCGAGAAGGCCATTTGTATACTTTCTTAAAAGTAAATCAGAAGTGTTCAGTTGGTTTAAAGAGTTCAAATCTTTGGTAGAAAATCAGACTGAAAGGAAAATAAAGTGTTTAAGGATAGACAATGGAGGTGAGTTTTGTTCTACATATTTTGAAAGGTACTGCACTGATCATGGAATTAAAACGCATAAGACAAGCCCCTACACTCCATAGCAAAATGGAGTTGCTGAGAGGTTGAACAGGACACTGATGGAAAAGGAAAGGAGTATGTTGAGTGGTGCTAGTCTAGAGCAAAATTTCTGGGCTAAGGCTATTGCTACAACATGTTATTTGATTAATAGATCTCCTTGTTCAACTCTTGTTGATAAGACACCTTTGGAACCATGGTCAAGTAAGAAACCCTCATTAAGGCATGTTTGGGTCTTTAGCTGTGAGGCATATGTTCATGTCCCAAATGAAAAGAGATCAAATTTGGATAACAAAGCTATGAAATGTATTCTCATCGGCTATGGAGTTGGTGTGAAAGGATACAAGCTTTGGAGCCCTATTACTGAGAAGGTTTTGTATAGATGAAACCTCTAGTAAGTGATTTTCAGCCTGAGACAAATCAGAGTGATAAGTAGAAGGATGCAGTTGAGATTCCCCAAACTCCAGAAAGGGAAGACTACATGGTGTACCTAATATTGAGGAGAGTTCAAGCAGCTCTGGAAGTTATGATGATGAAGAACAACCTCAGCCTCTAAGGAGATCTACATGAGAAAGAAGGAAACCAAAAAGGTATGGTTTCTCTATGTTAGATTCAAATTGTGCTTATGCCTTAATTACTAGCACTGATGAGCCTAGGACTGTGAAAGAAGCAATCAGCATGGCCAGAAGTCATGAATGAGGAGATGGATTCCTTGAAAAAGAATGATACCTGGAAGTTGGTACCACTGCCTAAAGGGCGAAAGCCTATTGGCTACAAGTGGATATTCAAAAGGAAGATAGGCCTTGATGGCAGTGTGGAGAAGTATAAGGCACGATTGGTTGCAAAGGGTTTTTCCCAAGTTGAGGGAATTGATTATGGAGAGATCTTTTCCCCTATAGCAAAGCTGATATCCATTAGATTTTTGCTGTCATTGGCAGCTGTGTATGACTATGAAATTGAGCAGATGGATGTGAATACAATGTTTCTCCATGGTGAGCTGGAAGAAGAAATCTTTATGTCCCAGCCTGAGCATTTTGTTGAAAGAGGCAAACAAAATTTGGTTTGCAAGTTAAATAAATCTCTCTATGGTCTAAAGTAATCTCCTAGAATGTCATACCAGAAATTTGACACATTTGTGTTGCCAATTGGGTTTGTTAGATCAAAATCTAATCATTGCATTTATTATAAATGTGAGAATGATCGTGTGCTTGTTATTACTCTATATGTGGATGACATGTTATTCATTGGTAATAGCAAGGCTATGATTTCTGATCTTAAAACTCAGTTGTTTGCTAAGTTCGAAATGAAAGATCTTGGAGCAGCAAGGTACATTCTTGGAATGGAGATAACTAGGGATAGAACAAGTAGAAAGCTTTGGCTTAGTCAGAGTAAGTATGTGAAAACCGTTCTAGAGAGGTTTAGCATGACTGATTGCCAGTAGCTAGTTGTTCCAATCATGCAAGGATTGAAACTATTTGTTGAAGACTGTCCAAAGTCTGCTACTGAGATGGAGGACATGACCAGTGTGCCTTATGCAAGTGCAGTAGGTAGTTTAATGTATGCTTTGGTCTGCACAAGACCAGACATTGCCCAAGTAGTGGGAGTTCTAAGTCATTTTATGGCAAATTCAGGGAGGTCACATTGGGATGCTGTGAAGAGAGTGTTCAGGTATTTGAAGGGCACTTCAAATTATGCTTTGTGTTACCATGGTAGTATATTTGCATCATAAAGGACTCTTAGCATTTAAGGATATGTTGATTCTGATTGGGCAGGGGACATTGACAGCAGAAGATCCACTAGTGGATACACTTTCATGCTTAATGGTGGAGCAATCAGTTGGATGAGCAATCGAGAAGTTGTAGTTGGTTTATCCATGATAGAGGCAAAGTATATGGCAACAACTCATGCTTGCAAGGAGGCAGTGTGGCTGAGGCATTTGTGTTCAGACATTGGATTTAATGCTGGGCAAATTTCAATCTGTTGTGATAGTCAAAGTGCCATTTGTTTGGCAAAGAATCTGACCTTTCATGCCAGGACCAAGCATATAGATGTGCAATATCACTTCATGAGGGATATGGTTGAAGATGGAAAGGTCAGTATGGATAAGGTTGACACCTTTGAAGAATGTTGCAGATCCCTTGACAAAGCCGGTTAGCACAGACAAGTTCAGATGGTGCACAGAATCGATGGGCCTTGGGGCCTATGATAAACAGTAAGGTTTGATGTTTTGAGGAAGCTGAAAGTGTTCATGAAGTGGGAGATTGTTGAGAAATTATGTCTCAACTTCTAGTTTGAAGTCCTCGTTTTCATGCCTTGGTGATTTTGTGTTGTTTGCAAAGTTCTGGAAGAGGCATAATTAGGATGGAACTTGGCATTGTTCTATTTTCCCAAGTTTCAAGTCTCTCGCGTAGGTGGAACTGGGATGGAACTTGGCATTGTTCTATTTGCCTAAGTTTCGGGTTTATGTTCTTGTTCCTGCTCTGACTTTGACTCCGCTTCCTACCGTCTGTTTCTTCTCGGTTCGCTTCGCAGGTTCTAGTGGAGGCAAAACAAGTTTTGGAAGTTGGCAATGTTCGTTTGCCAGGTTCTTGTTTCAGTTTCTATTCCGACTTCCGGTCTGACTCCTACTTTTTTGATCTGGTTCTTCTAGATGTTTGGTTTCTCCTCGGGGAGTTTTCCTTCGCTTTGTCCTGGTTCTGGACTATTGTTTCTTGCAGTTGGCGAAGGAGGAACTGGAACCGGATTGGTTCCTGATCTTGGAATTTTGGTAAAGTCCTATTTCTATTTCTGTTCCATCCTCGGGTCTGGCTCTGACTCTGATCTTTTGTGCTCCCGTCTTGGTTTGACCCTGGGTTGACTTTACCCGGTCAGAACTATTTCCGATGAGTTCTCCTTTGCGATGGGTGGACGCGGAATGAAATTTGTTCCTGAACCTATAATTTCAGTAGGGTCTTGTTTCGATTCTAGTTCCACTCCTGACTCCGACCCCGACTCCGGCAGTGTGTTTTTTTGGTGGAGTCCTATTTCGACTCCGGCTCTGGCAGTGTTAGAAATGACTTGAAGTCCTAGATGCACCCGATGTTTGTTTGACCATTTTCGTTGCTTTATCAGCTGCGATTGTTGATGGGTCTTGGACGCGTGGCACTTGGTTGAATAGTGATTGGATAGATGCCAAGATAGTTATTGTGGTAGTTGCATTTGTCAACGAAGGGTGGAAAACTCAACCATTTTGGTGATGGCATTGAATGCTTGGACGGCTCATTGCAGGGAGATCTATCAGATCCGACCAGATGCATGATTTGAGGATGGTCTTCATTACTCTTCTCAGTTGGTTACTTGTGGATGAGAGATGTGTTATTTCTCATAGGTTAGATGTTGAGTCGTTAGTTGCAAAGCAAGTTGAAGTTGTAGGCTAAAGAACAGAAGGACGTGAGTTCTTGAGGATGGTTTTTAACTGTATGTTGTAAAACATTGTAACAGTGAATCTGAAACTCTCTGGGTGATTGTGAGTTGAACAAAGAAGTCTAGATATTGTATGTAATTTGACTTTGTGTGGTGGGTTTTTTACGTGAAAGGGTTTTCCAACGTAAATATTGTGTCATCTTTGTTTTCTTATCTTTCTGGTTTCTCATTGCCATGGTTGTATGCATCTCTATAAGTTTTAGAAATTGTTAGTTTTTCATTTTTGCTTCTCTCCCCTGTAGTAAAGGTGTTAAGGGAATGTATTCCACACTGTTGGGTCAGTAGATCCGCATTCTTTTCCCTTCAGTCCTTGAGATGGGTTCAAAGCTGACCTCATGCTCATAATCAGTGAGATCAACATGAATGTGGAAGATTTTATCATGTGGGAGGGTCTTATCAATAGTAGTATCATCTAGAGAAATGGAGTTATTAAGGATTGTGTCTAAGCCTAATGCACAATTGTCAACACTAGGAGTTGAAGTTGGAGGGATGCTAAGATCTACAATGAGGGTTTTGTTAGTAGATGCCATGGGTCCTAGAACTTCTTCTCGCAACTGTATTGGCAAAGGAACACTAAATGCTTAGAGATAGACCACTAAGGCAATGTGAGCAAAGGTGACAAAGGGTCTATAACCAAGATTCGGGAACCAAATAGAGGAAGGTAAAACCAAGAAGATGAAAGGAAGAAAATATTGGCAAAGTTTTGAGAATTTGACCGAAAACAGAGCCAAAGGACTAGGTTGACCAATATGGCAACTTAGTCCTAATAGTTTTGTTTTTGATAAATTTTGGAAGTTTGGGTGAATTTTTATGGTTTTTTTGATATTTTGGTGCAAACAGAAACTGACAATACAAAAAAATTTATATTTTATTATTAAAATGCAATGCAATGTGCAAAAGTACCATGAATTTTCACTACAAGTACTTTTATCACTAACTCTATGATGGAATATTTTAATGCAATGCAAGCTATTTTAAGATGAAATAAAGAAAATCAAAAATTTAGCTAGTGTCAATGGTCGGGTTCACCAAAATGAACCACCAAAAACATATATCTGAGCCAGGGAAAGAGGATTCCTTGAGTAGGTTGTTAGGGTTTTTCACCCTAAGAGAACTTACGTGGGAGAATGACTCTCTTTCCTCTAGGTTGAATATGTTTAAGGCTAAATTCATTCAAAAAGACGGGGGAAAGGATTTGATGATGGTTGTGAATGTGTGTGAAGCGTGACTAAACTGAAATAAAAATGAAACTAATCTAAATGTATGAAAATTTATATAAAGTCAACCTAAGCTAATGCAAACTAACTAGCTATATGACCTAAATGTGTACTTTCTAGAAAATGACAAAGTAGGATAGAAAGTGTGTACCTGAAGAAATGATGTGATAGTTGAATGCTCCTGGAAAATCCTAGAAAGTTTTGGAAAATAATAGGACACTTACACCAAGTGGGGTGACCTAATCCTCCAACTGGAAAATTTTCTTGAAACAAGTTTTGGGGAAACGGGTATCCAAAAATAAAGAAACCCTTTTTGAGGCTAGGCACAAGGACAAGGTAGCCAATAGTGGCAACCTAGTCCTCTTGTGGTTTTCTAAGGAATCAATATTTGGTTTTGTGGGTCCTCATTGTTCTTCCTCTATTTTGCAACAATTTGTGATACGAAGTCCCAAAAGTGACCTGCAACTTGTCTTTCTGTCCTTCCTAGGGCTTGAGATTTGGAGTTGACTTGTGGAGAATGTTTTGTATTTCCTGCAAAACTTTTTCCTTCACCTAGAACCTACATCAAAATATCTACAAGCACATGCAAAGACAAAAAATTGTTGGGGTTAGATAATAGGGGTTTGCCTAAGTCAAACCCCTTTGTAGGCAATTAAACTCAAATGAAATAAACACAAAGGAAAGAAAGAGTGAATGATAACACAATAGTATATCTTACCAAACCTTTGTTGATGGTCTATAACCTACATGAGAAGCTTCAATGGAGGAGATCTAAAAACCCTAGTGATTGTATGCTTGCTTGGTTGCTTGAGTTCTTGATCATTGAGAGAAAGAGTGTGAAAATGAGCCTGGAGAGAGTCAAAATGAACCAAGAGAGAGCAAATGAGCTGGAGGAGAGGCAAAATGGAGGTAGAAACCCCTATTTATACATTTAAAACCCTAATTTTCCCAAAATGCAACCTAATAGGCTGACCCTACAGTTCAGGAGGCAAGATTCCCATTGAATTTTATTTAAAATTTGAAATTTATGCTTAGAGGGACTAGGCCGTTCAAAGTGGTGACATAGCCCTCCTATGAAAATTTTGATGATTGTCAGGAATTGATTTATGTTTAATAAAATTAACTATATTTTCCCCCTAGAACACACTTAGGGCGGGACTAAAGATGCATTGAAAGGACAAATTAGCATATGAAAAGTGTTGATTTAGGGGTGATAAGCCTAGATAAGTGTGAAAATACAAAACAACACTGTACAACACTCTGTCTTAAGGCTTAAGGACGTGTAAGAATGTATTATCTAGGAAAATTATGTTGAAAGGGTCTTAGAAAAGTGATGAAATGTATTACAACACTTCACAACACTTAGGGAGTGATAGTGGCAGAACATCTAGTTTAACCTGAATGTGACCATTAGAGGACTCGACCATTTTCCCAAACCAGAATAATGGGAGAAGCTAGTTGCATTGCAACTTCAACCTGACATGAGCTTATGGTAGAAGTAACTCTCCTTTACGTAGGGCTGGTGCGAACTAATATGAGGTTGTTTTCCTGATTTCTGAAATCTCACAAGAACCTACTTTCGCTAGCCCAAATTGAGTGTCTTCGGGAGGTGGTGGATGGAATCCATGTGTTGATATTTTCCTTGTGTTCTTGAAAATGTTGTTCTAGATGATTACCCCCAATTTTATAATATGAATACCAATTTTATAAAAACTAGTGATATATTGATATATAATACAATATAAGCTATTTTTTGATACTTTGGTATTCTTCCCTTTCTTTCATTTGAGTATTTTCATGCTTCAATTAAACTAATATTATTTGGAAATGGTGTTAATTTATGTTGATTTTCCCACATATGGATGCTCTCTAATTTTACACTTCAAAATGATCATCAATTTTATATTATCATCATTCATTAAGACAATACCAAAAAATTTACTAGAATATACTACACTTAGGAAAAATTGTACATTTTTTGCCCTCGCCTTGTTTAAGAAAAATGCTTCATGAATTGATAAAACAAGGAGTTCGCAAAACCCTATCGACACAAACACTAGTTTATGAAACTATCAAAAATCATGCCCATATGTTAAATTTTTTCAACTTTCCACCATCAACGAGCTTTTGAGGTTGTTAGAAACCTTTAAGTATGGACCGCCAACATTAAGACTTAATATTTAAGACTTTGCTAGACATATCAGTATTTTAGAGAGTTAAAAAAACTTAATAATAGGCTGCCAACATAAGATAGTGAGTAAGTTAAAGATTGAAAAGGGAAACCAACATAAGAGGGAGTTATGATAACCTAGGCACCAGGTGCTAAGGTTAGTAAAAATTATGGAAATACCACCAAAGAATTAATCTTAGAAAAAATTTAAGTAGGGGAAAACAATTTTAAGGGTGAGGATAGGAAATCAGAGTAATAGTGGCTCTGTCTAGAGATAAAGAGTAAAAAGATGTAGAAAGGAACCCAAAGATATGCTTAAAGCCAATGTTGTATCCATTGGGTACAAATCCATGAATAGGGAGGGAAACAAACAAAAAAAAGACAACGAGAGAAAGCGAAAGAAACAAACCCAAACCTAAACCAAGAACAACAAAAAGACACACCCAAAAAGGAAACTATGCACATGGTAGGGTAAAACCTACAAGAAGAAGGGGGAAAGATGATTTATACAAAACCATTGATTGACTAAGAAAAGAATGAGCTAGATCTAAAAAATCCAATCTTCCCATGAAACTTCTGAAGGATAGCCAAGATTACAATTTCCCATAAAATGTAACTATTGAAGGAAATTTCATCAATCATCACATCCCCAAACAACAACTTCTCATCATACACTTTTTCTTTCCGAGGAAAGTGAATTTTCACTATATCAACCATGTTGTATGCTACTTCTTTCAAAAAATCAAACATTTCAATGAATTATCTTCAATGAAAAGGATATAAATATTCCTATATGACTTAGGCAGTAGGGTTTTCTATTGCATTAATTTCCACTTCATCATCATTATGCTCCTTCAACTCATATATACTTTTATCTATCTTCAATCCAACATTCTCTATTCTATCAACACTGATAGAATAAAGCTTCTCCCACCACATCATCTTAGAAACAAAATTGTAAACTTTCAAATAGGGGATTAATTTTTACTTCAAATGGCTCATCAAAAATGAATAGAGAATTAGAATTTATACACCACTTCAATTCCTATTTCTCATTTCCAATTTTTATTTTACCTTGCTTTCTTAGATTAGACTGGAAACTAGTGAATTGTCTAATACCTCCAGATCTTACCCTCACTTCCTCTTCCAGAAAAGTATACTCATTTTCTTTATTTATTATATCCAAATTTTCAAAATTATAATTTTCAAAAGTAAAGGCTTCATATTCCAAAATGTGTAGAGAATCTAGTAACTAATTTTCCGCATAAAGGATGTGAGGAATTGTATCAACCAAAAAGGAACTAGAGAAAATAGATTGTAATGCAGAAGCATGGCTTACCCGAGGTGAATAATCTTCATCTTCACTTGATGAACTAAATTCTTCCTCCATGCTAGTAGTACTCAAACTATATACTTCAGCATTCTAGACCTGGTTTATATTCCCTATATTTAACTTTCTATCATTCCGAAAATGTGTAGGGCCAAAAATGTTAAATTAATATCTTCAATGATAGGGAAAGGTTGATTTGATCTATACTAAGGATTTGAAGACTTGAAAATAGGAAATTAATGGGTATGAACGATATTTCTAACACCATAGTTTTTCCATATCCCCACTTAATTCAGTCATCCTCAATACTGACAACATCATGTTGGGCTTGTACAATTTAACTAACCTTGTCTCTCTTAATAATAAGTTGAACTTCAAAATTTAAAGTAGAAGTAAATATGTGAAATTGAGTTACCTTTGTAGGCTCCTTAGGCACCAAAATCCATTAAATATATGGATTGAAATGGTAAAAAAAATCCCTCATAGATTATTTGTCTTCTTTTACAATCTCAAAGAAATGTTAGAGTAAAGGAACAATGTTAACAATGTTCTTGAACTGTGTGAGACATTTCTTCTCTAGTATGCTCCAACCCATTATACATACTTTTTCAAGCCCCCTAAACCATTATGTCACATTTTTAAGTAGGTTGCAAGAAAAAAAAAAGTCTTACAAAAAAATATTCTTCCTAAATTCCTCGAATTTTGCTCATAGCGGTCTTGGCCAAGATGTGTTCCTCAGGATCTTTCAAGTTTTTACCAAAGAATTTTGAAAGATTATTTCTTGAGCCATATGGTACATAATTTCATTAAGATAGGGCTAGTGGTCCAATACAATTACCCTAGGGGTTTGAATCCATTGAATATTCAAAGTCACCAACTCTACAGAGGAGTAAGAGAAGGTGAGATCCCTAGGTTAATTCCTAGGCAATAGTTGAGCTAGAGGAGGGTCTTGGCACTAATTAGGATGTTGATTAGGAAAATGGGGTGGATTATCGTAGTAAACAAATTCTAGTCTAGGGGGACGTTCAAATACCCATCTAGGTGGACGCTAGGCACGTTCTTCTTCTTCTTCTTCCAAAATAAATTTGGCACACATATAATTTGTGACACTTCTTTTGCACCTCCAAGAAGGGTATTCAACTAGGAGATAATATCTTCTTGTTTTTCCTACATCCAATCTAAACCAATTTTTAGTACAAGAAAACATTCTAATGTCAGAGTACCATCTTGCTGCATGACTTAGTGCTAACAGCCAAATTTTTTTTTCTTGTATAGCGGAGTCACCAAAAATATATTAGTGAATAGATTCGCCCTTTATTATAAATTTTTTAAAATAAAATTAGCTCTATTGCCTAGGACGCACAAGGGCCAACAACACTAATAGCTATTGAAAGATCACAATTACATTCATGACTTTCCTCTAAATTTTAGAGGTACAACTCCCTCATGTGATTTGATTTATTTGGGTATTCTTTTAACCCGAAAGAAGAAAAGGAAAACAAACAATAATTCATAAATATGAAATTACTTTGGGAAACTAAAAGGACCATTAACAATTAAGAACATAGAAATAAATAATCAATGATCGATAAAGAAATTTATTAGAAATTTATTATGATCACAATAAATGAATGTGATGCCACGAGTACATCCTACACAAAGAACATGCTCACATCACCCACACAACTAGAAAATAGGTAGAGTAGACATCATACTCAAAACTCGTAAATGACAAATTTAATGTAATTGCAAACATGAATAAATTCAAAACAATTTTCCTCTTCCCCTATTACATCACAATATATTTCAAGAAAATATATACCCTCCCATAATCGTTCCCATCAAACATATAGGAAAACGGTTCCCAAATCTTGGTAGTTACCAAAACAATTGCCAAATAGAGTAATAGTTTCTTGTCAGCTAATCGCCCACCCTAGAAGACAATAGTTGTAAGCACATTAATGATAAAGAATAATCATAATTATATTTTTTCAATTGATACAATCTACAATAGTTTCCCAAACATTTCTTGGTCAAAATTTTTCCCTATGGCGAGTTATATTTGAAAATTTTGCAGTTCCCAAGAGCTTAATCCAATGAAAAATCCATATCAACAAATGCTCACACAAATAAATTGTCAATATGGAGAAAAAACCTTGGAAAATTAAATAAATCCTTGTCATGTCAGCATTTAACTTATGCCACCGCATTTTCTTTTCATTTTCCAAGTCACAATGAAATCCAACTCAAACATGCCTCCACTGATTTTTATAAATTCATTGGAAATAACAACATTTTTCCAACAAAACGATATCCTAAAAATGGCAAGTGTACAAAGTTATGGTGCTTCAATGAATGAATTTGTAGTGATTGAAGAAGTTGAGTGTAGTCTCTTCTTCAGGTTGTTGTCAAACCAATTGAGGGAGGTCTTCATTATTCAAAGTGAGGTAGTGGAAGAAGTATTGCACAATATCTTGGGGGAGAGATTCCTGAACCAAGTTCACGTGCATAATGTTGAGCTTTTAGAACACTTTATCTACAATATGGCTCACAATTCTAGGTGATGTGATAGGTGATGTGATTGGGGAGTGAGCAGAAAAATTTTTAGTTCAACCTAAATTCCAACGTAGAGTTAATGTGGCTATTGGAAGACTCGGCCATTTTCCCATAATCAAACTTGTGGAAGATGCTATTTGCATTGCAACTACAATAGAGCACGAGATTATGGATGAATAAGTAACTCTCCTTTGCATGGAGCTGATATGAAATGATATGAGGTTGTTTTCCCAATTTCTACAATCTCAGTTTAATGTTTTTAAAGATTGAAGATGCTGAAATTGCACTTGCAGTAGAAAGGGTATGATGTTTTTCTTATTTTGAAAAATGAGAAACATTGCAGTAGAAAGGAACAAGAAGTGTGCTAGATGAAGTCACAAGAACTTCTAAGTTTGAGTAAAGGATTGGTATGTGTAAGGTAAAAATAAAGAATCAGAAATGTAGCTGAAGTTACCTCTGAAATTTAAAGAGTTTGATAACAGCAAAAGCATTCAAGGAAGCTTGTATATAATTTTCAGTTGTTTGAGTGCATTGGAGAGAAGACATGTTATGATTGGATAAAAAAAAGGTTACAGCCATAGCTATTAATGGTCATCATCATGAATTGAATCTGAAGACATAGTCAAAAGAATATGGAAAGAGTTGCAACAAAGGTGTGTTTATGCATGAGAAATTGAAATGAGAAGGAAGAAGACAAGATTTAGAAATCTGAAAGAAGAGGGTTCAAGAATTATTGCAGTTTAAATTTTTTCAAAGCATGAATGGCAGCAGTCACAGTGAAGTGAGTTTCATTTTTTGTTAAAAAGCAGATTGATTTTTTTTTTTGAATGGACTAATGAAACAGGAGTTTGGCTAAAGATGGAGAAATAATGCAATGAATTGTAGAAGCATTCTGTGAGAAAGAATGAAGTCAAGAAATAGAGCTATGATTGGATTCCCTAGCACTAGAAAAGTGCCACTATGGGAAGTGATGATTAAAATTTTTACAGCCAGTTTGTGGTAATCTGAAACCACCTCATTAAAAGAATGTTTTTTTTCCTATAGCTAGTTTGTGGTAATTTGCAACCACCACATTGAAGAATGAATTTGAAACAATTAAGGAAAGTGCAGAAATATCAGATCTCCCTAGCACCAGGAAAGTGCCACCATGGGAAGAATTAAAATCAATCAGTCAAGATCAAAAATACAGAAAGGATTCAGAACATCCTTGTGAGTTCATGGTAAACTCAAATCACCTATTTGATAGAAGATAACAACAGATTGAG
This sequence comes from Sequoiadendron giganteum, assembly GCA_007115665.2. Classification (NCBI taxonomy): domain Eukaryota; kingdom Viridiplantae; phylum Streptophyta; class Pinopsida; order Cupressales; family Cupressaceae; genus Sequoiadendron; species Sequoiadendron giganteum. The sequence continues at coordinate 334,177,284 of CM021100.1, forward strand.
AATGATGAAAAATGGATGATGAGGCTGCAATCCTTAGAGAAGAATAGAGATATGAATGGGAAAATAGATGTATTCAAATTGTGAGAGAAGTCAGATGGATAGATGAAGAGATCCAGCAGTAGCTGATGAAAAGGATTCGAAGAATATCTAGAAGAGATCGTTGCAGAAGATCCAGTAGTGATGAAGATTTTGAGTTTTCAGTATTCATGGAAGTGCAGATGCAAAAGTTGAAATTAAGAGGGAGTGTTGGAAATAATTCCAACTTCATCATTTATCGCATTACCGTGCATTGAATTTCATCTCTCGCGGTTGGGCAATTTTACTGCTATACCACTGCTTGCTTCTTTACCCCGTGTGGTACTGTAGTTTAACTACTTGGAGTTTTCTCTCCATTCGTTCATTGACTGTTGACCGGGTCCTGGTGGCTACCACAGCTACTACGGTCTAGCTAGCCTTCCCTAGCCATAGCACACTGTCGAAGTCTATCGGTGTCTGGCGGTTACCGTGGCCACTGTGGTCTGTTTCTAACCATGGCGGTAGCATGGTAAGCTTTCCCCCTCCGACCGCTAATGGTTACCATGGCCACCGCAGCGATAGCATGGTAAGCCGTCACCTCAGACCATTTTTTGTTTACCACAACCACTGTGGTCTCCTCGTAAACTGCAGCGGTAGCATGGTAGTCAACAAAAGTTGACCGTTTGACTTTCTGGTGACGGAAGAATGTGCGCTCCTCGGTGGCTTGAAAGGATGCTTGGTTGAATGTGATTGGATGATGGCTTTATTGTGATTTGTGCTCGCTAGCTCATCTTACCTTTGAGCCTTTAATATTATTGTAAAGTTGGTTCTCTCAGACATATGAAGTGATAATATATATATGTACTCGTGATGAGACATAGAAGAAGGTGATGGAGAGAGAGAGATAGAAAAGTGATAGTGAAGCGTGGAAGACAAAGAGGAGGATGATGAAGAGAAAGAGATAGACGGAGAGAGAGAAGAAAGGACTGTGAAGAGAAAAGGTGACAGTGAAAAATGCTCCCAAGAGCAGAGAGGTAAAAATAAAAGCGTAACAAAAGATGAAAATTTGAGAGCCGAAGCTCTATAGAGGAAATTTTTTTTCTGAGAATGGATATAATATAAAAATTTGGGTTTGAGCATGTGTGTTTCAGTTTCATAATTTGGGTGTTTTTAATTATAAATGATTTGTCTGTTTTGTTTTAGCATGCCTCCTGTAGTATCTCCCACAAAGTGGTATCAGAGCTTTAGCTGTAGTAGTATTGTTAGTTTTATCTTTTCCCACAAAGTGGTATCAGAGCCTAGTTGGTCAGGTTGACTAAGAGTAGAAATGTGTGGTGAATTTGTGAGAAATCACTATCTAGATTGAGAAAGCTATAGAGTGTCTAGGAATTGTGTGTGTGCAAAATATGAGAAGTTTGTCTGGGTTTAGAGATTTGTGAAGAGGGTTAAAAAGGAAATAAATTTTTAGAAGAAAAGAAGCCTCAAGTGCTTTGTCAATAGAAAAATTGCTAGTGTCAGAAATAGTTGTCAATTAAGAGAGAATCCATTCCTAAAGAGGAAGTTATGATAAAATTTTGAAGGCAGTTTAGTTGTCAAGGAGATTTGGTGTGTTTGAAGCTTTGGAAGAATTTTCTAAGTGTATTACTGAGAAAAGCCAGAAGTGTTGTATTTTGAAGAGAGAATAGAGATCACTGACATAAGAGAAGTTGTATTGAAGAAAAAGGAACTGAACAAAACACCAGTTGTATGATCAAACAAAGAGTTGCAGAACCAGTTGTTGAATTTCAGTCACGAGATCAAGAGGTAAGTTGAAATTTTCTTTACAAATGGGGAAAGCAAGGAAAAGAGTTAAGAAAGAGAATGAAAGTTTGTCATCTGCAAGAGATGTTTTAGAAGAAGAAATAGTTTTTCTTAAAGATGAATTGGGTATTGTTAAAAAGAACAATGAGAGTTTTATTGAGAGAATAAAATAACAGTTGAAAGAGAAATGTTTGTTGTTAGATGAAAATTATGATCTAGAAAAGGAATTGAGAAGGGTTAAGGCTAGAAATGAAGAGCTAGAAGATAGGCTGAAGTCCTTTGAAGAGAATAAGAAGAGAAATGAGGAGGTTGAACATAAAATGAAGTTGTTTGATGAGATAAAGGAAAAGAATGAATATTTGGGAAAACTCTTCAAAAGGGTAGAAGAGAAAAGTTGTTTATTGTTGAAGGAAATCATAGAATTGAAAGAAGAAAATGATAAATTAAGAGCATGTAATAAATTTGTGGAAAGAAGACTTTCTATATGTGATGTCTCATGTGATACAATAGATTTGTGTTCTTCATTTGAAAAATCTATTTCTATTGAAAATGCTGATGATAAAAAATGTCTAGATGAACATGTTGATGAATATGCAAATATGGCTAGTTGTGATAAAGTGTTAGAATCTGCAAAAGAAGTTGGTTGTTGTGAAGAGAATGCAGGGTTGAAAATCATGAAAAGAATGGGTTACACAGTACAAGGTCTTGGTAAACATGAACAAGGGAGAAGAGAGCCTATTGAGGTAGTAATGAGGCCCAAGAATGAAGGTCTCAGATATGATTTAGGAAAAGAAAATGTTGCTACAAGTGCAGGTAAGTTTGTTAAAGAAATGAAGTGTAATGAGTGTACACACTGTCATACAAGAGGTTACATCAAGGAGAAGTGTTGGGATCTACATCCTTGCATGGTTTGTGGTTTAAAGAATCACTATGAGGAGAAGTGTTGGAGAAAGATGTCAAAGAATGAATCTGGTTCAAAATGCATGAAGATGGACTATGGATGGATTGATGATTCAAGAGATTGTACAAGTGTACATATGTGAAGGTCAATAAAGATTCTGAGAGGTATGAAGGTTCACATGAAATGAAAAATGTTTGGAGAAAAAAGAACTTGCAATCTAATGAGTCACTTGCAAAGAGTGAAGAAGAAAGTCTCAGTTTTATGTTTTGAAAGATTGAAGATGTTGAAACTGCACTTGCAGTAGAAAGGGTAAGATGTTTTTTTTGTTTTGAAAAATGAGAAACATTGTAGTAGAAAGGAGCAAGAAGTGTGCTAGATGAAGTCACAAGAACTTCTAAGTTTGAGTAAAGGATTGGTATGTGTAAGGTAAAAATAAAGAATCAGGAATGTAGCTAAAGCTACCATTGAAATTTTAACAGTTTGATATAAGCAGAAGTAGCCAACAAAGCTTGTATATAATTTTCAGTTGTTTGAGTGCATTGGAGAGAAGACATGATATGATTGGATAAAACAAAGGTTAGAGCCACAACTTTTTATGTTCATCATCATGAATTGAATCTGAAGACATAGTCAAAAGAATATGGACAAAGTTGCAACAAAGGTGTGTTTATGCATGAGAAAGTGAAATGAGAAGGAAGAAGACAAGATTCAGAAATCTGAAAGAAGATGGTTGAAGAATTATTGTAGTTGAAATTTTTTCAGAGCATGAATGGCAGTAGCCACAGTGAAGTGAGTTTCATTTTTAGAAAAAAAGGAGATTGAAGTTTTTTTTTGAATGAACTGATGAAATAGGAGTTTGGCTAAAGAGGGAGAAATAATGCAATGAATTGCAGAAGCATTATGTGAGCAAGAATGAAGTCAACAGATAGAGCTATGATTGGATTCCCTAGCAACAGAAAAGTGCCACTATGGGAAGTGATGATTAAAATTTTTACAGCCAGTTTGTGGTAATCTGAAACCACCTCATTAAAAGAATTTTTTTTTTCCTACAACTAGTTTGTGGTAATCTAAAACCACCACATTGAAGAATGAATTTGAAACAGTTAAGGAAAGTGTAGAAATATCAGATCTCCCTAGCACCAACAAAGTGCCACCATGGGAAGAATTAAAATCAATCAGTCAAAATAAAAAATACACAAAGGATTCAAAACATCCTTGTGAGTTCATGGTAAACTAAAACCACCTATTTGATAGAAGATAACAACAGATTGAGAATGATGGAAAATGGATGATGAGGCTACAATCCTCGGAGAAGAACAAAGATATGAATGGGTGAATAGATGTATTGAAACTATGACAAAAGTCAGATGGAAAGATGAAGAGATCTAGCAGCAACTGATGAAAAGGATTCAAAGAAGATCCAGAAGAGATCGTTGCAGAAGATCCAGTAGTTAAGAAGATTTTGAGTTTTGAGTATTCATGGAAGTGCAGATGCAGAAGTTGAAATTAAGAGGGAGTGTTGGAAATAATTCCAACTTCATCATTTACCACATTACCACGCATTGAATTTCATCCCTCGCGGTTGGGAGATTTTACCACTATACCATGGCTTGCTTCTTTACCCCGCGCGGTACTGCGGTTTAATTGCTTGCAGTTTGCTCTCTATCCGTTCGTTGACCATTGACCGGGTCCTGGCGGTTACCGCAGTCACCGCGGTCTAGCTGGCCTTCCCTCGTGGTAGCGCGATGTCGAAGTCTATCGGTGCTTGGCGGTTATCATGGCCACCGCGGTCTGTTCGTTAACCGTGGCGGTAGCATGGTAAGCCTACCCCCTCTGACCGCTAATGGTTACCACGGCCACCACAACTTGTTTCTTAACCGCGGCGGTAGCGCGGTAAGCTGTCGCCTCAAACCGTTTTCCATTTACTGTGACCACCATAGTCTCCTCATAAACCGCGATGGTAGTGCGGTAGTCAACAAAAGTTGACCATTTAACTTTCCCGTGACAGAAGAATGTGCACTCCTAGGTGGCTTGAAAGGATGCTTGGTTGAATGCGATTGGATGATAGTTTTATTGTGATTTGTGCTCGCCATCTTGGCTTACCTTTGAGCGTTTAATATTATTGTAAAGGTGGTTCTCTCAAATAGATGAAGTGATAATATATATATGTACTCATGATGAGACATAGAAGAAGGTGATGGAGAGAGAGATAGAAAAGTGACAATGAAGTGTGGAAGATAGAGAGGAGGATGATGAAGAGAAAGAGATAGATAGAGAGAGAGAAGAGAGGACTATGAAGAGAAAAGGTGACAGAGTGAAAAATGCTCCCAAGAGCAGAAAGTAAAAATAAAAGTGTAACAGAAGATGAAAATTTGAGAATTGAAGCTCTGTAGAGGAAAAAGTATTTCTAAGAATGGATATAATATAAAAATCTGGGTTTGAGCATGTGTGTTTTAGTTTCATAATTTGAGTGTTTCTCATTATAAATGATTTGTCTGTTTTGTTTTAGCATGCCTCCTGTAGTATCTTCCACAAAGTGGTATTAGAGCTTTAGTTGTAGCAGTGTTGTTAGTTTTATCTTTTCCCACAATCTTTAGGAGGTGGAGGGAATTCATGAGTTGATATTTGTCTTGCATGCTTAAAAATGTTGCTCCGATAACCCCCAATTTTTTTAATATGAATACCTAATTTTGTAAACACTGGTGATATATTGATATTTAATACAATATCAGCTCTTTTTTGATACTTTGGTGTTCTTCTCTTTCTTTCATCTGAGTATTTTCATGCTTCAATTAAACTACTGATATTTGGCAATGGTATTCATTTATCTTGATTTCCTACATATGGATGCTCTATAATTGCACACTTCAAATTGATTGAACCAATTTTGCATTATCATCATTCATTAAGGCAATACCAAAAAGTTTACTAGAATTTGTTGCACTAAGGAAAACTTGTACCTTTGCTTCCCTCGCCTTGTTTGGGAAAAGTGCATCATGAATCGGTAAAAACCTATTGGGGATGGACACTGGTTTACAAACCTATCAAAAATCACACCCATACTTGAAATATCTTCAAATTTCCACCGTCAGGGGGCTCTTAAGTCGGTTACAAAAATTTAGGTATAAACTGCCGATGTCAAGACCTAAGACTTCGCTAGACATATCAGTATTTAAGAGAGTTATAAAAACTTAATAATAGGCTTCCAACATAAGATAATGAGTATGTTAAAGATTGCAAAGGGAAAGTATTATAAGAGGGGAGTTATGATAACCTAGGCGACACCTACCAAGGTTAGTAAAACTTATGGAAATACCGCCAAAAACTTAGTCTGAGAAAAAAAACAACTAGGGGGAAATGATTTTAAGGGTGGTGA